>CM067358.1:16335748-16890748 GCA_034190875.2 Urechis unicinctus
ATATCCACAACGTGAAGTTCGCATGATAGGAACATAACACCTAGTATGTTCAGAGGAGCGTTGATGCAATAATACAAATCGAAACTCACCTGTACGAGTTGTGATAAGAGGTTAAGTTGATCCGGTTGTAGGTGCCGTGTGTTTATTTAGCATGACATTCACAGCCGAGACAGCGAATTATCTACGCTGTGTGGGGTTTAATGCCAAGATGAACACTTTCAACATTATAAATGTGTTTTATCAATTCAGTGAAACAAAACATACTTGTCTGTGGGTTGAATTTAGTACCGTTATGACGTTGATAGCTGTATGCCCGCAGCTTCCCAGGAAAAGCTAGTTTCTAAATGATCAGCACCATTTAAAAAAAAATAGAAGTTTAGTTATTTTCTTTTGAGTGATGCCCTGATTAATAGAAATACAATTTGTCTATATCAATACATATATATATATATATATATATATATATATATATATATATATATATATATATATATATATATATATATATATATATATATATATATATATATATATATATATATATATATATATATATATATATATATATATATATATATATATATATATATATATATATATATATATATATAAACAGCATATATCAAGAAATGACAATAATAAGCTTCAAAAGTTAGTCGAAGCATAATCTTGCTGCTGCCTTTAATTATAGTCACTTGACCTATAGGTAAATCATTCATATCCTTGCACAAGCTTTTCGCAAACCCACATTGTCATCAGTGAATAATGTGAGGTACCATAATATTACACAACAATGGGCGGGATGTTCTAAGAATACTACATTCGGACAAATAAATGCCATCCATGAGAACTCCACTCAATTAACGTATGATTCTGTTATCTCTTTGTCCTTTGTTTTTCGGTTTCCATTTAGTTGCACCATACATGCAGGTATTTTATGTATTATATATTGTGTGTGTATAAATATTATTTCAGATTCGCCTTTGTATATACGTGTGACTATGAGTCCTTGTGCGTGTATTACGCCTAGCAAACTTTTGTCTATGCATTCTCATGCCTCACAATGCCTTACATTTTATTGCATGAACAAAACTAATTGCTGGTGGTCGATGCATAAGCAGCCTTTGAGCAATATTTGTTTGGGGCTTGCAGCTGGTGCCAGTGTGTATGGAAGCGGAACAGCAGTAATGATTGCTTGGACAATGTTTAATACATCTTCTTCTTCTTAATAACTTGCGACAGCTTCGCCATTTAAGCTGTCTAAGCGTTAGGCGAGCGTTCGTTGCCGTTCCCTGCATGGCATTCCGATTTCCATCCAAGTGTTATGCCTCAAACACGTTGCGCAGTTTTACTAATGTGCGACGTACCACTGACCTCTGTATGAAGACCACTGGTATTGGTGAGTTTGGTCAGCTGGTCCGTTTAAAACAGGAATCAACTTTATTTGTCTGATAAGTAAGAGGGAGTTTTGGGTGCCGGGTTGTCACAATTTTATTGCTACTTCAATGGCAAGTTTCTTTATTGTCTAATGCTTGTATTCACGCCATTTTATAAACAATAAATGCCCCATGGAATCTTCGGTTTTTTTTTCAAAACCAAACTCAATGCAACCATTTGGTAGTATTCACTGTCCGTGACACACACACACTTTTAAATACATACAAACATACAAACAAAAAACATGTATATATATACATACAAACATACATATAAACATACATACATTCATTCATACATGCATTCATACATGCATACATGCATACCTTCATTGATACATACATACATACATACATACATACATACATACATACATACATACATACATACATACATACATACATACATACATACATACATACATACATACATACATACATACATACATACATACATACATACATACATACATACAGACATACATACATACATATACATAAATACGTGCATACATAAACACTTTAGCGCTATCCATTTACCGCTTTCTGGCTATCATTTCTATAACCATCCACCTGGCTGATGAGTGCTTATCGGTAAGGCGGCCCAGTCCAGTAGATGATGGACGCAGGTCATATATATTCCATGATAATCCAATAAGGATGATGAGAGCCCTTTGCTGGCGGAACTTGATTAATCCTATGATTATTGCCCTTATGGCAAATACTACAGAATGGTTTGCCCCTTAAATAGTCCTGCAATCAGTGACCTTATTCGTACGCATAATAAAGCTGAACCCCACTGTACAACTAGCCCATATAGAGGCTTTAGAACGAAGCCAAGCTAAATACCCTGTAAGACGCATAGAAACCAACGTGTTTTCTGCCTCTGAAGGAGCTATGACGATCAATCAAGACAATTTATTTTAGGGACAGTTACCCAAACGAATTGTAGTCGGAAGTGTTGATAATAGGGCGTTCAACGGTGATTACACTCAGAACCCCTTCAACTTTAAGCATAACATCATCACATTTTTAGCTCTGTACGTTGACGGACAACAAGTACCAGCTAAACCCTTACAACCCGATTTCAATCACCATATATACACCCGCAGTTATGCTAATTTATTCATTAGCACTGAAGACAAAGGCAACGGCATATGTTGGAGAGATAATCCCAAAGGCTATACACTGTTCGCTTTTGATCTGACCCCCGACCTGGCAGATAGCGGCACTCATTTTAATTTGTTGAACCATGGAAACGTGCGTTTGGAAATGCGTTTTGGTACGGCCCTAGAACGTACCATTAATGTCATTGTGTACGCCGAATTCGAAAATATGATTCAAACTGACCAAAACCGTAACGTTCTGTTTGATTACGCTGCCTAACAATGAATACCAGGCAATTACGCGAGCTCTTACAAAAAACGCTTTCACTCGAGCTTCCCGCTTCCAAGCAAGGCGAGCACTGGGTCGCTATTTTCATTGATCATAATGAAAGAGGCGAATATTTTGATTCTTATGGACTGCCTCCTAGGACAAGCATTGTGTGAGATGAACATATAGTTCTAAGACATTACAAGACTTAAATTCCAGTACATGTGGATTTAATTGTTTGTACTACTTAAAGAGAGATGTCGTGGAATAAGTTTGAACCAATTGCTGGGTGTAATTACCGACGATTATTCAACCAACGATAAGCTGGTGACATGTTTAATTCAAGGCAAATAAACAACGCGTGTAGTAAAAATATACGATGGGTGTTATTATTTTTAGTTTCTTACACATTATTTAAACATTAATTTTTTACATAGCGCACATCCATTGATTACATAATACCTGAATGTTTTTTGAATATAGGGGTCATTTCACTAAAATAGTCTTTAAGGGTTTCTGGTACGTGTATATCTACTTCAGCCATTCCAAAAAAAGGTTCCGTCACGTAGATTGGCTATGAGCTGTTTTTCCGTCAAAGCGGTTCGTGGTGGTTGAGGTCGACTGTACGTGAACGCTTCAATGTGAGGGTCTGTTTTCCGTTTTTTCGCTAATTCACATCCCCACTAAGCTACGACATCATAACCTAACCCTCTCAAATACTGGGTATTTCTTTCTGTTTCAGCACGTAAGTCACTCATTAGTTTTCCATTGATGGGGTCAATTTCAGACATGGACAACCATGCCATACACATTTGTGAAACTGATACACTGTTTGAGTTTCTTCGCACACAACCATCTACGGGTAGTCGCCGGGCTCCTATCATTTTTTCTCCTCTGTTTAGTCGGTGTTGTATTTGGTTTTGTGAGCTATGTGCAATCCAAGCCAACCATTCGTTTGCTACACCACCTTTTTGGGTATGTACCAGTTTAACCTCAGGTGCATTTGGTCGGGCAGGAAAGTTGGCTGGCATGGGTTGAGATAACGCCCACAGATACAATGCGTTTCCATCGTAACCCACGATACCTTCACACAACTTTTCGTGGTAACGATGAAAGATGATTGAGGGTCCGCCCACTATTCCATTTTTTATCAACCAATAGATGTTGTTTTGTTCGTCTGGTAAGTCTTAAAACAAATATCGCATGGTTAATCCAGGTACTGATATTCAACATATCTATACCTCTATCACTGTTAAAACTTATCTATGGCTTCCAGAAAAGGTTTGACTTCTAAATTGTTGTAGTATTTTAAGTCTTTAAAAGTCTGCATATGACCTGCTTCACGCGCTTCTTGACATTCAGCGTATTGGTCAGCCATAATGTTTTCTTGTTTCAACGCACTGTATAAAGCTGCATGGGGCGGTAATTCTGTATTGTTCAAACGATTGAGCGTCACTCATTCATACAGGAAATATAGCTTTCTCTGTTCACATTGAAAGGCCCATAGGTATTTGTCGTATTTATATCCAGTTACAATAAAGTAAGTGATATCCATAAACCTACATGATCTATTTCAATGCACATGAATGAGTTATTTCGTTTGATGGTATACTTGAGTGATAAGTGTTCTTGCAGGCAAGTTGTCAATGGTATTTTCACAACGTTGAAGTCATAATTTGACGAGTTGAATCCGACTAACAGTTATACATGTAAATAGTTGTCAAATTTGCTGTGTAATTTCTGCAATGGGTGTTCTCCTTCGGCGTCCGGTGTCCGTGTCCTGTTGATGGGCTTAAATATAGCGACGATGTTGTTATGGTAGATATACAACGTCACACAGCACAAGGCCTCAGGTACTGTCACACTACACGGGGGCCTCTTACCACGTCACACAACATAAGGCCTCAGATAATGTCACAATACACGGGGACCTCTTACCACGTCACATAACATAAGGCCTCAGGTAATGTCACAATACACGGGGACTACTCACCACGTCACACAACATAAGGCCTCAGGTAATGTCACAATACACGGGGACCTCATACCACGTCACACAACATAAGGCCTCAGGTAATGTCACAACACATGGGGGCCTCTTACCACGTCACACAACATAAGGCCTCAGGAACTGTCTCACTACATGGGGGCATCTTACCACGTCACACAACATAAGGCCTCAGGAACTGTCACACTACATGGGGGCCTCGTACCGCGTCACACAACGCGTCAGGCCTCGGGTACTGTCACACTAAATGGGGATCTCTTACCACGTCACACAACACGATGCCTTAGGTTATGTCACAATACACGGGGCCTCTTACCACGTCAAACAATACAAGGCCTCGGGAACTGTCACACTACATGGGGACCTCTTACCACATCACACAGCACGAGGCATCAGGTACTAACACACTGCCAGGGGGCCTTTTACCACGTCAAACATCACGAGGCCTCAGGTACTGTCACACAACTTTAAGGGCTCTAACCACGTCACACAACACGAGGTCTCAGGTAGTGTCACACTCCATGGGGGCCTCTTGCAAAGGTATTATAAATGGGGTAATCTACGGCTTCTGTTCTAAAAGTGTGGTTATAAATGTCTTTCTTGTTATAAATGGCACATGTAATAAAGTCTGCAGATCAGGATATTGGTATTTAAACAAGATGTACCGCTGGAGGTGACGCTCCGTGTACATAAACACATGGAGCAGTGAGGATACTAGGGGAGGTATATCCGCGGAGTAGGGTTTAATGCCATGATAAACACTAATATAACCTCACTAAAAAGTTTATTAATTCAGTGCAGCAAACACATGCGCATCTGTGATTTGATGTGTGAGCTGTTGCAATGTCTTAATCACCCTGACGTGTAATTAGCGCATGCGTTGTGTCTTTGTAAATCAATCATTTACGTCGCGGGTCGCTGCTTCAGTGGGACTCAACATTAGCTGTTATTTGACAAGGTAATTAAATGCGATCGCACACACACACACACACACACACACACACACACACACGCACACACACACATATCTCAGTTCCATATCAGTTTGGGTTTTAAAATTAACCTCTAATGGCTACTTTGTATAGCTCATCCCCGAGCATTACAGTAACTTTATACGCACGTCTCATTTTAACAATTCGCATACTCTTCACATATTGAAGTTTTTATTTGTATTGAATTGCGGTGTTTTGCATTGGTTATATGATCAAAATGGTCTATGGGCAGCCTATCGTTTTTTATTTGCGTTCTGGTTACAGTGATGTGCTTATCTATACGCTTTGCACTGCTGCACTACCACAACTCATTTCTCTCATCGTCTGGACGACAACTGCGCATAAACACATATTGTAGTCGCATTATTAAGGCAACATATTAGATAAGGACCATCATGACCACCAGATTATGACGGAGAACAACTGAGGTAATGGTATACATAAGATGAAGGATGACAAAACTCGGTTCCTTTGTAAGACAATGTTTATGATTTTATCGATGCAATCACATCATAACATGCAGCAGCGCAATTATAGAACAATGTGCCTATAATTCACGCTCTAATCACGATCTGATGGTCACAATTGTTCATGGAATTGGATTACAGAACTGCTTTTTGTATACAAAAGAGGCGTAAATCCACCGGAAACAGAAGGAGCAATTAATCTCATTGTGATGAATACCATGAGGTCCAGATATAATTGTTAAGAATTGACACAAATACATAATATGTATGTGGAAGGCTTGCCTGGTTTTAATGTATATAACAACTGGGTCAGGAGGAGGCATAAGCGTTCTACTGAGAACCGCGGTTACATTTAACAGGCAGTGGTATGTAAATGAGCTTTAAACCGACTGTATTCTGCGACTGCTCCTGGGTGGACGTGGCAAGTTGCATCGTATGACGTGGCATGTACCGCTGTTTAGTGTGACGTGACATATAACCCCGAGACGTTTGATGTTGAACCACCAAAACAACATAGATGATGTATTTCCATCTGGCTGCCACACCAACATCATCAATGTGTTTCCGTCTGTCCACTAGACTAACATCGTCAATGTATTTCACTCGGATATGAGACCAACAAAGTCGATGCTTTTCTTCCCGACCAGCAGACCAAGATTGACAATGCCCTCCAGTCTGGCTAGAAGTTTGACAAACAGACCGACATCGTCAATGTATATTCATCTGACAACCAGACTTACATCGTCAATGTTTATTCATCTGACAACCAGACTAACATCGTCAATGTTTATTCATCTGACAACCAGACTAACATCGTCAATGTTTATTCATCTGACAACCAGACTAACAGCGTCAATGTTTATTCATCTAACAACCAGACTAACATCGTCAATGTTTATTCATGTGACAACCAGACTAACATTGTCAATGTATTTCAGCCTTAATGCTAAATCATTATCGCCAATGGATGTCTGTCTGGCGACTAATCTTAGATCGCCACTGTGTGTCCGTCTGACCCATCTTAACAGTTGTCATCATTAATCTAGATAAAAGATCGAATGTTAAGGTTTTCAAACGTACGCTAAACATGGAACTAGTGTGATATAGAGCTGATAATATATTGAACTCATCCGCCGGTTGGTTGACTATAGAAATGATAGGGATGTAGTAGTAAATGGACACCGCAAACGTTCTGTGCAGATATGAAGCAGGAGGAAAGAGAATTGACATAACCGACATCCATCAGAGACTTAGCCGGTAGCACCGAATTAACGTCGATGAATGTATGCATGTATGAATGTATTTATGCATGGATGTGAGTATGTATGTACGTATGTATCATACATATATTCATACATACATACACACATCCAAAGGTCAGGCGTACAAGATCAACACCCGCCTTCAAGTGTCTGAACAAGAGCAGTCTGGAGTTAACCCTCGTCGTCTTGATCACATCCCAGTGTGTACTTCAATATTTATGTCAGAGCACTAACTGGCTCACAAAGCGCCATACAATGCACTGTGGCTGCTCAGCTATATTCCTGGCACTACCCAAGCCTATGAAAGTTGGTTGGGCACAGCCAAAAGGCTTGCAATTAAAAAAGTCATCAGAAAAGAGAGGGAGTGGTTATAAGCCAATAACATCAATGGTACTTTTTCACCTGACAGCCAGGCGTTACTTAACCGTCACCCGTATAGCCTATCAACATCAAACAGCCTATTAGGAAAAAAAAACATGGCTGGCACGACAGACATGTTGATTATCCGCGGAGATGCTCCTCTCACAGGCTTAGCCTAGTGCTGGTTTGGATCTGCCACATTGCCAGCCAAGAAGCTCTTGCTAAAGGATGGTCAAAACTCATCAACCATGAGATCAGCTGTGAGGCATAGGTTATCAATCCCAATTCAAATGCGAAAACCCCCGTACTACTGCAATATAGCGCTACAAGAAACGGTTATGAATGCTGCGTGTTATTGTTTTCGCTTTATATCTACACGGATATTTGCCCTGTAATGATTTCCATTGCCCTTTTACTACGCAGTCGTAAGAGAGTCAATTTGTTCGTGTAGACGCTGCATGCTCATCTGTAAGTATAATTACCTAGCTATATGAACTGGGAACGACACGTATGCAGCTAATTGATACGCGAAGCAACCACAATTATTATTTTCAATCAAAACTTGGTGATTTTCGTGTTTTGCCTCCTTCAAAAATTGCGTTATAACAACGTCGTTGTTGAGAATCCATTCATCTTTTTTGCTCCCAATCTATTGAAAGGTATAGACACCAGATGTTTATTATACCATACTCCCTGTTGATGCTTCAATTAGCATGGGACCCCTAATATTGTCCCTTTTCACGTGAATATCAAAAATATTACTGGTGATGCTCTTACGGATTATGCAGCCCATCGCAACGTAGTTCAGGTCGTAGTGTCCGTGGCAGGGCATCTTAAGTCAACGAATCGTTAATAGTATACATCATTTTTTGTGGTTCATAGAGTATCAAATCTTAAAGATAAGACCCAACGTTTTACCTAGCTGCTATTTTTTACTCAATCAAGGTCTTGGCAATGGTTTGCGCCTATCATAATTTATCATGTTCTATACGCGCGGTCCATTCGGGGCCTGTTATACATTGTAAAAGTGAGCCATTGATAAATCTGTGGAACAGGTAATTGTTAAATTAGGATGGTAAGTACTGGTGATGTGTGGCACTACCTTGTTACCTGATATGTAGCCTAAAACACGACATCAGCTCGTCAGAAGGTTTATATAAGCTTCTGTTTCAGTCCAGGTGATGTGAGTAATAAGCAACATATTAGATATCAACGGACTGCGAAGTTTATTGAGAAAAGGATTGCCCGGTGTACCACAAGACTTCCAACACAATACATGGAGCAGTGAGGGTACCGGAGGAGGTATTTCTGCTGTGCAGGGTTTAATGCCAAGATTTACACTAGCACACCCTCACAAATAAAAAATAAAATTCCGTGAAGTAAAACATGTATATATGTGGTTTGATGTGTGTACAGAAATGACGTTGATAGATGTATTACCTAAAATTCCCAAGAGAATCGATCAATATTGTCCAACTTAAAATCCCACATTTCGTCAGATGCATGGCTCTGCCAACCTGATAGGCAGTCATCGCTGCAAATACATTATCCCTAAAATGGCGTGTTCCTCCAGTTAATGTACCAAATGATGTGTTATGCAAGCACTTCATAGTGTCCCTCGGTGCATCCAGAGAATGAATACCACCATGCAGACAACACCGCGGATCTAATTGGAATTATAATACCGCTAACAGCTGATAAACCATAACGTTGTCCATTAGCTTGGCACATCCTATTTCGCTCGTTTTAGGCAATTCACTTTGAATTATTCATTGTATTTTACACACGAGGCATGTTTGCATCACACCCATATCCAGCTACGGCTAACAGCACTGTTATAACTAATTAATTGGAGTAGACAATAACCGCTGTTTTGGCACCCCAGGATAACATCCAGTTGCCAAGCTTGTCACCCAGGGGTGTAATTAGCGCATGTATGTATCGTGTCAGTATTTTCGTCGCGGAGCGTTGTTTCAGTTAGGTAATCATGATATGGTCCATGAGTAATGAACTTAAATACACATATACACATACATATACACATAAAAATTAATACAAGTATATTTCTATATATACACACACATATATATATATATAAATATATATATATATATTTATATATATATATATATATATATATATATATATATATATATATATATATATATATATATATATGCGCGCGCCCGTGTGTGTGTGTGTGTGTGTGTGTGTGTGTGTGTGTGTGTGTGTGTGTGTGTGTGTGTGTGTGTGTGTGTGTGTGTGTGTGTGTGTGTGTGTGTGTGTGTGTGTGTGTGTGTGTGTGTGTGTGTGTGTGTGTGTGTGTGTGTGTGTGTGTGTGTGTGTGTGTGAACATCCAATTATTAACATGAGATGGGTTCTTGAAGAATAAACGAACTTTGTAATGCAATTCAAGCTAATATTACTACGGTCGCGCCTTCAACATGAATACTTTGTTCTTATTAACGGTCCTTCAATGCATAACTATCATTTATAGCCGAACGGTAATATATTGACGATATTGGTCTGGTGGTAAGACCAAACATAATTATGTATCTTGTTATTGGATTTCGCACCTGTCGCTTTGCGCCCTTCACACACACCATAATAACATAATGAGATTCCGTTCAAGTAACTTACCAAAGGTAACTTATCGCTGGTGATAATTCAATAGTGCCGATCGTGTCGCTTTGGTCAGTTGTACAACGCGCGTGATGGGTACAAATCACTGACGCAAGAAACACAATCTGTGACAAATTGACGGGCAGCAAGGTAAGGGCCACTAGAACAGGCTGTCTGGTAGCGAGACGCAATACGTCGAGTCATAAGAGAAGATCGTATGTCAGTGACAATCTATTTGTCAGGCCATTATTGCAGGCTCTATTTGTCGACGACACGCTATTTCAGGCCTGTAGATCAGGCCGTGTACCTGTGACGGGCTTAAAGCTAAGCCAGTATAGCAGGCCGCGTGTCAATGACATGATTGTCCTTGGCCCACTAGAGAAGATCATCCCATTCATCGGACCATTAGAGCAGGTCGTGTGCCTGTAACACGCACTACATCAGCCATTAAAAGTGTCAGCGAGATAGTGACATACATATATGCATACATACATACATACATACATACATACACATACATACATACATACATACATACATACATACATACATACATACATACATACATACATACATACATACATACATACATACATACATACATACATACAGATACACATACATACATACATACATACATACATACATACATACATACATACATACATACATACATACATACATACATACATACATACATACATACATACATACATACATACATACATACATACATACATACATACATACATACATACATACATACATACATACATACATACGCTGAATTCTCAACAACCCCGGTAGCTTCTATAATTGACGTTAATTCGTTGCTACGGCTAAATCTCTGCTTCATATCTTCACAGGAATTTTGGGGTTTCCATTTACCATTAACATTATCATTTCTATAACCATCCACCTGGCATATGAGTGCTCAGTAAGGCGCCTCAGTCCAGTAGATGATGGACGCAGCTCATATATATTCCATGATAATCCAATAAGGATGATGAGAGCACTTTGCTGGCGGAACTTGATTAATCCCAGAGACAGAGGTAAAACGTCAATGGCAGCGCGTGGGTATATGAATAATATATAGATGAGTGAGTGGCCGCATTTACAGTGAGCGAACGCTGACTGGATACGGTTTCATGACGACAAAAGTAGAAAGAAAAGAGGATCAGCACCCGCCACCTATTGCCGAGTTCTATATGCGACCAGTTATGTATGTCACTGAGTTCATTATGTTATAAGTTTAATATCATACCAGTTCCATGTTTGGCTGACGGTCGAAAAGCTTCTTCATCGATCTTTTATCTAGATTAATGATGACCACTGTAAAGGAGGGTCAGACGGACACACAGTGACGGTCTAAGATTGGTTGTCAGACAGACATCCATTGACGATATTGATGTGGCATTAAAGATGAATAAACATTGACGATGTTAGTCGGGTTGTCAGGTGAATAAACATTGACGATGTCGGTCTGTTTGTCAAACTTCTAGCCAGTCTGGAAGGTCATTGGCAATCTTGGTCTGCTGGTCGGCAAGGAAATCATCGACAATTTTTGTCCATGGGGGCCTCGTACCACGTCACACAAAGCAAGGCCTCGGTTACTGTCACACTATATGGGGACCTCTTACCACGTCACATAACATGAGGCCTTAGGTAATTTCACACTACATGGGGGCCTCTTACCACGTCACACAACACGAGCCGTTAGGTTATGTCACGCTACAGGGGGCCTCTTACCACGCCACATAACACGAGGCATCAGGTAATGTCACACTACATGGGGGCCTCTTACCACGTCACACAACATGAGGCCTTAGGTAATTTCACACTACATGGGGGCCTCTTACCACGTCACACAACACGAGCCCTTAGGTTATGTCACGCTGCATGGGGGCCTCTTGCCACGTCCAGCTGGCAAACATGTGTACATGCATATTTGTTCAAAGGGCATTTTACATATTGCTGTTCTCATTTGTGAGCAAATACAAAATAGAAGCAGTTCAGCGACCCAGTTTATGCCATCTCCCATTGCTAAAATTTGGTTGGGGAGCAAATTAAAGCGATTGACCAAATCATATCTAAGTAGGTGATATGTCAACAAGAAGAGTCAATGCATAGACTGGATGTGTTACTATTTTAGTAGATATTGATATGTAGCAGAATATAGGAGTCAATCTACTGGTACCACTGCAGCACAGCATGATAGACCAATCAGTTGTGGTCTGCAGATTTACTCATAATAAAACATTACGTGTTTACAACTGCATTTCGAAGACGCCACAAACACAATGTATTTGCCAAAAATTAATAGGGTGAATCCTCAAGGCGTCTATGTCAGTTGAATTAACTGAAGAGATTTACAAGTAACAACCATCAAAAGAAATATTTATGCTTATGTAACAATGGTGTGTATTCCAATCTTGTTCATAATCACGATACCGCTTGTAGAAGTAGGCCCTCTTAGGGTAGCTTTAAACTATTTTGCCAGACTACTGATCGTACATGATGCATTTGGAATTTGATTTTAAGCCTCCCACTGAGTTGGATAGTTTCCTGATGGGGCTTTAAATATGTTTCTGGCTATAAATGAACCATGTAATAAGACCTGCAGACAAGGATATTGGTATTTAATCATCAGCCATTCGGCATCATTGGCTGTACCAGGTCACTCCTTTTGCCACAGTTTATGGAAGAAGAGATGCTATGTGTTTCGCAATATCACTCTTAATTGAACTTGACAGATAACCTACAAAGTTGCATTAAGATCTTTTACCCTCCACTGAGTGGAATAACCACTTAGGCGCATGTTTTATTATAGCATTGTTCGTTTTGTATTTCGTGTAGTAAAAACACGCCTTATTTTGATTACAAATTGTATCACAACAGATGATGACCCGTACAGATTCTGCAAATGAACAGTCGCTGGTCTGTTCATGTCAGCGTATTTGAAACGCTCAGTAAAGGGAATGGTAATTGTGAGAACGTGACGTTCATATAATGATACAACTAATTCATTTGAGTTGATAATAGCCGTTGTTTTGGCCCATCAGGATAACATCAAGTTGCAAACCCTTAATCACCCAGGCGTTAGTAGCGCATGCGTCGTGTCGTTGTATAGCCAGAATTCTCGTTGCGGGGCACTTTATAAGTCACCACTGAACACTAGCCGGTATTGATGATTATGACACGGTAATTAGCCGCTCGAAACGTGAATGGCCACATTAACAGTGAGCGAACACTGTGAGGATTAATGGAAGTAGAGGGTATATGCCCCCGCGGCCTTAAACTAATTCTACATACGACCAGCACAGTATGCCGCTGCTTTCAATGTGTAACAAGTTCTATATCAAACCACTCTTATGTTTGGATGACGTATCAAAAGCTTCACCATCAACATATTATTCACATTACTGCTGACCACTGAAATGAGCAATAAAGGAGGGTCAGACAGTGACGATGTAAGTGTGGTTGTTAGAAAAACATTAACAATGTTGGTCTGGTTGTCAGACAGATATTCATTTACGCTTTTGACGTAGCATTAAGGCTGAAATTCAGTGACGATGTTAGTTTGGTAGTCAGATGAATAAACAATGACGATGTTAGTCTGTTTGTCAAACTTCTAGTCAGTCTGGAAAACCATCTTTGTCTGGTGGTTGGGTAAAAAGCGTTGACTATTTTGGTCTGGTGTCTACGTGGAATACATTGACGATGTTGGGTCTACCAAACAGGCGGAACAACAATGCCGACCTTGGTGCGGTATCAAGACGGAAATATATCATCGATGTTGTTAGGATAGGCCTACGTCATCAAACAACTCGGGGTTACATGCCACGTCTAACTACACAACATAACATGCAAGGTCAAACGAGGCAACCTGCCACGTCCACCCAAGAGCCGCGGCTGAAAACATGTTGCTTCTAAGCGTATTTACAAACAGCTGCCTGATATGTATAAGCGTAGTTCTCAGTAGAACGCTTACGCCCCTCCTTAGAGTTGCAAAATACATTAAGACCTGGCCAAGCCCTTCACATATTACGTCTGTATGTCTAAACATAACGATAATACCTGATCCTCTTGGCGTTCTTCATAATGAGGTTAGCTGCTCGACTTCTGGGCCTTCTATTTCCGGTTTGATTCATGCCTCTAATGTATTGGATATTATTGTTCCAATACAACATACAAGCCGTCAAATTTCATTGCCAATTCTTATCGTCAGATCCTGGTTAGGGTGTAAATTACAGCCACATTGTTATCAAAATGTATAGCTACATTGACATACAAAGGGACCGAGTTTGCCATTCTTTGTATTGCATATACCAATACCGAAGCTTGTTGTCTTTCATCAGACAAGATGCTGAGAACTATGTTGTTGGTCTGAGTGCATAGTCTGACCTATTGGGTGTAATGTTGTAGTTACTATTTATAATTTATTATGTAACAGAATTTTAGGGTCAATCCACAGGTATCAGAACATTGAACACGCCCAAGAGCCTAATATGGATGACTGAAAAAAAATTTATATGACGTGGAAGTTCTGGTCAGACTACCGAGTTGATAGACTAAGTTCGAATAAAATGAGTTGTTCTTGACATTGCAGTTTCAAGTCACCATAACCATAATGGTATATACCTGGTGTTTCCCTCACTGAGTGGGATGGTTCCCGTGCACCAACACCAGCTTAATTCAGTGAAATGATATCCAAGTAACTCCCATAAAACTACAAGTATCTGGGTCACTTTTGGTAAAAAATATTTGTAAAAAACATATTTTTCCGATACTGTGAGCCCAATAGTTGGTATTATATAAAGGCGTGGGCATGTTAGAGATATTGTTTAACTAAAAGAAACAGTAAAGCTACAGGTACGTTAATATCTGACCTCAATATGGATCAAGCAGTAAAATGTGGAATTGCATTGTGACTTCCATGATAACTGCTGATTTACACTGCTGCTAGAAAAGATCCATGTTACAAAGCCTGCAGACTATGAGGCTGGCATTTATTTAATAATTATCCTGCACTACTTGATTTAGGGAACCAGAACAATTCATTTGCAGCAGTCTGTGGAAGTAGATATGCTATATGTGACGTTGGTAACGCTCCTATTTGGACCTGACGAATAACCTACTTAGTTGCTATAACAATATAACATCCCCATATTGAGTGGGATGTACACTTTGAGTCATGCTCATTATATCACTTCTTTTGGATCAAGCACTATTATACCTCTTAAGTGGCCCTCGTTCATGTGGATTACATAATGTATCTCTAGAGATGATGCCCTTACAGATTCTGTAAGCCAACAGGTCGATGCTTTGTTCTGAAGGTCCATCACAACGCATTGAGGTAGTAACATTCATATCAGGAGAGCCCACGCATTGTTAGGAAGTCTATGATATGTCCGTTTGAATACACTAATTTGATTATAGTCCTGTCATACACCATTTGTTTCGGATCATAAAGTATCCAGGCTGAAACGATTAATTCATAGTCTAAGACCCGACGTTTAGATCAGGTACAATATTTGTGTAAATCAAGGAAATGTTAGTGGTTCGTATAATGGGTAAATAACACCTTGCATATCAACTGTGGGAGTAGTGATAAGAGGTTAATTCAACCCGGCTGTATGTACCGTGCGTTTATTTGGCGTGACATTCACAACTGAGATCAGAAAATAATATACGCTGTGTGGTGTTTAATGTCAAGATGAACACTGGTCCACCTTCAACATTATGAGTGCGTTTTTCAATTCAATGAAACAAAGCATTCGTGTCTGAGGGTTAACGTGGCTCGACCAATGACTAACACCATTTCAAAAACCCATTACGTCAAATGCGTGCCTGTGCAAATTGATAGAAAGTCGTTGAACTAATTCATTGGCTGCAAATTGGTTATATCTGGACCTCAGATCGCATCCAATGCGCTGTGGCTGCTCGCCATGAACCCTGGCACTACCCCCAGCCGATTTAACCTGATACCTCAACCCAACATAAAGAGATAAATATTTAATTGATATCCCTATTCAAGTGTCTGTCTCCTGCTTGATGGTGCCAGCCTCTTATGTAAAATACAGAAAATACTTAGCCAACCCACGTGCTATAGTAATATAGTGCTGCCAGGACCCCTGCCAGTTGCGTTTTATGACGTTCGCTTTATATCGACACAGAATTGTTGCCCTGCAATGATTTCCATTGCCCAATTACCTCTCAATCGTTATTTAAACGATCCACCCGGCTGATTAGAGCTAATTGGTAAAGCGGCCCAATCCATTGGTTGCGTTATGATATGGACACAGCACTCTTGGGGCGACGCGTATGCAGCTTATGCATCCACAAAGCAACCAATCATTATAAATCAAAACATGTGTTTTATAACTACAAATCAAACCAACCATGATATTTAAGAGAATGCATTTCATGATATAACACAAAATATTATCACAATGTAGCATCGCGAGTTTATGCAATATAGAAGCCTTTGTTCTAGGTTAAACGTCCAAGTATCTATAACTCAGATTGATAGTTGAGCGGAAACACATCGACGATGACAATGCTGGTCAGGTAATCCGACGGAAATAAATGATGATGACCTGGTAGTCAGACAGTTCTATCGAAGCGAAAATAATTCTGAATCTAGTTGTGCAATTGTTCCCTTATCGATGATTTTCATGTTTTGCATCCTTCAAACACCTTGAGAGTTGATAAGCGCCTATTTAAACACCTTCTAGCTAGTAACACAATAACGGCATTGATTTATTAACAATCGGACAACATTGACTGTACAAGCCTAAACCATTGCGAGCTATAGAAACTATATGTTTTGCAGTATCATTCCTAAAAGAAGCGCATAGATGCATTTTAAACCTGCCCCCTGAATGGAAATGACAACTTTGCAAGAAGCTTATTAGAACATTCCTCTTCTTTGTGGAACAATTACTATGGCACCCCTGATATTGCCCCTTTTCCTCTGAATCATAAAATGTATCACTGACAGATTCTGAAACTCAACGAGATCGCAACGTATGTGAGGTCGTAACACCAATTACAAGGGGTCTTAAGATAACCCAACAATTTGTTTTAAACTTACACTGTTGCGGAGATAGAGCTTCCCATCATAAAACTTCATAGTTTAAGACCTGACGTTTAGACTAGCTACTAATCAAAGTATTGACAATGGTTTGTACCTACCATAATTGTTATATCTTCGTACGCTTTTTCAATTAGAAGCGCAATAAAAAGCCTAGTGCTGGCTTGGACCTGCTTCACATATATACTTTATTGCCAGCCAAGAAGCTCATCAACCATGAGATGAGCAGCGCCGCTTAGGTTTGCAGTTTCGATTCGGAAAAAAACTCTGCATAACCACGTGGTTAGGTAACATAGTGCAACCAGAAGCATTTTTGATGGCTGCGTGTTATGACGTTCGCCTTATATCCACACAGAAATATTGCCCTGTAATGATTTCCATTTCACATATACCTCACCAGCTGATTAGAGCTCATTGGTAAGACGATCTAGTAGATATATTATAATGGATGCAGCTCATATATCTTTAATGGTAATTAAATAAGGATAATGAGAGTACTTCGCTCACGTAATTTAATTCATTACAATGGTTGAGGTCAAAAGTCATAGGAAGCACGTGGATATATGAATAATATATTGATAAGTGAGTGGCCGCATTTATAGCGAGCCAAAGGTGAGGATATCCGACTTGGTGCATAGGATGATGTGATGAAAAAGCCCCAACCCAACCCATCCCCTTTATTGATTTGTTCAATTGGCTACCATATTAAATGAGGGACCGTCTTTTATATGAGACCAGTATTGTCACTGCCATCTACATGTTATCAGTTCAAAACTGCGTTCTATATATAACCGGTTCATTATGTGGCTGACATTTTAAACGTTGATCATCAAATGTTTATTAATTAATTGAGAGTTATCAAGGAGGATCACATTGCAATTTCCACTCAAGGCTGCCTAGACTAGGATGGTGTATATACTTATACATTAACACGGTCTGGTGGTCACATACCGCGACGAGGTTGACCTGGTGGTCGCCACGAAGATAATTATGTATCTAGTTATTGAACTTGGCCCCAGTTCTTTTGCTTCCTCCTTAAACACAAAAAATAATAAATGAGAATAAATTCAAACAACTTCTTCCTAGAAATATAATAATGAGGTATTGTCCAATACATCCCAGGTGATAATTCGACTGCAACAATGTGGTGGTAATTCAGTAGAACGTGCCATACGGGCACTATTCATTGACTTGAGAATCACGAGTGCATGTGAGACAATTTATCCGGCGGCGAGCTAAGAGCCATTAGAGCAGGTCGTATGTCGGTGACACGCTACACCCTGAGTCATAAAAGCAGGCCGCATATCAGTGTTACGCTATACATCAGACCGTTAAAGCATGAATACTTGGTTACATGAACGTGGAGCGACGTGTATGAAACTAATCCACAAGCAACCACAATAATCATAATCAATCATTATGGGTTTTCTAACTACTGAATGGAATGATAACTTTGACACAGGCTTATTATAACATTCTCTGTGATTGTGGAGCGATTAATCACTGGTGATGCGCTTACAGATTCTGCTCCCCATCACAAAGTATGAGAGGTGGTAGAAGCTATGATGTGTCTGTTTTAACCCAACGATTTTTTTTTGTATACATCATTTGTAGCGTTTGATAGAGTATCCAGAGTTAGATATAGCATCATGGTTGCTGGTGCTGTGTGGTCCTACCTTGTTAACTGATATGTAGGCTTTACAATCTACTATAGCTCTGTCCAGATTATGTGAGTATCGAGTAACATTTAAGGTATCGACGCAATGCGATGCTTATTGAGAAACACATAACAGTCAATTAAAACACAACAATTTAAAAAAACCAACTGCGGGCTGCTTGTACATCCCTTCAGCCATATCGTCAAAGCGAGCCACTGCAATATGATACAACTGCAAACTTTGACATGTAAAGGGTAAGAGAATCGAAATAATGTGACGTATGTATTATATAATTAGAAAATAACACCTTGCATGTTCTGAGAAGCATTGATGCACCAATACAAATCGCAACACAACTGTACGAGATGTGATAAGAAGTTGATTTGTTGCCACTGTTTGTCAACTGTGCACAGATGGCATGACATTCACAGATGAGACCAGCAATCGTGGTTAGAGATACATCACACATAAGTGACAGCACACCTCATTATGTTGCGAGACTGTGAAGCTGGGGGAGGACTTCAGGTATCGGTCGGTGTACAACAAGACTTCAACAAAATATATGGGAGAGTAAGGGCTCAGAGGAAAATATACACTAGTACACCTTCACCAACAAACATGACTTCATGAAGCAAAACAGACACGTCCGCGGATCTATGTAAATACAGTTATGGCGATGTGAACTGTATGCCCACCACATACCACCTATATTGTACCCATTCGATGTAATATATGACGGCTTCATTAAATGTTGTAAACATCACATCTTTAGCATTGTCTGTAGCTGAATAACGATATGCATATTATTTATTGATTGATGTGTTCACCAATGGAATACCAATGCCTTTTTCACAAAAGTAATATCTGTATCGCCTCCAAGTTGTATTTGGTGGTTTTATACTAGTATTGAATAGTCTCTATAGAAATCTTAAGATGTCGGCTTTCTTGGCGGGCGCTGCAGCAGTTAGATAGCAGATATTGGTAATTATGACACGACCCATGACGAGCAGCTGCACGAATAATTGTTTAATCGTTGCAATTAAGTATTTACTCAGACAACTGCTCTGAGACCAATTGCAACAAAGCGTTGGTTGGGGGGGATTCCTTTACACACACACACACACACACACACACACACACACACACACACACACACACACACACACACACACACACACACACACACACACACACACACACATACATACATACATACATACATACATACATACATACATACATACATACATACATACATACATGCATGCATGCATGCATGCATACATACATACATACATACATACATACATACATACATACATACATACATACATACATACATACATACATACATACATACATACATACATACATACATACATACATACATACATACATACATACATACATACATACATACATACATACATACATACATACATACATACATACATACATACATACATACATACATACATACATACATACATACATACATACATACATACACAAACACACACACCCACACATACACTCAAGCATACTCACATCCACACCACGTAAGCACATTATCTTAACTTCAACCCCCAGCCCAGAGTAAACTGACACTTAACCAGCTTAACTCAACCAAGCATACAGAGACAAACATTTATATCACTATTGAAGTGCCTGTCTCCTGCTTGGTGGTGTTAAACTGAGCAAAGGAAGGGTCATTAAGGTTCTATGGGCTGTTTGCTCCTTTAAAAAGCTTTGATCTAAAGAAGTCATCAAACAAAGAGAGCGCCCAAGCTAGTATCATAGTGGTAGCAAAAAGTAACCCTAGTTTGGACACCGTGGCTAGCCGATGTGGTCAATGGTATATTCTCAGGTGTCACTTAACAATGTTGCCTTTTCGTTACCATTCACTCAACAAGGAATTAATCATTTGCAATGAAGTAACTATCGTCAAACTTTTACTCAACATGGAATTACTCGCAGATAATGACGTTACATACATTATCTGCTATATACAGGCTGGAACTATATTACCAGTAAGATTGGATACACCGTCACGTTTTTCAAAACTTTGACACTTTTTGGTTTTTGCTCATTCTTGGCAATACGGCTTCATACTGTATTTCTCATGATTTGTCATAAAAAAGGTATTTTAGCATCACACCCACACCCAGCTATGCTGCTGCCCTTGGTCTGGTAAAGCATTATGAAAAAGTGATAAATCACATATAACAGCTGCTGTATTTTCCCCATTCGATATGACGAATGGCTGATGACTTCAATAAACGTGGAAGGCCAGTCAGTAGCTGAATAAAGATATAAAAATAGAAAATAGAGGTTCATCTATAGAGTAATATGGTCACCAATGGAATACCAATGCCCTTTCAACTAATGTATTGGCTGTTTCGCCTCAACGTTGTAATCGGTGTACACTTTGGTAATGACGAGTCTCTTAAGCCAGCCTACAGGATATAATCAGCATCATGTGTCCATAATGGTGCACGGTTAGCCTACAGCAGCATGGCAACTAATTATTTAGAGTTTACAATAGCCTGGGTGTGGCCCCTCGGGTAACATCCTGTTGCAAGACCCGAGTCATCCAAACGTGTAATAAGCCCATGTCCAAGTTAAATAAGTTATTTCGTCGCGGGGCGCTGTAGCAGTTACCTCTCGAAACTAGCCAATATTGGTTATTATTGCACGGTCCACGGGTGAGCAGCAGCTTGCATAATTGGATCATTGGTGCTAATAAGTATTTACTCAGATAAATTGCTAGAAAACCAATTTCAGGGACGCTCCACACACGCACACATACACACAATCACAATATTTTTGCTCCATCACAGTCCAGGACTATTTAACTGTAACTGTTAGTGTGGAATTTAGAATTAATCCTCGTATCTCAATGTCAAGCCTGAATTATACCATCCTCGACCTGATTGCATCTTCTTCACTAAATACGTCATTATTTTTCCAACAATAATGGAAGCGATTACATAACCACTTGTGGAAAACGTCGCCATGGCTCTATAATGTAGACCAAGAGGTATATATGTCAGAGCACTTACAGGCCCACATAGCAGTAAGCCATACACCGTGGCCGCTCTCCATGTGTATCTGCTAATCCCGACAGTACCCCCAGCCCAAAGTAAACTGGTACTTAACCAGCTTAACTCAACCTAACATACAGAGACAAACAATTCATTGATATCACTATTGAAGTGCCTGTCTCCAGTACTGAGTTCCAAGTTGATAACAAACATACCCTTCATCATAACGTACCCTCTCAGTCATCAGTTGATGGAGTAACCCCTACAGCTTATATTAATTATAAACCCTAGGTTCCCAGATCCACGAGTGACCTACATGTCACCTGCCACTTCCCCCCTCTCCTCATACAATCCCCATATTCAAGAGTCACATAGCCATCCTGCCCAGGCAACGCCCGAAGGTCCCAACCCTCACAGACCTGGGTACGGCATGTCTCATGAGAATTGGCATGGCGTGCCTTAGTCGTTGAGGGAAGCACTGTACATTTCAAAATCAGTTCTCTCCTGGCCGCCGAGCTCAACACATCTCTCTCTTAAGTTTAGGCTAAGTTACATCGAAAATTCGAAAATCGAAGTCAGTAAAATAAAGTTCCAGTTTGCATAAACCCTACACCTGGAGTTCAAGTCGTCATTATTACAAGTGCGTATCGTGTGCATCTCAACACCACATACCACGATACGACACCAGCCTAATGGTGTTGAACTTATATGTGAGTAAAGGAAGGGTCATTAAGATGAGGGTTCTTTGGGCTATATATGAGCGCCCAAACCAGTATCATCGTGGTAGCCATAAGTAACCCCGGTGTAGACACCATGGCGATGTAGCGCTAACCAATGTGGTCAGTGGTTTCTTCTCAGGTGAAAACCAAGTGTCACTTAACAATGATGCCTTTTCCTATCACTCGTACCTTATCAACATATCGATGAGCCGACGAAAATCTCCTGACGATTCCCTCACTTAGAACTGCTAAAGGATGGCCCAAACTCATCAACCATGAGATCAATAACTTAGGTTATCAATATATAGATTCGGTGAATACTCAAGAAAACTATGTGCCTTATGGTAATACAGGGCTACCAGCAACGTTTATGATGGTGTGTTTTATGACAACAGTTATTCTTTCGCTTTATATCTACACAAAATTATTATCCTATAGCGATTTCCCCGCACCATTTACCTTGTCATTATTCTTATAACGATGCACCCGGCTGTTGAGAGCTCATTTATAAGGCGGCCCAGTCGAATAGATGCGTTATGATATGGACATAGCACAATATATCTTTCATGATGATCCAATAAGGATGATGACAGCACTTCGCGGACGAAACTAAATTAATCCCATGACAGAGGGAAAA
Organism: Urechis unicinctus; assembly: GCA_034190875.2. NCBI lineage: Eukaryota > Metazoa > Annelida > Polychaeta > Xenopneusta > Urechidae > Urechis > Urechis unicinctus. The sequence goes on from CM067358.1 coordinate 16,359,424, forward strand.
AGTCATAGAGAGCACGAGGGTATTTGAATAATAGATTGACGTGTGACTGCCCGCATTAACAGCAAACCAACATCACTGTGAGGATAAACGACTGGGAAACGATTCCTGGCTGTATAGAACATGACGTAATGAAATAAGTGGACCCCAACCCAACCCCTAAAGTGACAGGTTCTATTTGTGATCGTATTAAATGACTGACCATCTTTTATTTGTGACAAGTGATGTCATTGCGTTGATGTGATGTCATCACTTCTTTGTGACAACACATTAAATATGGGACCAGTCTTTTACGTAATTGACGCATTAAAATACCCAATCAAACCTGCACAGACTAGTTGAAATGTGGGTTGGACCGTGTTCTAAAGATATCCTCGGTGGTGTACATATGCGGTCATAAGTGAATCCATAATATATCCATCCTCTATGCATGAGGACATTACATGCTCATTTAACGCATGAATTCCTAGCTTCATGAACAAGAAGCGAGGCGTATGCAGCTTATTGATACACAAAGCAACAACAATAATTATTATTAATCACAACATGGATTTATAGCTACAGGATAAACAAACCATGACAGTTTGGGGAATGAATTTCCTACAAACAGCATAAAATTGTAGCAATGAACCCTTTCATGGCAGCCCACGGATATCCAAAATAGCGGCTGTTATACTAGTTCTATATTGAGAATCACGTGCTAATATAGATTCACCCATAACCCTTCATGACGGGTTAACTGATGTTTACGTTAACTTGTTGAGACGTACACGTAACTTAGATGCCTCATTTTGCAAGTGTTTCCGCACGTGTATCATAGTCATGTTTATAGATCACTACGTTAACTGGAATGTGATTGATCAGTTCAACAAAGCTGGACTCAAAAGCGCGGTCAGCATATAATAATAATAATATGAATATATGCCAGTTGTAACAGTGGTTTCATTCAAAGACATTCCTTGCATGCAGGCCCATCAATCGCATTAAGATCTCCTATCATGCGCCTTTGTCATGTTGATATGATGATAGCTAGGGCCATCAACTGATCTAGAACAGTTGATCCATCACAAAGATTGCCGACTTGCGATCATATTGTTTAATTATCTGTTGTAGGAAAGGCTCGTGGTGGCTTGGGTGACATTGCTAATATATTGGGACAAAAAAACAGCTGCATTGCCTGAATGCCTTATGCATTAACACAGAATATGTGCAGGGTGACCATGCAACAGAGAGTCAAGGATGAATACCTGGTAAGGTAATTATTTAATGGGGACATATGTGAAACGTAAAACAAATAATAACATTAATTGCTGATGCTCAAGCTCCCATAATTTTGCTGATGACAGGTTGCCAAAATGGGAGAATAATGCAACGGAGTTTGTAATGGCAAACATTCCCTCAGCAAGGAAATTAATCGTAGGTAATGATGGTAGATACGCGATCTGGAAACTCAAGTATGAATTCATTTTAGGCAGTGAGGTTAGTTACGTAAAATAAACACACGCTCAACCCGAATTTAATTGTAGACGATGAAGTAAGTTATGTTAATAACTCATTAAACAAGGCATCAAAGTTATTTATGACAAACAATAAATCAACAAGTAATTCATCATTGACAGCCAAGTAATATGCGTTTTAACACTAATCTAACCAGAAATTAATGTAGGCAATGATGTAAGTAAAGACAAACATTCACTGAACAAGGAATCTATCGAAGGCAGCGAAGTTAGATGTGTTAAACACTCAATCGCGGGCACTGGGGTTATTTAGGTTTAATACTCACTCAATCAGGAATTAATCGCGGGAAATAAACTTTATGACGTCAATCATTCACTCAATCAGGGATATATCACTGACTAGATCTAACCCATAACCTGCCATTTCTGTCCAAACTACCTATTACAAACTCCAGGGTGTTTCCACCAATCATCGATATCTTCGTACCAAGTCACGTGACCTTCCATATGATGCAGCATAGAACACAATCTGCACCAAAACTTTGTATTTATAAATCGACCTTGACTCTTCCATTCAAAATATTTGTTATATAAAGTACTGTTTCTGTTGAGATGATGTAAGTACTGAGCTAAATGATATGGTGAGTTGAAGTCGTCGACATGAATGTATGATCCGGGCGGGGCAACTCGGTGATAGTCTTCTGGAGAAGCTCCAAGCACTACAGGTACGACATCGTTCCTGCAAATACAAATATCGACAGCATGAGAGTGCTCCCTGACAATTTTTATTGCATCGACAAACAAAGAACAATCATTTTGTTCCCTGACGAACCCGTTGTTTGCTTCTGTCTCGGTGTACACCAACATTGAGCTCACGCATCAGCCGTTCAACAGGATTGTAATTACAATTGATGTAAAATAAGCGTATTACTTCGTCTTTGTCCGTTAATATAATGAAACATAACAACCGAAAGACACTTACCGCAGGCTATTGACAAAGAGCTTTTCAGTGATATAGTCCTTACAACTGGAGTTTTCAAACGCGAGATAGAATTTATACTGCCGCTGAAGCATTCGAAAGCATTTGGTGGCATCATTCCTGCTGCACCTGAGATTGCCACAATCTCCGTAGATATCAACCTCTATGTGACGCTGTAATTCTTGTGCATATTGCATCCTTCCATTCATCGTGTCACAATTAGAAACAAACCAAGCCACTAGTTTTGACTTTCCACCACTATAATCCTTAGTTTTAATAGGTGAAATGCTATCTCTATGACCTATCATCTTATGGTAAGGCACAAACTTGGCATATGGAGTAACAATCGTAGAATCAGCCCTGTAAGTTGCAGTCCAGTTTATGTAGCCTGTATGGGGAAGATGCAATGGGTCAGTATGTATGGGCGATTCTAACTGATAGAATATCCACACTTGATGTTGTAGCTTGGATAGCTTCTGGTCAGCATGACCAATATTACCCTGGAAAATCAACGCGTCTGCCTCTGTCGCATCTTGTGGGTTATCTGTCAGCACACATTGCCTGACAGGACAGTTTTCTTGTCTGAATGTCATGCCACCGGGGTATACTCCGCGAGGATATCCATCAACCACCAGGATCTTTTTACGCTCTGATGGGCCCTGATTCGGCCTTTGTTTAGTTGATGTTAATCCCAGCTGTTCGATGATTCTGTCGTTGCGGTTTTTAGAGGGAAATAAAAGAAGGCTCCCAGTGTTAAATTCGGTCCAGCCATGGTCTTCTGTCAGATGATGTGTTGCGGTAAGGTTAGTTGGTCTTTCCTTTGTAAATTGCCAGTTACTTTCGTCCCCAATGATAACTGCTTGTTGGTGTTTAATCATGAAGATGAACTTATAAACATTCATCGAACTGAAAAAACATACTGTGAACAATAATATCCTTTTCTGCTGCGAGCCGATCATAATCCCTGCCAGGTAATAGCTCGGTCTGACCGGTCTACATCGCTGGACTAACCCTATGTCTCCGTGCTGCCTTTATTCACGTCCGCATCCACCAACACATTAGAATTATCAACAACTATCCTGGCAAGCTAGCTCTCAACCAATCAACCGTCGCCGCGCAACTCTCGCGCAGCCTCTGTATCATTAACATATAATCCCTGACGGCCGCAATCACATAGGACGGCAGGTAGGCAAGTGGGTGGGTCGAGTTTAGCAGAAAGCAGAGAGTTAGTGAGGCAGCTAATTGATTCTGCTCCCTGCATGCGCCGTTGACAATGGGCCCGGCGGAGGGGGCCGTTTACAAGTAGCAACACAGGCCTGCCTGTATAGGTTCCTGGCACAGCGGAGATTGGGTTCCTGTTGTGTCTGTTTCGTATATGGAGAATTATTGTGAATTGTTATGCAAATTCCTCCAATATTCAACAGGATTCATCACTTCATATTTAGAGCAACAGGATCAGTGAGAAATCAGCAGCAGGAGTTACTCTTTCAAGGTAATAGAGGGATCTTTGTTGTTGGGTTACAATCGTGTTTCCCATTACCTTACTGCCCCTAGCCAGCATCAGTCCTCTGCCGGCTAAGTTTGCTCACGAGGCAGGTGAAGAGAGGCAAAAGTGGCGGTGTGTGTGTGTGGGGGGGGGGGATTTGTTTGTCCAACTATGCTCTGAGCTCATCAACAGCAGCAACACGCTGACCCGTCAAGCGTTAAATAGGACACTTAATGTAATATCCTAGTGGAATGGATAGTATTTATATACCAATTGTGAATTACACTCGAAAATAACCAAGGTATATACTACGTCTTGGTGTTCGCTGCACGGGGTTATAGCTCCATATCATCCGCGGCCATACAGAACAGTTTGGTTCATGTAATCAATGGCTTCACAAGTGACAATGGCTTCGTCAGCCGGGACAAAATGAATGTTTATACAGGTGTTAAGAGAATTTTAGAATTATGTAGATAACCTTAATAAAAGAGCAACCATCAGTGTTGAACTAGCTGTGGCAAACATGCCTTAATCGGGTTTTTGGCTGCTGCTGGTTAGTTAAATGACCTGTCATAAATAAACAAGACATAACATGGCTGATGCGTGCAGTGATGCATCATCATCATTTACTAAATCGGGCTCCCATCCAAGCGCCACCTGTGTAGAAGTCATAGAGAATTGACTAATGAGGACTAGGCATGAGTCCATTGTTGAATTATTGGGATCTTGTCAAGAAAAGAGGAAGTAACTGGCGCCACAGAATCGTCAATCCGATTACGGAATACCAATCTTGACTCGCCCGACATTGATCATATAGCTGTTTTGCTGCAATTCTGGGAATTCACAGAAATGGATAAATGGATGGATATGCATATGTTTACTTATATATATATATATATATATATATATATATATATATATATATATATATATATATATATATATATATATATATATATATATATATATATATATATATATATATATATATATATATATATATATATATTTATATATATCAATATTTATATATGTGTATGCGTGTGTGTGTCTGTGTGTGTCTGTGTGTGTGCGTGTGCGTATGCGTGTGTATTTACCAAGCCCACATTCTCTGTACTGTAACTCGTTTGAGGTCCTTCCACAATCATTTCCTTGCTCCCGTATTGCAACTCCCACTCACTCACTCATTGACACACTCGATCACCTGCTCGCTCATTTCGTCACTCGCAACCCACTACCCCCTTCCTTGACTCCCACACCATCATTCTAGCTTGCACATTAATTATATTGAACCCATTCGCTAACTCGCTCAAGAACGCTCTTACTAACTCGTGCACCAGCACAAAACTCTCTCTCGCACCCATTCACTTACTCCTCTATTCATTCACTTGTTTCCATTACCATACATGTTTTCACAGCTCCAAGTAGGCAGTTTGTTTGTACCTTCGGGCCTTAAGGGGCAGAGCTTTCACATGGTGTATTTGAACGACGGGACCCAAGGGCACCCAGTGCCGTGAAATATTAAAAATTACCTCTCAGTAGCATGCGTCTGTAGAACCCAGAGAGGTGATTCGCAGCTGTTGTAAACATATTCAAAACAGATCCGTGCATTTGCATTTGTTTGATGTTATCAGAATGTTCAACAGATAATTACCCACCCATGCCCTTTAAAAAAACCAGAAAGATCTTGATAAATCGTAATTACAAGTTTACAGAATAAAAGGATCAATTTCCGGAAATCCCCCCACGAAAACGCCTATGAGCCTTCGTTAGAATGCACCTAAACTCAACTCCTCACATCGCCATCGCTCAAGTGATATCGCAGTTAATTTACCAATTACGAGTAACCCCACGCAAACGTTTTCCAGGCCAACCAAGACAAACCTGACCATATGCCCGTCGCCAGCCTTTTCTTGTGTCAATACTTACAGGCATGACGCTTGAAGCTGAATGACATCCGCGACTGAGGCCAGCAAACACAGTGACTGCTTCTGCATGCACGCTCTAACACAACTAAATAATGCAATCGGAGAGAGACATTCCTGAAAATTGACTGCACTTGATCAGCGGTCAGAAAGAAAGGTTATCTGAACAAGGGGTCTAATGAGGTGAGTAGCAGAATATAACCCAGCAAACAGAACGTATAGATTTACAGTTACTAATTTGCTGTGAAGCGTCTTCTGGTGTACAAGCGACGCATGGTTGAGGCTAACACTGAAGTACAATCAACACATGGTAGAGGCGTCCATATTCTCAACACGTGGTAGAGGCGTTCTTTAACGTACAATCAACGCGTGGTAGAGGCGTCCTCTGACGTACAATCAAACCCTCTGAGTACAAAACATGGTAAACGTATAGATCAATTACTGTTACTAATGGTTGTTCTTTGAAGTACAAGCAAGCAGACGCGTCAACGCGGTAGAGGCGTCCTCTGACGTACAATCATGGTAAACGTTGTTTGACGTACAATCAACGCATGGTAGAGGCGTCCTCTGACATACAATCAACGCGTGGTAGAGGCGTTCTCAGACATACAATCAACGCACGGTTGAGGCGTCCTCTGACGTACAATCAACGCGTGGTAGAGGCGTCCTCTGACGTACAATCAACATGAACACTTTTCAATCCCGACCTATTTGTCTGGCGCTGTACCACTTTACTGTCACATGGGCAGGACGCCAAGGCACACGTTCAAAATACGAAGCTTGGTGCATAAAGTATGTGATTAATCCCTGTTGACGTCACTTCTAAGGGACTCGGTATATTGCATTGGCTGCAAATGTTGCCTGATATGTAGACACATGTTATATTCATGTTGATGAGGATACCTCTCACACTTCGACGTGAATTATTGAATAGTTCGATGTTTGCCATGAGCTGGAACGCGTTAGTGGCCTGCTCTGTAGGTTGCATGTGCGCATGTATCCAGTGGCTCGTTTCACTAGATGTGGGTTACCCGATTGATGCGACAGTAACACGTCGTGGTGTGAGCGCCATTGGCTCACCTGTTTAGCTGTGATAATAGGTCAGAGTCCGTAAAGGTGCATTTAAAATGCACCTGGGTGTTCGATTGACCTCTTAAGGCACAGGTCTCGTACTGTTCGATTTAAGGCGAGAACAGAAACTTGACGCCGCGAAATGCTAATGTGACGTGATGCACGTCCGACTTGGCGTTATGTAGTGTGACGTAATGGTCCGTCATGGTGCAGGGCGATATGACATTAAGGTCCGTCATGGTGTTGTGTGATGTGACGTAATGGTCCGTCATGGGGTTGTGTGACGTGATGTTATGGTGCAAAATGATGTGACATTAAGGTCCATTATGCCACAATGTCATATGACATTAAGTTTAGTTATGTCGCACTGTGATGTACCATTAAGTTACTTCACGATGCAGTGTTATGTAACGTAAAGATCCACCATGATGCAATACAGAGAAATTATTTATGTTTTTCCACGAAAGGATGTATTTATTATTTGTGTTGAGAACGAATCAAGTGCATACTTAACACAAACACAAAAGGGAGTCCATCATACCATCATCATAGACCCAATGTACATGTCTGCACTGGTACAGGGCGTCGATTATGACATTTAGTATCTGTAAGCAGTTCGACCATATAACATCTATCAACTACCTCTCAGGGGTAACGGGTTTGTACTTAGAGGGCATTGGCACATAAGAGGAACTCTCCCAGCATCACAATAACCTCTATCCATCACTGTTGTCATAACACCTCATCTCTGACAGTTGCATAAGTACCCGAGTGTTTCATTTCATTTCATTCCTTGTATGAATCCTTCGCTGCAGCCTCTGTATAGGAGTGTTGGATGGATCAGGCCGGTCAGGCTGCAATTCTGAACTCTATCTTCATCAGTTGCACCTGGCATGTGTGTTTGTTAATTTGCAGGAGACGTCTATGCCGTAACCCTAACTCTCTGCACCGCTAGAGATGTGTAAAAAGAAATTACAGTAATGTGTATTCCCTTTAAATGTCTTTTGAGAGGCCATATAAAAGTGCATACAAAGTATGCTTTAATATGATGAGTGACGAATGTGATATCCCTTGCATTACCCATTGTTACTGTTAACATCGCCGGCTACTTTATTTGACCCCGGAAGTACATAGTCCAACATGAACCTTTGTTTCACAAGCGGTGATTCATAAATCTGATGCGCTGCTTTGTTACAGAGAGACGCTTGTCGGTGCTGGAGGGAGAGTACAATTGACCTTGTGACAACAATGAGCGGTACCATATTGTCTGGAGCAAACACACGCACTGCTTGCCTCCTCCCGATGTCGCTAGAACCTGTACCAGTCCTGCCAAGGGTCGCCTGCGCACACCAGCATGCAAAATTAAAGCTTAACTGCTGATTTGTTTTAAAACATCTAAATCTCTCGTTGATGCTTAGAAATGAGTTTCTCGTCAGCCACAAATGACACACTCCTACCGGCAACAGCACCATGCGCTTCCACGCCAAGAGAGCTGTGGCCTATTTTGCGGTATCATTTTTGTTGTTTTCATCCAATCTCTCGACGAATATGATTTCGCCAATCACGAAAATAGGGAACGTCATGATAGAGTCGGCACGCGCATTGAGACAACTACACCTGCCATCACTCATAGTCGTCCTAGGAGTACTTTGCTTGATGTTCATAACAACAAATCTTCTGGAGTATTTCTTTTCCAACGTTGAGAACGCATCATATTTGCCGCTTTGGCCATATCCGAGCAAGCCATGGGATGATCGCATTGTCGCTCAAATCAAGTTTGTTCCTCGTGGATATGTAAGGACGCCACCACCGAACCCTAAATATATCTATGTTCCTGGCGGTCTCGGAGACACACCCCTGGGGACAAGCATATTTAATAAGGACCGTTGTCGCGTGACTTCCTGATCGTTGACTACAGATCGCAGCTTCGCTTTGAAAGCTGACGTGAGACTTCTTCAAAGCGATGAATATTTGGATCCATATGACATCAAACCACTGAATCAGATATGGATCCTGTGGGTATTGGAATCACCATGCAATACGTATAACTATTCTAGCCTTAAAAATTACGTGAATTGGACGGCAACCTATCGATTAGACTCCACCCTTGTTACGCCATATGAGAAATTCACCCCATTCACGAACTCGAGTGCCTTACGTTCATTACCCATATCAAAAAATTATCCTCAAGGTAAAACCAAAATGGTTGCTTGGTTTGTTTCAAACTGTGGTTCACACAATAAAAGATGGGAGTATGCCAAGGAGCTTCATCAGTATATTGCATTTGATATTTACGGAGCGTGTGGGCAAATGCAATGTGATCGTCAGGACAAAGAGAAATGTAATGCAATGTTGAGGAAAGATTACAAATTCTACTTGTCATTTGACAATTCGAACTGCAAATATTACATCACAGAAAAGTTTTTCTGGAATGCATTATGGTATGTATTTTTTATGGTAAAATAGCTTCAGCAAACTAATTAGATTTATTATTTGTGATGGCATCTGCCGGTTGGTCGTGTATAGTTTAAATTTTTTACACAACGTGGAGGTTTCTATCTGTTTCTTCTACAAATGAAAAGTTTGACGTATATTGCATACTTGTAAAATCATCATGTAAAAAATTTAATCATTTCGCTAAGGCGATATATTCAAGATGTGCTATGGAACTGCAAGACAGCTTAAACGACTATGGCAGCGTTGTCCAATGTGAAACATAATTCCTCAAATATCACCTGTCACTAACGGAGTTTTGACATCATCCGACATTAACACAACTCATTTTATTAGACTTGCCATTAATCATTTAATGTTGACTTTTCATACGCTGGGTTTTGTTCTTATTGTTCCAGGAATGACGTAGTTCCGGTTGTTATGGGTGCCAGGAAAATCGATTATCTTCACACCTCTCCACCCCATTCTTTTATCCACATAGAGGACTACAGATCCCCAAAGGAACTCGCTCAATATCTGCGCCATCTTGACAAGAATGACGACCTTTATAATGAGTACTTCCGGTAGAAAACTACCGGAGAGTTTATCGATACCAAATTCTGGTGTCGCCTTTGTTCTATGCTGCATGCGGTGGATAATGGCGGTGTTTCATATTGGTGCAATAGTGTGGAACAGTGGTGGAGACAACTCGGTGTGTATACGCCAGTTTTCTGGAACAATGCAACTGTAGATTAGCATGGAAAGCGAGCCTTAACTGCCACCTTTCTGCGTTCGCTACCATGTTCCTGCCGATATATAATCAAGATGAACCATTCCATAAAACGCCTTATATTAACGTTGAATAAATAATGCAGGCTGTGTTTATTTCAATTTCATTGTCACGTGACTACATTCTGACTCTAATAAAACCTTTCTTTGACGGAAACATGAGGGACATGGTGTCCGTTTTAGACAAGTGACCGTTCAAGGCAGTTTTAGAACGATATTGAAGCATTTGGAATTTTTTCGCTGTGATGCTCAGGTGACCACTATTCTATTAAATAGTGTGTTGGAGGATGTACCGTTGCTTTACCATTTATTGTCTTCAGAGACTAGTTATTCGCAAAAAGCCACAGGGTTTTCTACTTATTTATGCATTATGCATTTGACTGGGCACATAATGACTGCTCATCGACGTTGACTTTTGATCTTTACAACTAGATCTAAACGTGGGCTGTGCTTGTACTAGTCCATTCAACGTCAAACACCTTTAATAAGTCAGATGTCCCCCTGAACAACATGCAAAAAAAATTTATAGTTATTTTCGGATGGCTTTATACTCGGTTAGGGTGGTTATTTTGCGACACGACAGAGAGAGAGAGAGTGAGTAATGGCGCCTCTCCGACGAGGTGTCTCTGCCGTGCTCACCGGCAATCGCTCATCACACATTACCTGTTCTTTATGGTTCGCCTGGCTCCTCATTGTCTGTTCAATGCAGCATCAAGCTGGGAGGTATGCATTGATCTGCTCAGTATTATCTCACGATTAGTGGCCTGCCCGCCATATTTAACATCATGATATCAGACCCGGTACAATGAATAGCTTTCAGCCACAAGCCCATAGTTTAATTTGTTGAAATATTTATGAAAATGATTCGGCTGCTTCAAGAAACTCGTAACAACAACAACCCCATGCCACTCATAATGACTACAGTCCCATGTCACTCCTAATGTCTGAAGCCCTATGTCACTCCTGGTGATAACCGCCCCATGTCACTACTGGTGACAACTGCCCCACGTCACGCCTGATGAAACCGCCCCACGTCAATCCTAATGACAACAGCCCTACGTCACTCCTGATGACAACCGCCCCACGTCAATCCTGATGACAACAGCCCAATGTCACTCCTGATGACAACAATCCCATGTCATTTCTAACGACAACAGCCCCATATCACTCAAGATTACTACAGCCCCATGTCACTCCGATGACTACAGCTGCATGTCACTCCTGGTGACAACAGCCCAATATCACTCCTGATGACGACAGTCCCATGTCATTCCTAACGACAACAGCCCCATGTCACTCACGATTACTGCAGCCCCATGTCACTCCTGATGACTACAGTCCCATGTCATTCCTGGTGACTACGGCCCCATGTCATTACAGGTAAGTAGAAACTAATGCATGCATCTGTGCTGTTCAACAGCACTGAGGTCTGAGCAATATTAGTCGGTGGAGCACTTGATCTCATTGTATTTCTAATGAGCTTTTCGCCCAGTCACTTGAGTTCCCATATAAAATCGGGGTTATCTTTTAATATTCATTCCATTAAGTCGACTGTTTGTCCTAGATGAAAATTGTAAACAAAACCATATAGCGCAAAACATATTTTCTTCTATTTCCTTTTCGGCTGTTAATTCGAATTCGAATGAGGAAATGTCCCTGAAGTGTACAGATGGCATGACATTCACAGATGAGACCAGCAATCGCAGTTAGAGATAAATCACACATAAGTGACAGCACACCTCAGTATGTTGCGCGACTGTGAAGCTGGGGGAGGACTTCAAGTATCGGTCGGTGTACACCAACACTTCAGCACAACACATGGGACAGTTAGGGCCTAGGAAGATATAAACTAGTACATGTTCACAAACAAACATTAGTTCATCAATTCAGTGATGTAAATCAGACACGTCCGCGGATTGATGTAAATGCAGTAAGGACGCTGTGAACTTTGCCCACCACATACCAGCTATATTTTACCTATTCGATGTGATTTATGACGGCTTCATTAAATTTAGTAAACATCACATCTTTAGCATTATCTGTAGCTGATTTACGATATGCATATAGAAAATATATGTTTATTTGTTATTTATTGAGTGGTGTGTTCACCAATGGAATACCAATGCCCTTTCTACAAAAGTAATATCTGTATCGCCTCCAAGTTGTAATTGGTGGTTTTATCTTTGTAATGAAAAGTCTCTATAGAAATCGTCATATGTCGGCCTACAAGATTTCATCAGCATCATGTGTCCACAATGGTTCATGCCCACAGCCCTTTGGTAACTAATTATTCAGAGTTGACAATAGCCGATGCATAGCCCCTCAGGGTCATATCCTGTTGCAAGACCTGCGTCATCCCGACGTGTAATTAGGGCATTAACCCTAGTTCAAGTAAACCAAGGGCGATGTAGCAGTTAGCTCTCAACACTAGCAGAATGAGCAGCCGCACACATAATTGTTTAATAGTTGCAAATAAGTATTTACTCTGACAACTGCTCTGAGACCAATTGTAACAAAATGTTGGGCTGGGGAGATTCATTTCACACACACACAAATACTGACACAACACCCCAGCACCGCGTAAGCACAATATCTTAACACTATTCCCCAGCCTAAAGGAAACTGGCACTTTACCAGCTAAAATGAGCAAAAGATGGGTTATTATAATGAGAGTTCTATGGGCTGTTTACTCCGTCACAAAGCTTTGATTTAAAGAAGTCATCAAGTGAAACAAGAGTATCATCGTGGTAGCCAGTATCATCGTGGTAGCCACAAGTGCTACCATATGGTTGGTATCTTCTCAGGTGACACCGTAGTGCTAGCATAATGGTTGCAATGGTAAAGATTATGTTATGCTGACTCGTATTTTGACGGAGTGAATGGTATCTTACAGGCTAAAACAGTTCACTTACATAATTCTATTGCTGTTTCACATCTCACTAACTACCTTATCAACAACAAATGCGAACAAGATTATGTTAGGTTATCAGTTATTTTGAGGTGAGCTGACATAATCAGAGCTGACAGCAAGGTTTTTTGATGGGTGGGTGTTCATGACTCATATTTATTCGTTCAACAGCTTAGGTTATCAACTACACCGAATTATGATGCCTTATAGTGATTACCATGCACCATTTTGATGGGTGGGTGTTTGAACAATATTTATTCGTTCGCTTTATATCCACACCGAACGATGCCTTATAGTGATTTCCATGCACCATTTATCCTGCATTCGCCCTAAAAACGATCAAAGGGCCAATAAGAGCTAATTCAATAAGAGCTAATTTGTAAGGCAGCCGTGGCCATAAGAAGTAAATGCGTTATGCCGCCCATTCCACATGCCAATGGAGCTCTCATGATAATCCAATAAGGATGATTGAGAGCACTTTGCGGACGAAACTAAATTATTCCCATGACAGAGGGAAAAAATCATAGAGAGCACGGGTGTTTATGAATAATAGATTGATGTGTGAGTGCCCGCATTAACCTCAAGCCACCATCTTTGTGAGGATATACGGTTGGGAAAAGGTTCCTTGGTGTATAGGACATAGTGTGACGAATCGACAGGTTTCTCTTTGTGACCATATTTGATGTCTGACCATCTTTGATATGTGACCCTGGATGTCATTGCGTTGCATAAGTTCTTTATGCCTTTTTCATTATATATATACGTAAGCTACGTAATACATATATCGACCACCATCCTTTACGTCAGCTACGTAATGGACGCTTAAAATACACAGTCACACCTGCCCAGACTAGTGGAAATGTGTGTTGGACAGTATTATAAATATACACACGATATTGGTCTGGTAGTCAAACGTTAATACAGTGGCGATGTTGACCTGGTGGTCAGACCACTCTATCGGAGATGATTATTTATCTGGATATGGAATTTCGCACCTTTCAATCCATTCAAACACCATCTAATAGGTAATATAATAATGATCTCTTTGGCTAATACATCCCAGATAATAATTCAATAGTGCCGATCGCATCGCTTTGGTAACGTTGTAGAACGCGCCTCGTGGGTACTTTGTACTGACGTGAGAAATACTAGTGCATGAGGCAATTTGTCAGGTGGCGAGCCGCATATTAGCGATACTCCTTACCTGTCGCCACCTTCTTATTTATGGCTTAGTGTTAGTCATTGCTATTATACAGTGCTACTTAGTGTGACCTCGCTGTCGTCACTGGCTTATTCACATTTTTACTCGGTAGCATTGGAGTACCGTCAGGGAGGCATTATCTCAGTGACAATTAATAGATGATCAAAATGCATTGCTATCTAGAGGATGGTTGTGGCCATGAAATATGGATGCTAGAAAAACATTTAAGACCAGAAGCCAAACATCAAAATTCCTTATAATGTATAGTACACTGCAACAGAGCCTCACGATGGTTTTTGCACCTTTTTTAGCAACGACGCGGGTACGTGTGAGATTCTGACGATCTTTCTTTGGCTGATTATTTAGTCGGTCTCGATCCCCACCGGTCATCTACGGTCGCCCGATCAGATCCAACACCCGTATTGGTTTGGTGGCATAAACAATTATGGACTACCGGTATAACACATACAAAATATGGAATACCGATACCTACAAGTTCACACATAAACAATTATTGAGTACCGATACCAACAAGTGCACAAATAAACATTCGAAGTATGCGCGTGTATATGCTCTCATGGCCCGGATGGCAAGATATAGCCCAGATTTACGTTCCACGGCCGGTTGTGTTGGTTGTCCCTGTACTCCGTTTGTGTAATTCACTTCACACTTCAACACGTAGGAGGAATCCATATTCTACATGAAAAGTAATTGTTTTCAGCATGCTGGATGATAGCATTATATAGACGATGCACATATGCATGTTAATATATGCCAAGTGTAACAGTGGTATCATTCAAAGACATTCATTGTATGCAGGACCATAAAACGCATTGAGCTCTCCTATCATGCACCTGGGTGAGTTGATATGATGATAGCTAGTGCCATCAACTGATCTAGAACAGTTGATCAATCACAAAGATTGCCGGCTTGTGATCATAATTGTTTAATAATCTGTTTAGGAAGGACTCGTAGTGGCTTGTGTGACATTACTAATATATTGGAACAAATAAATAGCTGCATAGTCTGAATATCCAATGCATTAACACAGAACATGTGCAAGGTGACCATGCAACAGACAGTCAACAGGTCGCGGACTGACCGCAGAACGAAGTACGTACCTCGATCGAGGTACGTACCTCGTTCCCAGTACGGCGCACCTCGATTGAGGTACGCATGATAGTCGTGCCACCGCCCTCTGCTGTTTTGCATTTATGACATTATTTTCTGAAATGTGATTGGCTTTGAACGATTTAATTATGCAAATATATTATGGCCTACATTTGAAACCAAATCTGTTGTTGTGGGCGATATTGGGCCCTCTCAAGAAGAGTTTTCACTTCCATTATTCGACAGCGACTTCAAGTTTTTCTGCGTTCATGGTTTAAATTTTGTACACACATCAACATGGCAGAGGTAAGGTCTATGTTTTCTAATTTACAAGTATATCATCTAATGATACATTATATGTTATTCTAAATTCTATGGCATATTAATGAGCTATCGCTAATAATTAACACCACTGTTGAATGATTTTTCTGAAACAATGGCGTAGTGATGCGATCGTACTTAAATCGAAGTACGGTGTGCTTCCTTTTGAATTGGTGCCATATTCTGATAGTACTACTATTAGTATTAGTAGATCGTATACAGATAAAAGAATGACACTTATGAATCATACGACCGAATCGCAAGTTATAAGATAATTTGTTTTGGAATTTGTCGTGCACGGCTTGAAGTGACAATGTCAATATTTCAAACCGAATATGATTTAGTCTATTAGTAGAGGGTGATATAAAACAATCTCACAGGAATTGCTGGTTTGTGTTGTGTACTTAAACATAGATTATAATATTTAATGTTATGTATTTGACTAGCCAGTATCTGATTTACTTTTGTTTTTTTTTCAGAATGGAACAGCTATGGGCCAAGCCATATTCAAGACGGTGTTCTTCTGAAAGCCTTCAATCACAATGAGGATATTTGGAAACTGGAAACCTGAAAAATTAAAATTTCCAAGTGGTGTCAAAGAAAAACAGAATCTGTCCATTACACAAAAACTGCTCCTAAGTTCTGTCAATCATGCATTGATGAAGTGGATGAAATCTATCCAGACTTGAACATTCCTTCAGCCGTTAGTGATAAGTCCATGGAGCCGCCTTCCAAGCCGCTGAAAGTTGGTTACAGCTCTCTCAATGAAGAAGCTATTCCTGTGAGGGGTGTACCAGGTCTTGCCTGTTCTCGTCTATATACTCAACCAGAATATTGCCCTCACATCGCTGAACAAGTTCATAAGACTTTGTGCATATTATCCTCTTCCTCTCGTTTCCGCTCTCGCGGCATTCATCAGCTATGTATGCAATATGTATTTAACCTGTGTGGTGTTTCCACTTGGGATCTCTGAAAGTTTAAGTAATTTTTTCCAATATATTCCATTCCAAACAACAGAGACAGAGAGAATATTTTATTCTGGATTCCATTTTCATGAAAACATAGGTTGAATTTGTCGAATTTGTAAACGTTATCGCATAAGTCCTTATCTTTTCTCTTTAGAAGGGAAGAGGCTGCCCCAATTAAATCCCGCGCGGATATGGTCAGGTAACCAGCACTTCTTTGTCTTTTTCAATTAGATTTCAACGAGATCACATCAATTTGCACTCCCATTTCCCCCCCCCCTTCCGTTTTCAATGCCATCCCACCTTTTGTACATGCTTTCCTCTAGTTTTTTGTCATTCAACACTCACTGTTGTAATATGTATGTCTGTACATGTATAGGTATATCAATTAATCCTATCTGTGTCATGACCTATTTAAGTAGCTTTATCCTGCGTGGTGTAACCTGTCCTAGACATATCATAGTTTTGTATCTCACTTATTGCATCAACATCATACATATACCTTTAGCTGTCAAACAGTCATAACATTTCTATAGTTGTTATCATTATCTGCCTCATTGTGATACTGGTAATTGATTGGTAGTGTACCTGCACTCTGGATTACTCGGTTTCCTATTATGTAATAACGAATATTGTATGTATGTGATTTTGGACACAATTTGCTACTTGAGAATTATTTCTAAAATAAAATTAACTCAAACATTGCTGTTCCTCCACTTCTTATCAAAATATGGATCTGCATGATATATTGCATATGATTAAAGGCATATGTTTTGGCCGATAGAAACTCAATTATTAGCAGCATGTAGAATAAACACCATCATGAAGTTTACCGATGAGGAATGATCTTATGACCACTGTCCACATTGCTATGGAAGTAATTGTAATTAAGCATAGTCAATATCAATACAACATGATCGCTGACCCTGTGATTTTGTGAACATTCCATTCCATATCTGGTAAACCTTAAGTATTCTAAAATGATAATGTTCATTACATATGTAATGATGCTCATTTCCATCTGTTAAGCCTTAAATAATAACCTAGCTAACATCCAATTAAAACAAAAGTTTTCAAAAACACAAACAGAACAGGTCAACAAAAGTATGAAAACTTACTGTTGTGGTGTTTTTGGGGGCATTCTGTTCAATATCAAACACCTGGCTGCTTTGTTATTCTATTTGAGAAGACCATTCATTTTTGAACACAACTGAATGCGTATATGAACACTCTCAATCAGACCCGGGTAGACAACAAGCGAAGTTTGAAACCACCATGGTGCGGCGTACTTCGATTGTAGTACAAAAATATCAGGTGTGCAAATGGATTGACATGGGGGTGTGATGTTATCATCCATAAGTCACAAATATGCCATACAATTTTCACTAAACTGTATTTCATATAATCTAGACAAATTATGCTCCGCAAAAAGTAAGTTCTTTACTTTGCCAGACTGATTCAAAAAGGATTATTGCCTCATCAATCGTCGGAAAAGACACGCGATGGCCGCCGAACTAAAGTTTGAAAACGCGTAGAAAATCCTTCTCGTACATGGGCAACGCTAAATATGGTCCCAAATCGAGGCTG
Source organism: Urechis unicinctus (assembly GCA_034190875.2). NCBI lineage: Eukaryota > Metazoa > Annelida > Polychaeta > Xenopneusta > Urechidae > Urechis > Urechis unicinctus. Next base: position 16,377,653 of record CM067358.1, read on the forward strand.
TGACTACTAAGAGGGTTTCCATGATTTAACCCAACCAAATCTCAGTAAATAATGTCACAATTTGAAAAACAGTTGAGAAAATTAATGTTTATGTATGCATACTTCAAACCAAGTACGCCGTACTAGGAACGAGGTACGTACCTCGATCGAGGTACGTACTTCCTTCTGCGGTCGTCTTTGACCTGGTCAAGGATGAATACCTGGTAAATAAATCCTGGTAAACGAAACTACTCTGTCCCAGTGCAGTTATTGGTGCCCTGTTAAAGATAACCCAACTAGCAAAGAGAAATTTTTCACATTTAGAAACTAGTCGCCAAATTACCTAATATGGACACTAACAAAACATTCAACAAAGAATAACGTTCCCTGCTGAGGCCAAAGCGTCCGCAATGTTGCTATTAACGTGTGGCCAAAATGTAAGAATAACGCAATGAATTTAGTAATGGCAAACATTCACTCAGCAAGGAATTAATTATTGTCTATGAAGTAACTGTCCTCAAATTTTTACTGAACAGGGAATTAATCGCAGATAATGACGTTTAATACACAATACAGCAACACAAACGGGTACTCATTACAGGCAGCGAGGTTAGTTACGTAGACAAAACATTCAACCAGGATCTAATCGTAGACAATGAAGTAAGCTATGTCAAAAACTCACTCAATCAGGCATTCATCAAATGCAGCGAGGTTGCTTACGCCAAACAATAACTAGGAATTCATCATGGGTACTCACTAAACCAGAAATTATAGAAGACAATAAATTTCGTAATAGCTTGAAATGCATATATTGTGGTTGCACATTCGTTTTATCTGTTTAGATCGCACCTATATATATACACACAAGCATATAACCTCACTCAATGGGAACTCAAAGTTATATACACGCTGGAACGATATTAACAATAAGACTGCATACACCTTCACTTTATTCAAAACTTTGGCACTTTTTTTGTTTATGCTCATTCTTGGCAATACTGCTACGCAATGTATTCCTCATGATATTTCATAAAGAAGGTATTTTAGCACCACACCCACACCCAGATATGCTGCTGCCTTTGGTCTGGTTAAGCATTAAGAACAAGTGATGAATAACATAAAACAGCTGCTGTATTTTCCCCATTCGATATGACGAATGGCTGAGGACTTCAATAAACGTGGACGGCAAGAGGTTCATCTATTGAGTGATGTAGTCACCGATGGAATATCAACGCCTTCTTAACTAATGTATTAGCTGTTTCGCCTCCAAGCTGTCATTGGTGTTTTATCTTTGGTAATAACATGTGTCGTTAGTCAGTCTACAGGATTTCATCAGCATCATGTGTCCACAATGGTGCACGGGTAGCCTACAGCAGCATGACAACTAATTATTTAGAGTTGACAATAGCCTGGGTTTGGCCCTTAAGGGTAATATCCTGTTGCAAGATCCGAGTCATCCGAACGTGTAATAAGCCCATGTCTGAGTTAACCAAGTAATTTCGTCGCGGAGCGCTGTAGCATTTAGCTCTCAAAACTAGCCAATATTGGTTATTATTGCATGATCCATGGATGAGCAGCAGCTCGCCTAATTGGCTAATTGGTGCAAATTAGTGTTTACTCAGACAATTGATTAGAAACCAATTTCAGGGGCGCTCCACACACACACACACACACACACACACACACACACACACACACACACACACACACACACACACACACACACACACACACACATACATACATACATACATACATACATACATACATACATACATACATACATACATACATACATACATACATACATACATACATACATACATACATACATACATACATACATACATACATACATACATACATACATACATACATACATACATACATACATACATACATACATACATACACAATAACACACACACACGCACGCACACACTCACACATATATACACACACATACACACATATATACAAACACAATATTTTCGCTCCATCACAGTTTAGGACTTTTGAACTGTAACTGCTAGTGTGGCATTTAGGATTAATCCTCGTCTTAACGTATCTAAATGACACGCCTGAATTATACCATCCTCGCCCTGATTCCATCCTCGGTGCTTCTTCATTAAATAAGTCATTATTTCAATGTCCTTATTTTTCCAACAATAATGGAAGCGATTATATAACCACATGTGGAAAACGTCGCAATGGCTTTATGATGCGTCTTTTATCTTTATAATGCGTACTTTATCTTAGTAGACCAAGAAGTATATATGTCAGAGCACTTACTGGCCTCTATAGCAGTAAGCCATGCACTGTGGCCGCTCTTCATGTGTATCTGCTAATCCCGGCAATACCCCCAGCCCAAAGTAAAATGGTACTTAACCAGCTTAACTCAACCTAACATTCAGAGACAAACAATTCATTGATATCACTATGAAAGTGCCTGTTTCCAGCATAATGGTGCTAAAATTATATGTGAGCAAAGGAAGGGTCATTGAGATGAGGGTTCTATGGGCTATATACTCCGCCACAAGCATGCATTTTAAGAAGTCATCACACAAAGAGAGCACCCAAGCTAGTATCATCGTGGTAGACATAAGAAACCCCAGTGTAGACACCATGGCGCTGTAGTGCTAGCCCATGTGGTCAGTGGTATCTTCTCAGGGGAAAACCAAGTGTCACACATCAATGTTGCCTACACCTATCGCTCGTACCTTAACAACATATCGATGAGTCGACGAAAATCTCCTGACGATTCCCTCACTAAGAACTGCTAAAGATGGCCCAAACTCATTAACCATGAGATCAACAGCTTAGGATATCAATTTACAGATTCGGTGAATACTCAAGAAAACTATGTGCGTTATGGTAATAAAGAGCTAGCAGAAAGGTTTATGATGGGTGTGTGTTATGACAATAGTTATTCGTTCGCTTTATATCTACACCGAATTATTGTCCTATAGTGATTTCCCCACACCATTTACCTTGCCATCGTTGTTAAAACGACTCATCCGGCTGATGAGAGCTCATTTACAAGGCGGCCCAGTCGAATAGATGCGTTATGATATGGACACAGCACAATATTTTGGACATGTAGCAAAAAACCAAGTATTTTGGTACATTAGTTGGTCGATTGTTGGTCGATTGTCCCAAAAAGGTTGCATTCGTATATATATATATATATATATATATATATATATATATATATATATATATCTATATATATATATATATATATATATATATATATATATATATATATATATATATATATATATATATATATATATATATATATGTCAATCAACAATGTTACCTTTGCCAATCACTCGTATAGCCTACCAACAACAAATAATAGATTATCGATGAGCCGCTGAGATGCTCTAGATCCTTAGCGTGGTGCTGGGTTAGACCTGCCACATTTCCAGACATGACGCCCTTGCGATCAGCAGCGCCGCTTAGGTTGTCAATCCAGATTCGAACAAAATTTAGCCAACCCACGTGCTATAGTAATATAGTGCTACCGGGAACGTTTTTGGTGCGTTTTATGACGTTAGCTTTATAGCAACACAAAAAATAATGATTTCCATTGCCCATTTACCTCACAATCGCTCATAAGCGATCCACCCGGCTGATTAGAGCTAATTGGTAAGGCGGCCCAAGCCATTGGCTGCGCAGCACAATAACTCCTCTTGGAGCAACACTTATGCAGCTATACATCAACAAAGCAACCACACTAATTATTATAAATCAAAACATGTGTTTTATAACTACAAAACAAATCAACCATGATATTTAAGGGAATGCATTTCATGATATCACAATGTAGCATCGCGAGTTTATCCAAAATTGAAGCCTTTGTTTTAGGTTAAACGTCCAAGTATCTATAACTCAGAATGATAGCCGAACGGAAACACATTGACGATGACAATGCTGGTTAGGTAATCCGACGGAAATAAATGATGATGACCTGGTAGTTCTATTGCAGCGAACATAGTTCTGGATCTAGTTGAGCAATTGTTCCCTTGTCGATGATTTTCGTGTTTTGCATCCTTCAAACAGCAGAGAGTTGATAAGAGCCCATTCAAACACCTTCTAGCTAGTAACACAATATTTGATTTAAGACCTGACGTTTAGACTAGCTACTATTTTTTATTATATCAAGGTATTGGCAATGGCTTGTACCTACCATAATTGTCATATCTTTTTACGGAGCGCATTAAAAAGCCTAGTGCTGGCTTGGACCTTCTTCACATATCCACCTTATTGTCAGCCAAGAAGCTCTTGCTAAAGGATGGTCAAAACACATCAACCGCTTAGGTTAGCAACCACGATTCAGAAAATACTCAGCAAACTCATGTGGTAAGGTAATATAGTGCAACCAGAAGCATTTTTGATGACTGCGTGTTATGACGTTCGCCTTATATCCACACAGAAATATTGCCCTGTAATGATTTACATTGCCCGTATACTTCACCATCAGTCTTAAAACGATCCACCCAGCTGATTAGAGCTCATTGGTAAGGCGACCCGGTCTAGTAGATATATTATAATGGATGCAGCTCGTATATCTTTCATGGGAAAATTCAATAAGAATAATGAGAGTACTTTGCTTACGAAATTTAATTCATCCCAAAGCTGAGGTCAAAAGTCAAAGGAAGCACATGGATATATGAATAATATAATGATGAGTGAGTGGCTGCATTTACAGCGAGCCACCACCACGGTGAGGATATACGACTTGGTGCATATAATGATGTGATGAAAAAAGTAGAGCCCCAACCCAAACCTCTTTATTGATTTGTTCAATTGGTTACCATATACAATTAGGGATCGTCTTTTATATGAGACCAGTACTGTCACTGCCATCTACATGTTATCAGTTCTAGACTCCATTCTTTATGTAACCAGTTCATTATGTGGCTGACATTTTAAACGTTGACCATCAATTGTTTATTAATTAATGGAGAGTTATCAAGGAGGATCACATTGCAATTTCCACTCAAGTCTGCCTGGACTGGAATGGTATATATACTTATACATTTATATGGTCTGGTGGTCATATACAGTGACGAGGTTGACCTGGTGGTCGCCACGAAGATAATTATGTATCTTGTTATTGAACATGGCCCCAGTTCTTTTGCTTCCTCCATAAACACCATAAAAATGAATGAAAATCAATTCAAACAACTTCGACCTAGAAATATAATAATGAGATATTGTCTAAGACATCCCAGGTGATAATTCGACTGCAACAATGTGGTGGTAATGCAGTAGAACGTGCCATACGGGCACTATTTATTGACGTGAGAAACACGAGTGCATGTGAGACAATTTATCAGGTGGCGAACTAAGCCATTAGAGCAGGTCGTATGTCGTGACACGCTACACCCTGAGTCATAAAAGCAGGCCGCATATCAGTGTTACGCTATACATCAGACCATTAAAGCATGAATACTTGGTTACATGAACGTGGAGCGACGTGTATGAAACTAATCCACAAGCAACCACAATAATCATAATCAATCATTATGGGTTTTCTAACTACAAAAACTACTGAATGGAATGATAACTTTGACACAGGCTTATTATAACATTCTCCGTGTTTGTGGAGCGGTTAATCACTGGTGATACGCTTACAGATTCTGCTCCCCATCACAAAGTATGAGAGGTTGTAGAAGCCATGATGTGTCTGTTTTAACCCAACGATTCGTTTATTGTATACATCATTTGTAGTGTTTTGATAGAGTATCCAGAGTTAAATATAGCATCGTGGTTGCTGGTGCTATGCGGTCCCACCTAGTTAACTGATATGTAGGCTTTAACATCTACCATACCTCTGTCCAGATGATGTGAGTAACGAGTAACATCTGAGGTATCGACGCAATGCCAAGCTTATTGAGAAACACATAACAGTCAATTAAAACACAACAATTTAAAAAAACTAACCTGCTGCGGGCTGCTTATACATCCCTTCAACCATATCGCCAAAGCGAGCCACTGCAATATAATACAAATGAAAACTTCGACATGTAAAGGGTAAGAGAATCGTAATAATGTGACGTATGTATTATGTAACAGGAACATAACACCTTGCATGTTCTGAGGAGCGTTGATGCACCAATACAAATCGCAACACAACTGTACGAGTAGTGATAAGAGGTTGATTAGTTGCCACTGTTTGCCAACGGTGAGCAGACGGCATGACATTCACAGATGAGACCAGCAATCGTGGTTAGAGATACATCACACATAAGTGACAGCATACCTCAGTATGTTGTGAGACTATGAAGCTGGAGGGGGACTTCAAGGATCGGTCAGTATACAACAAGACCTCAACACAACACATGGGACAGTTACGGCCTAGGAAGATATAAACTAGTACACCTTCACATACAAACATGAGTTCGTCAATTCAGTGATGCAAAACGACACGTCCGCGGATTGATGTAAATATAGTAATGACGCTGTGAATTGTATGCCCACCACATACCAGCAATATTTTACCCATTTGATGTGATTAAGGACGGCTTCATTAAATGTCTTGTTTAGCATTTTCTGTAGCTGAATAACAATATATATTTAGAAAATATATATTCATATTATCATTTATTGAGTGATGTGTTCAACAATGGAATACCAATGCCCTTTTTGCTAAAGTAATATCTGTATCGACTCCAAGTTGTAATTGGTGGTTTTATCTTTGTAATAAAAAGTCTCTATAGAAATCAGACGTCGGCCTACAAGATTTCATCAGCATCATGTGTCCACAATGGTTCATGCCCACAGCCCTATGGTAACGAGTTAACAATAGCCGTTGCATAGCCGCTCAGGGTTATATCCTGTTGCAAGACCTGAGTCATCCAGGCATACATACATACATACATACATACATACATACATACATACATACATACATACATACATACATACAGACATACATACATACATACATACATACATACATACATACATACATACATACATACATACATACATACATACATACATACATACACAGACATACATACATACATACATACATACATACATACATACAGACATACATACATACATACATACATACATACATACATACATACATACATACATACATACATACATACATACATACATACATACATACATACATACATACATACACATACATACATACATACATACATACATACATACATACATACATACATACATACATACATACATACATACATACATACATACATACATACATACATACATACATACATACATACATACATACATACATACATACATACATACATACATACATACATACACACATACACAACATACACACAACATGCACACATGCACACCGCGTAAGCACAATATCTTAACTCCAACCCCCAGCCCAAAGTAAACTGGCACTTAACCAGCTTAATTAAACCAAACAGAGACAAACATTTAATTGATATCGCTATTAAAGTGCCTGTCTCCTGCTTGGTGGGGTTAAACTGAGAAAAGATCCTGTGGCACTGTAGTGCTAGCCCAAGTGGTCAATGGTATCTTCTCAGGTAAAAACCAAGTGTCACTTAACAATGTTACTTTTTCGATCACTCGTACCTTATCAACAATAAATAACAGATTCTGTTGGACTGACACGACAGTTATTATGAGGATGAGCCAACATAAATCTCCTGACACAACATTTACTAAAGGATGGCCCAAACTCAGCGACCATGAGATCATCAGCTTAGGTTATCAATTTACAGATTCGGTGAATACTCAAGAAAACTATGTGCGTTATGGTAATATAGGGATACCAGCAACGTTCATGATGGGTGTGTGTTATGACAATAGTTATTCGTTTACTTTACATCTACGCAGAATTATTGCCCTATAGTGATTTCCATGCACCATTTACCATCGCTCTTAAAACGATCCACCAGGCTAATGAGAGCTAATTTGTAAGGCAGCCCAGACCAGTAGATGCGTTATGATATGGACACAGCTAATATAGCTCTCATGATAATCCAATTAGGATCATGAGAGCACTTTACTGACTAAACTTAATTAATCCCATGACAGTGTTAAAACGTCATATAGAGCAGGGTGTTTATAAATAATGGATTGATGTGCCCGCATTAACAGAAAGCCACCATCACTGTGAGGATATACGGCTGTGAACGTATTCGTTGTCTGACCATCTTTGATATGTGACCTGGGATGTCATCGCGTTGCATCAGTTCTTTATGGCATTACATTATATATGCGAACAGTCCTTTGCGTGAGCGAAATAAACAATGATGGAGTACCGATACCAACAAGTGTACACATAAATATTCGATGTATGCGCGTGTATATACATCCGCGTGCTATGACCCATGCGGCCAACGATATGCGTAAACTTGACATTTTAACTAGACATAGGTAACAACATCGGTCGCCCTGGACTTCTTAATTGAGTGAATAATGGTTTGTATGCATGTAAATGTAGCTTTACGCGTAAGTTTTAAAAAACACGTTAACTTAATCCCTATTCATTTGTACGCATGTACGCTTACACGTAATGCTCTAATGCCCCGGATGGCAAGATATAGCCCAGATTTACGTTCCAACGCCGGTTGTGTCGGCTGTCCCTGTACTCCGTTTGTGTAATGTCCGAGTGGGCACGTAGGAGGATTCCACATTCTACATGTCTGATGGCATTATATAGGCGATATCGCCATTCATTCATGCAGGCCCATAAATCGCATATAGCTCTCCTATCATGCGCCTTTGTCGTGTTGATATGATCTCGTGCCATCAACTGATCTAGAACAGTTGATCCATCACAAAGATTGCCGACTTGTGATCATAATGTTTAATTATACGTTGTTGGGAGGGCTCGTTGTGGCTTGTGTGACATTGCTAATATATTGTGACAAATACACAGCTGCATTGTCTGAATATCCTATGCATGAACACAGAACATGTGCAAGGTGACCATGCAACAGACATTCAAGGATGAATACCTGCTAAGTGATTCTTGGTAACGAAACTATATAGGAGTCTTTGCTGTCTCAGTGCAGTTATTGGCACCCTGTTGAAGACAACCCATCTAGCAAAGAGAAAACTTTCTCCCAGATATAAAAATATTTCAGTTGTGCAATTGTTAACATTTGGTAACTTGTCGCCAAATTATCTAATAGGGACAAATGCAAAACGTACAACAAAGAATAAAATTCCCTGTTGATGCTGAAGCGTCCGCAATGTTGCTATTGGCGTGTGGCCAAAATGTAAGAATAACGCAATTGAGTTTGTAGTGGCAAATATTCACTCAGCAAGGAAGTAATTATTGGCTAAAAAGTAACTGTCGTCAATTTTTTACTGAACAGGGAATTGATCGCAGATAATGACGTTAAATACGCAATACTGCAACACAAACAGGAACTCATTACAGGCAGCGAGGTTAGTTACGTAGAGAAAACACTCAACCAGGAGCTAATCGTAGATAATGAAGTAAGTTATGTCAAAAACTCACTCAATCAGGCATTCACCAAATGCAGCATAGTTGCTTACGCCAAACAATAACTAGGAATTCATCATGGGCGGCGAAGTAAGATACGTTTAACACTCACTTATTATAGAAGACAATATAGTTTGTAATGTCTTGAAATGCTTATGATGTGGAAGCATATTTGTTAGATCGCACCCATATATACGCACAAGCATATTGCCTCACTCACCTGTTATATACACACTGGAACAATATTACCAATAAGATTGGATACACCGTCACGTCATTCCAAACATTGGCACTTTGTTTTCTTTGCTCATTCTTGGCAATACTGCTACGTACTGTATTTCTCATAATATTACATAAAGAAGGTATTTTGGCATCACACCCACACCCAGCTATGCTGCTGCCCTTGGTCTGGGAAAGCTGCTGTATTTCCCCCATCCGATATGGCGAATGGCTGAAGACTTCAATATACATGGGAGTAACGACATGAAAATAGAAAATAGAGGTTAATTTCTTAAGTGATGTGGTCACCAATGGAATACCAATGCCTTTTTAACTAAAGTATTAGCTGTTTCGTCTCAAACGTTTTAATTGTTATTTTATATTTTGTAATGGCTATCATACATACACACACACACACACACACATACACACACACACACATACACACATACATACATACATACACATACATACATAAATACATACATACATCATACACTACATACATACATACATCATACATACATACATACATACAAACACAATATTTTCATCCATTACATTTTGACTTTTGTGGCATTTAGGATTAATCCTCGTCATAACATATCTCAATGACAAGCCTGATACATCCCTGATTACATCCCTACATACATACATACATATTCGCCCGATACATACGGTACATACATTACATATGGCACATTATTTCAATCCTTATTTTTCCAACAATATGGAAGCGATTATATAACTACATGTGGAAACGTCGCCATGGCTTTATGATGTGTCTACATACTACTTTTCAGTAGACCAAGAAGATATATGTCAGAGCACTTACTGGCCCCCATAGCAGCATGCCATACACTGTGGTCGCTCCCCATGTGTATCATGCTATCCCGGCAATACCCCCAGCCCAAAGTAAACATGGTACTTAACCAGCTTAACTTAACCTACATATGCAGAAACAAAGGATTCATTGATATCACTATTGAAGTACTTGTCGCTACATACATACATGGTGCTGATACTTATATGAAAACAAGGAAGGGTCATTCAGATGAGGGTTCTATGGGCTTTATACTCCATAAAAAGTTTGCATTTAAACATACATACATACAACATACATACAGCCAGTACATACATCGTGGTAGCCATACAGTACATACATAGTGGTAGCACATACATACATACAGCCCATACATACATACATACATACATACATACATCAGTGGTTTCTTCTCAGGTGAAACCCAAGTGCCACATTAACATATATTGCATTTCTTTCGCTCGTACCTATACAACATATCGATGACCGACGAACATACTGACAATTCCCTCACTTCCAGACATGCTAAAGGATGGCCCTACCACATCATACATGATATTAAAAGCTTAGGTTATCAACATACATATTTGTTCGCTTTATACATACACACAACATATTGTCCTATAGTGATTTCCCTACATCATTTACCATGCCATCGTTCTTCTTAAAACGATGCACCCGGCTGATGAGAGCTCATTTATAAGGCATACCCAGTCGAATAGATGCGTTATGATACATACATACAGCACATACATACATATATACATACATACATAATCCATAAGGATGATGAAACCACTTCACGGATGAAACTAAATTAATCCATACAGAGGGGAAAACATACATAGATACATACATACATACATGAATAATACATACATGCGGTAGTTACATAAACAGCATACCTACATACATACATACTGTGATATATACATACAAACATACTGGATACATAGGACATATGTGATGAAATACAGTGGATTCCCAACCCACCATACATACCTGACAGGTACTATTTGTGACCGATTTCGATGTCTGACCATCTTTACATTTGTGACACGTGATGTCATTGCGTACATGTGATGTCATCAATTCATTTTGGCATCACATTATATATGCGATCATTCATATATGTAAATATACATGTGTGTGTGTGTGTGTGTGTGTGTGTGTGTGTGTGTGTGTGTTGTGTGTGTGTGTGTGTGTGTGTGTGTGTGTGTGTGTGTGTGTGTGTGTGTTTTTATTATCCTAATCGTTTTTACCATTATCTTGATTGAGCTGCATTACATTAGGCCTCAGCCGTGGACTAAAAAAGTGAATGACTTCAGCAAAAAAGAGGTGTATATATGCTGTCAAAAGAGAATCCATAATATATCCATCCTCTATGCATGAGGACATCTACATAGCATACATACATGCATACAATGGCCCATACATTACGTAACGCACAAGAAGCGAGGCGTATGCAGCTTATTCATCCACAAAGCAACCACAATAATTATTATTTATTGAAACATGTTTTAATAACTAAAGAATAAACAAACCATGACAGCTGGGGAATGACTTTCCAACCAACAGCGCATAAAATTTTAACAATGAACACTTTCATGGCACTGCGCGGATATCCAAAATTGGTGGCTTTTGTTCTAGTTAAACGTCCATATTCCTATTGCACATATTTTATAGCCAAACTGATATAAATTGACGATATTGGTTTGGCAGAACCATAATAACAACAAAGTCATAATGAGAATCACATTTCTAATTTGGCTTCTCCCATAACCCTTCATGACGGGTTAACTGATGTTTACGTTAACTTGTTGAGACGTACACTTAACTTAGATGCCCCGTTTTACAATTTTTCCGCGCGGGATATCATAGTCACGTTTATGAATCTTTGCGTAAAATGAATGTGATTGATCAGCTATAAAGCTGGATGTCGACCGCAAAAATCGAAGCTGGACTCAAAAAAGCTCGGCTGGCCTAGTGTTTCGCACAGCTATATACTGATGTCGACAGCAACAAAATCATTTGATGCGTTTCACCATGTAATAATATGATTCCATGGTTCCATAAGTCATCAATATCATCGAAGCACTAAGATGATTGGGACATCAATGCTACTACTCCTAGCATCGAACAGAGGGAAGGTGTTCTTTTCAAATTATATTACCTGTATGACCCATTGCTTTCTAAGTAATGGCTTGGGTGTTAATCATTGCTTTGTGCAGGGCTACAAAGTGTGAACTCATATCGCTGTCTCACGTCTTCCATTCTACTGCTTGCGCGGACAGGGTGTCGCTTCCACCAACTCGGTTAGTCGGTCTCGTCTGCCACCTGGTCATCGACGGATCCTATACCAGATCCTTTGGTGGCATGGCAAAACAATTACGGAATACCGATACCTACAGGTTCACACATAAACAATTATGGAATGCCGACACACAACAACTTCACACATGAAACTTTTATGGAATACCGATACCAACAAGCTCACACAAAGCGCGTGTATATACGTCCGCGTGCTATGACCCATGCGGCCAACGATATGCGTAAACTTGACATTTTAACTAGACATAGGCAAAAACAACATCGGTCGCCCTGGACTTCTTAATTGAGTGAATAATGGTTTGTATGCATGTAAATGTAGCTTTACGCGTAAGTTTTAAAAAACACGTTAACTTAATCCCTATTCATTTGTACGCATGTACGCTTACACGTAATGCTCTAATGCCCCGGATGGCAAGATATAGCCCAGATTTACGTTCCAACGCCGGTTGTGTCGGCTGTCCCTGTACTCCGTTTGTGTAATGTCCGAGTGGGCACGTAGGAGGATTCCACATTCTACATGTCTGATGGCATTATATAGGCGATATCGCCATTCATTCATGCAGGCCCATAAATCGCATATAGCTCTCCTATCATGCGCCTTTGTCGTGTTGATATGATCTCGTGCCATCAACTGATCTAGAACAGTTGATCCATCACAAAGATTGCCGACTTGTGATCATAATGTTTAATTATACGTTGTTGGGAGGGCTCGTTGTGGCTTGTGTGACATTGCTAATATATTGTGACAAATACACAGCTGCATTGTCTGAATATCCTATGCATGAACACAGAACATGTGCAAGGTGACCATGCAACAGACATTCAAGGATGAATACCTGCTAAGTGATTCTTGGTAACGAAACTATATAGGAGTCTTTGCTGTTGAAGACAACCCATCTAGCAAAGAGAAAACTTTCTCCCAGATATAAAAATATTTCAGTTGTGCAATTGTTAACATTTGGTAACTTGTCGCCAAATTATCTAATAGGGACAAATGCAAAACGTACAACAAAGAATAAAATTCCCTGTTGATGCTGAAGCGTCCGCAATGTTGCTATTGGCGTGTGGCCAAAATGTAAGAATAACGCAATTGAGTTTGTAGTGGCAAATATTCACTCAGCAAGGAAGTAATTATTGGCTAAAAAGTAACTGTCGTCAATTTTTTACTGAACAGGGAATTGATCGCAGATAATGACGTTAAATACGCAATACTGCAACACAAACAGGAACTCATTACAGGCAGCGAGGTTAGTTACGTAGAGAAAACACTCAACCAGGAGCTAATCGTAGATAATGAAGTAAGTTATGTCAAAAACTCACTCAATCAGGCATTCACCAAATGCAGCATAGTTGCTTACGCCAAACAATAACTAGGAATTCATCATGGGCGGCGAAGTAAGATACGTTTAACACTCACTTATTATAGAAGACAATATAGTTTGTAATGTCTTGAAATGCTTATGATGTGGAAGCATATTTGTTAGATCGCACCCATATATACGCACAAGCATATTGCCTCACTCACCTGTTATATACACACTGGAACAATATTACCAATAAGATTGGATACACCGTCACGTCATTCCAAACATTGGCACTTTGTTTTCTTTGCTCATTCTTTGGCAATACTGCTACGTACTGTATTTCTCATAATATTACATAAAGAAGGTATTTTGGCATCACACCCACACCCAGCTATGCTGCTGCCCTTGGTCTGGGAAAGCTGCTGTATTTCCCCCATCCGATATGGCGAATGGCTGAAGACTTCAATATACATGGGAGTAACGACATGAAAATAGAAAATAGAGGTTAATTTCTTAAGTGATGTGGTCACCAATGGAATACCAATGCCTTTTTAACTAAAGTATTAGCTGTTTCGTCTCAAACGTTTTAATTGTTATTTTATATTTTGTAATGGCTAGACTCTTTAGCCAGCCTACAGGATTTCATCAGCATCATGTGTCCACAATGGTGCACGGGTAGCCTACAGCAGCATGACAACTTATTATTTAGAGTTGACAATAGCCTGGGTGTGGCCTCTCAGGGTAATATCATGTGCAAGACCCGAGTCATCCAAACGTGTGATAAGCCCATGTCCAAGTTAACCAAGCAATTTCGTCGCGGGGCACTGTAGCATTTAGCTCTCAATATTGGTTACTATTCCATGATCCATGAGTGAGCAGCAGCTCGCATAATTGGTTAATTGGTGCCAATAAGTATTTACTTATTGCTTAGAAACCTATTTCAGGGGCGCTCCACACACACACACACACACACACACACACACACACACACACACACACACACACACACACACACACACACACACACACACACACACACACACACACACACACACACATACATACACATACATACATAAATACATCCACACTCACACACTCACACATATATACACACACACATACATACATACAAACACAATATTTTCGCTCCATTACAGTTTTTGACTTTTGTGGCATTTAGGTTTAATCCTCGTCTTAACATATCTCAATGACAAGCCTGATTTACACCATCCTCGCCCTGATTACATCCCCGGTGCTTCTTCATTAAATATGGCATTATTTCAATGTCCTTATTTTTCCAACAATAATGGAAGCGATTATACAACTACATGTGGAAAACGTCGCCATGGCTTTATGATGTGTCTAATCTACTTTTCAGAAGACCAAGAAGTATATATGTCAGAGCACTTACTGGCCCCCATAGCAGCATGCCATACACTGTGGTCGCTCCCCATGTGTATCTGCTAATCCCGGCAATACCCCCAGCCCAAAGTAAAATGGTACTTAACCAGCTTAACTTAACCTAATATGCAGAAACAAAGGATTCATTGATATCACTATTGAAGTACTTGTCGCTAGCATAATGGTGCTGAACTTATATGAAAACAAAGGAAGGGTCATTCAGATGAGGGTTCTATGGGCTTTATACTCCGCTAAAAAGTTTGCATTTAAAGAAGTCATCAAACAATGCGAGCACCCAAGCCAGTATCATCGTGGTAGCCATAAGTACCCCTAGTGTAGACACCATGGCGCTGTAGTGCTGGCCCATATGGTCAGTGGTTTCTTCTCAGGTGAAAACCAAGTGCCACTTAACAATATTGCCTTTTCCTTTCGCTCGTACCTTATCAACATATCGATGAGCCGACGAAAATCTCCAGACAATTCCCTCACTTAGAACTGCTAAAGGATGGCCCTACCACATCAACCATGATATTAACAGCTTAGGTTATCAATTTACATATTTGTTCGCTTTATATCTACACAAACATATTGTCCTATAGTGATTTCCCTACATCATTTACCTTGCCATCGTTCTTAAAACGATGCACCCGGCTGATGAGAGCTCATTTATAAGGCGACCCAGTCGAATAGATGCGTTATGATATGGATACAGCACATATATATATATATATCTTTCATGATAATCCAATAAGGATGATGAAACCACTTCACGGATGAAACGAAATTAATCCCATGACAGAGGGGAAAAGTCATAGAGAGCACGTGGGTATTTGAATAATAGATTGATGCGTGAGTTCCCGAATTAACAGCAAGCCATTATCACTGTGAGGATATACGACGGGTAAACGATTCCTGGATGTATAGGACATTATGTGATGAAATGAGTGGATTCCCAACCCAACCCCCTAACCTGACAGGTTTTATTTGTGACCGCTTTCGATGTCTGACCATCTTTTATTTGTGACACGTGATGTCATTGCGTTGATGTGATGTCATCAGTTCATTTTGGCATCACATTATATATGCGATCATTCATATATGTAAATATACATGTGTGTGTGTGTGTGTGTGTGTGTGTGTGTGTGTGTGTGTGTGTGTGTGTGTGTGTGTGTGTGTGTGTGTGTGTGTGTGTGTGTGTGTGTGTGTGTTTATATTATCCTAATCGTTTTACCATTATCTTGATTGAGCTGCATTACATTAGGCCTCAGCCGTGGACTAAAAAGTGAATGACTTCAGCAAAAAAGAGGTGTATATATGCTGTCAAAAGAGAATCCATAATATATCCATCCTCTATGCATGAGGACATTACATGCTCATTTAACGCATGAATACCCAGCTTCGTGAACAAGAAGCGAGGCGTATGCAGCTTATTCATCCACAAAGCAACCACAATAATTATTATTTATTGAAACATGTTTTAATAACTAAAGAATAAACAAACCATGACAGCTTGGGGAATGACTTTCCAACCAACAGCATAAAATTTTAACAATGAACACTTTCATGGCACTGCGCGGATATCCAAAATTGTGGCTTTTGTTCTAGTTAAACGTCATATTCCTATTGCACATATTTATAGCCAAACTGATATAAATTGACGACATTGGTTTGGCAAACCATAATAACAAAGTCATTAATGAGAATCACGTGCTAATTTGGCTTCTCCCATAACCCTTCATGACGGGTTAACTGATGTTTACGTTAACTTGTTGAGACGTACACTTAACTTAGATGCCCCGTTTTACAATTTTTCCGCGCGGGTATCATAGTCACGTTTATGAATCTTTGCGTAAAATGGAATGTGATTGATCAATAAAGCTGGACTCAAAAGCTCGACCAGCTGGCCTAGTGTTTCGCACAGCTATATACTGATGTCGACAGCAACAAAATCATTTGATGCGTTTCACCATGTAATAATATGATTCCATGGTTCCATAAGTCAACAATATCATCGAAGCACTAAGATGATTGGGACATCAATGCTACTACTCCTAGCATCGAACAGAGGAAGGTGTCTTTTCAAATTATATTACCTGTATGACCCATTGCTTTCTAAGTAATGGCTTGGTGTTAATCATTGCTTTTGTGCAGGGCTACAAAGTGTGAACTCATATCGCTGTTCTCCATTCTACTGCTTGCGCGACAGGGTGTCGCTTCCACCAACTCGGTTAGTCGGTCTCGTCTGCCACCTGGTCATCGACGGTCGCCCGGTCAGATCCTACACCCTGATTTGGTGGCATAAACAATTACGGAATACCGATACCTACAGGTTCACACATAAACAATTATGGAATGCCGACACAAACAACTTCACACATGAAACTTTTATGGAATACCGATACCAACAAGCTCACACAAAAGCATGCGCGTGCATTAACGTTCGCATACTATGACCCATGCGGCCAACGATACGCGTTAACTTCACGCGTTTACTAAGTACGCGCAAAAACAAAGGCAAACCGGGATTCAAAAGCAAATGAATGTTGGTTTTGCAAACACTTAAATGTAGTTTTACTCGTAAGTTAGAATACACGTTAACTTAATCTCTATTCATTTGTACGCACACCTGCCAAAGATTGTGGTGTCGACTGGTAATGTACCTCGGTTATGAAATGTCCGGGTTGGGTAAGGTCTTGGAATTTATTTCACTCGTTAACATTTTGGAGGATGCTACATTCTACATAAAGCGGAATTGTTGTCAGCAAGCTGGCTGGTGGCATTATATAGACGATGTCGCATTATGTGCACATATGCATTTAAATATATGTCGCATTGTGTGCATATGTTCATATGAATATATGCCAGTTGTAACAGTGGTCGCATTCAAAGACATTCATTGCATGCAGGCCCATAAATCGCATTGAGCTCTCCTATCATGCTCCTTTGTCGTGTTGATGTGATGATAGCTCGTGCCATCAACTGATCTAGAACTATCACGAAGGTTGTTGGCTTGCGATCATAATGTTTAATTATCAGTTGTGGGAAAGGCTCGTGGTGGTTTGGGTGACATTGGTAATATATTGGGACAAATAAACAGCTGCATTGTCTGAATATCCTATGCATGAACACAGAACATGTGCAATGCGGACATGCAACAGACAGTCAAGGATGAATACCTGGTAAGGTGATTATATAATTGAGACATTTGTAAAACGTAAAACAAAGAATAATATTCCCTGCCGATGCTCAAGCGCTCACAATTTTGCTGCTGATGTGTATCCAAAATGAGAGAATAATGCAATGCAATGGCAAACATTCCCTTAGCAAGGAATTAATTGCAGATAATGACGCTAGATACATCATCTAGAAACTCAAATAGGAATTCATTTTAGACAGTGAGGTTAGTTACGTAAAACAAACACACGCTCAACAGGAATTTAATCGTAGACAATGAAGTAAGTTATGTCAAAAACTCATTGAACAAGGCATTCGTCAAAGGCATCAAAGTTATTGACGCCAAACAATAACTCAACAAGGAATTCATTGACAGCCAAGTAATATTCGTTTTAACACTCACTTAACCAGAAATTAATGCAGGCAATGATGTTAGTAACGACAAACACTCACTCAACAAGGAATTTATCGTAGGCGAAGTCAGGTGCGTATAACACTCAATCACGGGCATTGAGGTTAGTTATATTTAATACTCACTCAATCAGGTATTAATCGCGGGAAATAAAGTTTATGACGTCAATCATTCACTCAATCAGGATTTTATCACTGACTTGATCTAACCCATAATTTGAAACTTGATTGCCAAAAGAAGAAATCTGCCATTTCTGTCCTATCTACCTATCACCTATCTACCTATCACGTGACCTTCCATATGATGCAGCATTGAACACAATCTGCATCAAAACTTTGTATTTATAAATCGACCTTGACTCTTCCATTCGAAATATTTGTTATATAAAGTGCTGTTTCTGTCGAGATGATGTAAGCACTGAGCTAAATGATACGGTGAGTTGAAGTCGTCGACATGAATGTATGATCCGGGCGGGGCAACTCTGTGATAGTCTTCTGGAGGAGCTCCAAACACTACAGGTACGACATCGTTCCTGCAAACACAAATATCGACAGCATGAGAGTGCTCCCTGATAATTTTTACTGCATCGACAAACAAAGAAAAATCATTTCGTTCACTGACGAACCCGTTGTTGCTTCTGTCGCAGTGTACAGCACACATTGAGTTCACCCATCAGCCGTTCAACCGGATTGGTATTACATTTGATGTAAAATAAGCATATTACATCGTCTTTTTTCATTAGTATAATGAAACACAACAATCGAAGGACACTTACCGCAGGCTATTGACAAAGAGCTTGTTGGTCCCTGATTCGGCCTTTGTTTAGATGATGTTAATCCCAGCTGCTCGATGATTCTGTCGTTATGGTTTTTAGAGGGAAATAAAAGACGGCTCACTGTATTAAATTCGGTACAGCAATGGTCATCTGTCAGATGATGTGTTGCGGTAAGGTTAGTTGGTCTTTCATTTGTAACTTGCCAGTTACTTTCGTCCCCAATAATAACTGCTATTGAGAGTTTAATCATGAAGATGAACTTATAAATATTCATCAAACTGAAAAACATACTGTGAACAATAATATCCTTTTCTGCTGCGAGCCGATCATAATCCCTGCCAGGTAATAGCTCAGTCTGTCCGTCTACATCACTGGACTAACCCTGTGTCTCCGTGCTGCCTTTATTCACGTTCGAATCTACCACCACATTATAATTATCAACAACTATCCTGGCAAGCTAGCTCTCAACCAATCAACCATCGCCAAGCCAGTCTCGCGCAGCCTCTGTATCATTAACATATAATCCCTGACGGCCGCACTCACATAGGACGGCAGGTAGGTAAGTGAGTGGGTCGGGTTTAGCAGAAAGCAGAGCGATTAGTGAGGCAGCTAATTGATTCTGCTCCCTGCATGCGCCGTTGACAATGGGCCCGGCGGAGGGGGCCGTTTACAAGTAGCAACACAGGCGTGACAATATAGGTTCCTGGCACTGCGGATGTTGTGTCCCTGCTGTGTTTATTTCGCATATGGTGAAAAATTGTGAATTGTTATGCAAATTCCTCCAATATTCTACAGGATTCATCACTTCATATTTAGAACAACAGGATCAATGAGAAATCAGCGGCAGGAATTACTCTTACAAGGTAATAGAGGGATCTTTGTTGATGGGGTGCAATCGTGTTTCCAATTTACATACTGCCCCTAGCCAGCATCAGCCCTCTGCCGGCTAAGTTCTCTCACGAGGCAGGTGAAGAGAGGCAAAAGTGGTGGTGGGGGGGGGGGGGGTGTATTTGTTTGTCCACCTATGCTCTGGGCTCATCAACAGCAGCCACACGCTGACCCGTCAACCGTTAAATGGGACACTTAATGTAATATCCTTGTGGAATGGATTGTAGTTATATACCAATTGTGAATTACGCTCGAAAATAACCAAGGTATATACTTGGTGTTCGCTGCACAGGGTTATAGCTCCATATCATCGGGGGCCATACAGAACAGTTTGGTTCATGTAATCAATGCCTTGAAAAGTGACAATGGCTTCGTCAGCCGGAACAAAATGAATGTTTATACAGGTGTTATGATAGATCTACGCAGCGGACTAGCATTGAATTTTCCTTTATCGAAGAACTGACTCTTAAAGCTGCATTGCCTCCGAATTTTATTTACAGAATTATTCAAATGTATCGCGATCTGGACCAGGAAATACGCATGCGCAACTCCATCATTTTCTGGTATTATCACCCCAACTCCGCTCCAAATCGGAAGTATGATAGCGTCTACATTGTGCCATGTTTGGTTTATAAATCCACATCCCATAAAAAATAAGAAATCGGATTTTACAAGACGATGAAAACAGACGGTTCGCCGAATGGACTCCAATTTTCGGATATTATTACTAAACGCAGCAGGGGATATGTTAATAGAGGGATTTTGTTCAAAAGAGATTATGTAGATAACCTTAATAAAAGAGCAACCATCAGTGATGAACTAGCTGTGGCAAATATGCCCTAATTGAGCCTTTGGCTGCTGCTGGTTAGTTGAATGACCTGATGTATAATGAAAAGCGCTACGGAATCGCTGTGTTCGACATCAACACGGCTGATGCGTGCAGTGATGCGTCATCATCATCATTTACTAAAGCGGGCTCCCATCCAAGCGCCACCTGTGTAGAAGTCAATAGAGAGATTGACTAATGAGGACTAGGCATGAGTGCAAAATGTTATTGAATTATTGTAAAAGGATCTTGTCATAGTAGCAAAAGAGGAATTTTCACAAGTAACTGCAGATACTCGCCGAAGAATCGTCAAGGCGATATATGCTCATAATGCAATACACAATCTTGAGCCTAGGAGTACCAAGAAAGATTTGTTTGCCAAACAGTCTCTGTCGTTATTTAGGATAGAGAGAAGCATAGGGAGGTACAAATTGAAGTTCTCTTGAAGTTTTGATCAGGAACAAATTATGTGGCGCTGCATTGGTACGAAAGATAGCTGCAGTGGGTTGCAACTTCGGCATCTACTATTAGCATACAGAAGAAAGGGCGAAGAAGGGTTGGTGGCTTTTTGACAAAGATATAAATGGGACTAGATCACTTATAACGTTAGTGTATCTATGATTCCAGTTATGATATAGAAATTATATATATATAAGCTATATTGACTATATATATATATATATATAGGTTATATATATATAATTATATATATATATAATATATATATATATATATATATATTATATATATATATACCTTTACAATATAATCACATTTATCTACACACACATATATAACATACACACACAGTATATATATATATATATGTATATATATATATATGTATTATATATATATATATATATGATATATATATATATACATATATAAATATATATGTGGCTTCCCATACACTATATATACCTATATATTTTATAATATCTGTCTCATAGTACATACACCATGCATCATATATCCATGTTTAGTTTATATATGACCGGTACGTAGGTTCGAATATTGTATATAATATCTATGCATGTCTATATAATACATCTCAAAATATCATTGTGGCTCTATAGACTATATTACCTATCATTTTTTTAATTTCTGCTCATTCTCTATCTCACTCTCTCCATATCTCTATAGTTTAAAACTGATCTGGTCAAATTTTTTTTATGGAATTTCACTTGTTCAAGATGAATATACAACTGTAATACAAATTGCCGCACTCAGGGAATACAACCGAAAATCCATTTGTGGCTTCCCATACACTACGTGGACCTATCATTGCTTTCTATATTTTGTTCAAGTACTTACACCACTGTCTTTATTACCATGTTAGTTTATGCTCAAAATTTTTTTTATGGAGGTTCGAATACTTTATTCACTGCACTTAGGGAAAACAATTGCATTGCTTTTATTTCTCCATACTTCACACTGGTCTATTGAAACCCACCATAATTTTTGTTTAGCTGTCTACATAGTACTGCACCACAGGGCATTAGAAACCACGAAGAGTATAAATGAGTCAAAATTTTTGTATGGAGGATGTACACCATTCTAGAGAAAAAATAAATTCATAACGGGTTGCCGTAGGGTGCGGCGAGACATCGCTGTATGAACTTTTCTGTAGAACCAAAATATTATCAAATTATCATAATTTCCATTGGCTTAACATGTGGATCTTAAATTCGCCATACTCAGTATGCCATAATTTCCATTGGCTTAACATGTGGTATCTTAAATTATACTGTTCGAAAATTGATAGTGCCGCTCTAAGTTACTCTTTAATTAGCAAGTCATTTTAATGTCATTTTAAATCCCATACACCTCCGTGACCTATTACAAGCACTAAGTGCATCATATATCCATACACCATTGACCTATACTTTTTTTTTACATTTCGTTAGCTTTATATACGAGCTTACTCTCTGCAAAAAATCGTGAAAATCTATGCACGAATTTAGAACTGTCGCAATTGTCTTTAAGCTACTGTGAATGACATCCGAGACTAAGGCCAGCAAACACAGTGATTGCTTCTGCATGCACGCTCCAACACAACTAAATAATGCAACCAGAGAGAGACATTCCTGAAAATTGACTGCACTTGTGGGACTGGGGCTAATGTAATCAGCGCGTCAGAAAGAAAGGTTATCTGAACAAGAAGTCCATATTTCTGTCGTTGAGGTGAGTAGCAGAATATAACACAGCAAACCGAACCTATAGATTTACTGTTACTAATTTGCCACGAAGCGCCTTCTGGTGTACAAGCGACACTTGGTTGAGGCGTCCTCTGACGTACAATGAACACCTGGTAGAGGCGTCCTCTGACGTACAATCAACGCGTGGTAGAGGCGTCCTCTGACGAACAATCAACACATTGTTAAGGCGTTCTTTGACGTACAATCAACGCGTGGTTAAGGCGTTCTTTGACGTACAATCAACGTGTGGTAGAGGTGTCCTCTGACGTACAAGCTACACACATGAACACTTTTCGATCCCCATCTTTTTGTCAGGCGCTTTACCACTTTACTGTCACATGGGCAGGACGCCAAGGCACAGATTCATAATACGAAGCTCGGTGTATAAAGTATGTGATTAATCCCTGTTGACGTCACTTCCAAGGGACTCAGTATATTGCTTTTGCGTTGGCTGCAAAACGTTGTCTGATATGTAGACACATGTTATATTCATGTTGATGAGGATACCTCTCCCACTTGGACGTGAATTATTGAATAGTTCGATGTTTGCCATGAGCTGGAACGCGTTAGTGGCCTGCTCTGTAGGTTGCATGTGCGCATGTATGCAGTGACTCATTTCACTAGATGTGGGTTACCCGATTGATGCGACTGTAACACGTCGTGGTTTGAGCGCCATTGGCTCACCTGTTTACCTGTGATAATAGGTCAGAGTCCGTAAAGGTGCATCAGAAATGCACCTGGGTGTTCGATTGACCTCTTAAGACACAGGTCTCGTCCTGTTAGGTTGTCAAGGCGCGAAAAAGAAGCTTGACGCCGCACAATGTTAATGTGAGGTGATACAGGGTCAATCTTGGCGTTATGTGGTGTGACGTAATGGCCCGTCATGGTGCAGGGCGATGTGATATTAAGGACCGTCATGGTGTTGTGTGATGTGACGTAATGGTCCGTCATGGGGTTGTGTGACGTGATGTTATGGTGCAAAATGATGTGACATTAAGGTCCGTCATGCCACAATGTCATATGACATTAAGTTTCGTTATGTCGCACTGTGATGTGACGTTAAGGTTATTCATGATGCAGTGTAATGTGACGTAAAGGTCCACCATGATGCAATACAGAGAAATGTGTTATGTTTTCCCACTAATGCACCACAAATGAATGTATTTATTATTTGTATGTAACTCATCTCTGTTGAGAACGAATCTAGTGCATACTTAACACACACACAAAGGTCCATCATACCATCATCATAGACCCAATGTACACGTCTGCACTGGTACAGGGCGTCGATTATGACATTAAGTATATGTTCGACCATATAACATCTATCAACTACCTCTCAGGGGTAACGGGTTTGTACTTAGAGGGCATTGGCACATAAGAGGAACTCTCCAAGCATCACAATAACCTCCATCCATCACTGTTGCCATAACACCTCATCTCTGACAGTTGCATAAGTACCCGAGTGTTTCATTTCATTGCATTCCTTTTATGAATCCTTAGCTGCAACCTCTGTATCTGAGTGTTGGGTGGACCAGGCAGACCAGGCTGCAATTCTGAACTCTGTCTTCATCAGTTACACCTGGTGTATGTTTGTTAATTTGCAGGAGGCTATGCCGTAATCCTAACTATCTGCAACGCTGTAGATGTTTAAAAATAAATTATAGTAATACGTATTCTCTTTAAATGTCTTTTGAGTGACCATATAAAAGTGCATACAAAGTATGTATTAATGTGATGAGAGGTGAATGTGACATTCTTCTGCGTGATTACCCATTGCTACTTTATTTGACCCCGGAAGAACATAGCCCAACATGAACCTTTGTTTCACAAGCAGTGATTCATAAATCTGATGCGCTCCTTTGTTACAGAGAGACGCTTGCCGGTGCTGGAGGGAGAGTACAATTGACCTTGTGACAACAATGAGCGGTACCATATTGTCTTGAGATAACACGTGCACAGCTTGCCTCCCCCCGATATCGCTAGAACCTGTACCTGTCCGGCCAAGGGTCGCCTGTGCACACCAGCATGCAATATTAAAGCTTAACAGTAACTGCTGATTTGTTTTAAAACATCTGAATCTCTCGTTGATGCTTAGAAATGAGTTTCTCGTCAGCCACAAATGACACACTCCTACCGGGAACAGCATCATGCGCTTCCACGCCAAGAGAGCTGTGGCCTATTTTGTGGTATCCATGACCATTTTTGTTGTTTTCATCCAAGTTCTCGACGAAGATGATTGTGCAAATCACGGAAATAGGGTACGTCATAATAAAGTCGTCAAGCGCATTGTGACAACTACATCTGCCATTACTCATAGTCGTCCTAGAACTACTGTGGTTGATGTTCATAACTCAGCAAATCTTCTGGAGTATTTCTTTTCCAATGTTGAGAACGCCTCATATTTGCCGCTTTGGCCGAATCCGAGCAAGCCTTGAGATGATCGCATTGTCGCTCAAATCAAGTTTGTTCCTCGTGGATATGTGGCCACCTCTGAACCCTAAATATATCTATGTTCCTAGCGGTCTCGGAGATACGCCCCTGTGGACAAGCATATTTAATGAGGACCGATGTCGCGTGACTTCCTGCTCGTTGACTACAGATCGCAGCTTCGCTTTGAAAGCTGACGGGAGAATTCTTCAAAGCGATGCATATTTTGATCCATATGACTTCAAACCGCACAATCAGATATGGATACTGTGGGTATTGGAATCACCATGCAATACGTATAACTATTCTAGCCTTAAAAATTACGTGAATTGGACGGCAACCTATCGATTAGACTCCACCCTTGATACGCCATATGAGAAATTCACCCCATTCACGAACTCGAGTGCCTTACGTTCATTACCCATATCAAAAAATTATGCTCAAGGTAAAACCAAAATGGTTGCCTGGTTTGTTTCTAACTGTGGTTCACACAATAAAAGATGGGAGTATGCCAAGGAGCTTCAGCAGTATATTGCATTGGATATTTACGGAGCGTGTGGGCAAATGCAATGTGATCGTCAGGACAAAGAGAAATGTAATGCAATGTTGAGGAGAGATTACAAATTCTACTTGTCATTTGAGAATTCGAACTGCAAATATTACATCACAGAGAAGTTTTTTCTGGAATGCATTATGGTATGTTTTTTGTTTATTTCAAATCCACTGTCACGTGATTACATTCTGGCTCCAATTAAACCTTTCTTTGACGGACACATGAGGGACAGGGTGTCCGTTTTAGACAAGTGACCGTTCAAGGCAGTTTAAGCACGATATTGAATCATTTAGAATTTTTTCGCTGTGATGCACAGATGACCATTATTCTATTAAATAGTGTGTTAGAGGGTGTACCGTTG
This sequence comes from Urechis unicinctus, assembly GCA_034190875.2. Taxonomy (NCBI): domain Eukaryota; kingdom Metazoa; phylum Annelida; class Polychaeta; order Xenopneusta; family Urechidae; genus Urechis; species Urechis unicinctus. Next base: position 16,404,832 of record CM067358.1, read on the forward strand.
CTTTGCCATTTATTGTCTTCAGAGACTAGTTATTCGCAAAAAGCCACAGGGTTTTATACTGGTTTATGCATTATGCATTTGACTGGGCGCATAATGACTGCTCATCGACGTTGACTTCATCCTTTACAACTAGATCTAAGCGTGGGCTGTGCTTGTACCAGTCCATTCAACGTCAAACACCTTTAATAAGTCATCAGATGTCCCCCTGAACAACATGCAAAAGAAAATTATAGGGTTTTTTTCGGATGGCTTTATACTCGGTTAGGGTGGTTTTTTCCGACACGACAGAGAGAGAAAGAGTGAGTAATGGCGCCTCTCCGACCAGGTGTCTCTGCCGTGCTCACCGGCAATCGCTCATCACACATCACCTGTTCTTTATGGTTCGCCTGGCTCCTCATTGTCTGTTCCATGCAGCATCAAGCTGGGAGGTATGCATTGATCTGCTCAGTATTATCTCACGATTAGTGGCCTGCCCGCCATATTCAACATCATGATATCAGGCCCGGTACAATGAATAGCTTTAAGCCATCTGCCCATAATTAGATAGTTAAAATATCTATGAAAATGATTCGGCTGCTTCAAATAACTCCTATGGACAACAACCCCATGCCACTCATAATGACTACAGTCCCATGTCACTCCTGATTTCTAAAGCCCCATGTCACTCCTGGTGACAACCGCCCCATGTCACTCCTGATGACTACTGTCCCATGTCACTCCTGATGACTATCGCAAAATGTCACTCCTGATGACTACAGCCCCATGCCACTCATAATGACTACAGTCCCATGTCACTCCTGATGTCTAAAGCCCCATGTCACTCCTGGTGACAACCGCCCAACCTCACTCCTGGTGACAACCGCCCCATGTCACTCATGACGACAACCGCCCCATGTCATTCCTGACGAAAACAGTCCCATGTCACTCCTGTTGACTACAATCCCATGTCACTCCTGTTGACTAAAGCCCCATGTCACTCCTGATGACAACAGTCCCATGTCACTCCTGGTGACTACGGCCCCATGTCATTACATGTAAGTAGGAATAAAATGCATGTATATGGGCTGTTCGACAGCACTGAGGTCTGAGCAATATTAGTCGGTGGAGCACTTGATCTCATTGTATTCCTACTGAGCTTTTCGCCCAGTCACTTGAACAGTCACATATAAAATCGGGGTTGTCTTTTGATATTCATTCCATTAAGTCGACTGTTTGTCCTAGGTGACGTAGAAAAATGTAAACAAAACCATGAAGCGCAAAACATGTTTTCTTCCATTTCTTCTGTGTCGGCTGTAAATTTTTCTCACCAATTTGAATGAGAAAATGTCCCTGCAATTGCCACTGTTCGTCAATTGTGTACAGACGGCATGACATTCACAGATGAGACCAGCAAACGTGGTTAGAGATACATCACACATAAGTGACAGCACACCTCAGTATGTTGCGAGACTGTGAAGCTGGGGGAGGTCGGTGTACAACAAGACTTCAACACAACACATGGGACAGTAAGGGCCCGGAAGAAGATATAAATTAGTACATCTTCACAAACAAACATTAGTTGATGCAAAACAGACACGTCCGCGGATTGATGTAAATACAGTATTGACGCTGTTAACTTTGTGCCCACCACATACCAGCTATATTTTACCCATTCGATGTGATTTATAACGGCTTCATTAATTGTGGTAAGCATCACAGCATTGTCTGTATCTGAATAACGATATGCATATTGAAAATATATGTTCATTTATTATTCATTGAGTGGTGTGTTCACCAATGGAATACCAATGTTTTTTTTCACAAAAATAATATCTGTATCGCCTCCAAGTTGTAAATGGTGGTTTTATCTTTGTAATGAAAAGTCTCTTTAGAATTCTTCAGACGCTGGCCTACAAGTTTTAATCAGCATCATTTGTCTTCAAAGGTTCATCCCCACAGCCCTATGGTAACTAATTATTCCGAGTTGACAATATCCATTGCATAACCTATCAGGGTGATATCCTGTTCAGACGTGTAATTAGCGCATGTACTCTAGTTCAAGTAAACCAAGTGTTTTCGCCGCGGGGCGCTGTAGCAGTTCGCTCTCAACATTAGCAGATATTGATAATTATGGCACGATGGGCGGGGGAGATTCACGCACAAACACACACACACACACACACACACACACACACACACACACACACACACACACACACACACACACACACACACACACACACACACACACACACATACATACATACATACATACATACACACATACACACACACACACACACACACACACACACACACGCAGACGCACGCACGCACGCACGCACGCACAGCACATATGCATGACATACATACATACATGCATGATGCATGCATACATACATACATACATACATACATACATACATACATACATACATACATACATACATACATACATACATACATACATACATACATACATACATACATACATACATACATACATGCACATACATACATGCAGCATACATACATACATGCACATACATACATACATATACATACATACATACATACATACATACATACATACATACATACATACATACATACATACATACATACATACATACATACATACATACATACACATACATACACATACATACATACATACACACATACATACATACATACATACATACATACATACATACATACATACATACATACATACATACATACATACATACATACATACATACATACATACATACATACATACATACATACATACATACATACATACATACATACATACATACACCCAAGCATACACACATCCACACCGCGTAAGCACAATATCTTAGCTCCAACCCCCAGCCCAAAGTAAACTGGCACTTAACTAGCTTAATTAAACCAAACATACAAAGACAAACGTTCATTGATATCGCTGTTGAAGTGCCTGTCTCCTGCTTGGTGGGGCTAAACTGAGAAAAGGAACCGTAGCACTGTAGTGTTAGCCAATATGGTCAATGGTATCTTCTCAGGTGTAAACCAAGTGTCAATTATCAATGTTGCCTTTTTTAATCACTCCTACCTAATCTACAATAAATAACAGATTATGTTAGGCTGACACGACAGTTATTAAGACAATGATCCGACATAAATCTCCTGACACAACCTTCACTAACTGCTAAACGATGGCCCAAACTCAGCAACCATGAGATCATCAGCTTAGGTTATCAATTTACAGATTCGGTTATGCGTTATGGTAATATAGGGATACCAGCGAGGTTTATGATGGGTGTGTGATATTCGCTTTAAATCAACACGGGATTATTGCCCTATAGTGATTTCCATGCACCATTTACCCTGCCATCGCTCATAAAACGATCCACGTGGCCAATGGGGCTAATTTGTAAGGAAGCCCAGACCAGTAGATGCGTTATGATATGGACACAGCCAATATAGCTCACATGATAATCCAATAAGGATGATGAGAGCACTTTTCTGACTAAACTTAATTAATCCCCTGACAGAGGTACAACGTCATAGAGAATAATATATTGATTTGCCCGCATTAACCGCAAGCCACCATCACTGTGAGGATATAAGGCTGGGATAAGGTTCCTGGGTGTAGAGTGTGATAAGTGGTGCCCCCAACACATCCCACTAATCGACAGGTTCTATTTTTGACCGTATTCGATGTCTGATCATCTTTGATATGTGACCCGGGATGTCATTGCGTTGCATCAATTATTTATGCCATTACATTATATATGCGACCAGTCATTGAAATAAATAATTATGGTGTACCGATACCAACAAGTGCACTCATAAACATTCGATGTATGCGCGTGTATATACGTCCGCGTACTATGACCCATGCGGCCAACGATATGCGTAAACTTGACATTTTAACTAAGCATATGCAACAACATCGGTCACCCTGGACTTCTAAATTAAGTGAATAATGGTTTGTATGCACATACATGTAGCTTCACTCGTAAGTTAAAAAAACACTTTAACTTAATCCATATTCATTTGCACGCACGTACGCTTACACGTAATGCTCTCATGGCCCGGATGGTAAGGTATATTCCAGATTTACATTCCAAAGCTGGTGGTGTCGGCTGTCCCTGTACTCCGTTTGTGGAATGTCCGAGTTGGGCAAGGTCTTGGAATTTACTTAACACTTCAACATGTAGGAGGATTCCATATTCTACATGAAAAGTAATTGTTTTCAGCATGCTGAATAGATGATGTCGCTTTGTGTGCATATATGCATATGAATATATGCCAGTTGAAGCAGTGGTTGCATGCAAAAACATTCATTGCATGCAGGCCCTTAAATTGCATTGAGATCTCCTATCATGCGCCTTTGTCGTGTTGATATGATGATAGCTAGTGCCATCAACTGATCTAGAACAGTTGATCCATCACAAAGATTGCCGGTGATCATAATGTTTAATAATCTGTTGTAGAAAAGGCTCTCTGTGGCTTATGTGACATTGCTAATATATTGGGACAAATAAACAGCTGCATTGTCTGAATATCTAATGAATTAACACAGAACATTTGCAAGGTGACCATGCAACAGACAGGCAAGAATACCTGGTAGTAAATCATAGTTACGATGTTCCATATGAGTCTTTGCTGTCTAAGTGCAGTTATTGGCACCCTGTTAAAGATAACCCATCCAGCAAAGTGAAAACTCTCTACCAAATATCCAAATAATGAAGTAACTATCGTCTAACTCAAAGGGAATTAATCACATATAATGACGTCAAATACTCCGTACAGTAACTCAAACTGGAATTCAGTACATTCAGCCAAGTTGAAGTTAGTTTCGTAGAAAAAACACTCACTCAACCAGGATTTAATTGTAGAAAATGTAGTAAGTTAAGTCAAAAACTCACTCAATCAGGCATTCGTCACCCGCGATATTAGCTACGCCAAACAATAACTCAACAAGGAATTCACCGTAGGCCGTGAAGTAAGGTACGCTTGACACTCACTAAACCAGGAATTATAGAAGACAATAGAGTAAGTAATAGCTTGAAATGCATATAATGTGGTAGTACATTCGTTACATCCTATTAGATCGCACCTATATATACGCATAAGCATATTGCCTCACTCAATGGACAAAATTATATGTTATATACTCACTGGAACAGTATTATTAATAAGATTGGATACACCGACACGTTATTCAAAAACTTGGCACTTTTTTGTTTTTGCTCATTCTTGGCAATACTGCTACACACTGTATTTCTCATAATATAACATAAAGAAGGTATTTTTGCATCACACCCACACCCGGCTATGCTGCTGCCCTTGGTCTGGTAAACCATCATGAACAAGTGAATAATAACATATAACAGCTGCTATATTTTCCCCATTCGATATAACGAATGGCTGAGGACTTCAATAAACGTGGGAGGCATGTCCGTAGCTGAATAACGACATAAAAATGGAAAATAGAGGTTCATCTATTGAGTGATGTGGTCACCAATGAAATACCAATGCTCTTTTAACTAAAATATTAGCGGTTTCGCCTCAAAGTTGTAATTTGTGTTTTATCTTTGGTAATGACTAGTATTTTTATCCAGCCTACAGGATTTCATCAACATGATGTGTCTACAATGGTGCACGACTAACCTACAGTAGCATGAAAACTAATTATTAATAGTTGACAATAACATGGGTGTGGCCCCTCAGGGCAACATCCTGTTGCAAGACCCGAGTCATCCAAACGTGTAATAAGCCCACGTCCCAGTAAACCCAGTAATTTCGTTGCGGGGCGCTGAAGCAGATAGCCCTCACAACAAGCCAATATTGGTTATTATTGCACGATCCATGGGAGGGCAGCAGCTCGCATAATTGTCTAATTGGCCCAAATAAGTATTTACTCAGACAATTGCTTGGGAACCAACTTGAGGAGCGCTACACAAACACACACACACACACACACACACACATACGCACACACACACACAAACACACACATACACACACACACGCACACGCACACACATACATATAATCACATACAAATACACACACACTACCACGTACACACGCACACACGCACACACTCACATATATATACACACAAACACAATATTTTCGCTCAATCACAGTTTAGGACTTTTTAACTATAACTGCTAGTGTGGCATTTAGGATTAATCCTCGTCTTAACGTATCTAAATGACAAGCCTGAATTATACCATCCTCGCCCTGATTGCACCCCATGAATTCTTCATTAAATACGTCATTATTTCAGTGTCCTTATTTTTCCAACAATAATGGAAGCGATTATATAACCACATGTGGAAAACGTCGCCATGGCTTTATGATGCGTCTAATCTACTTTTTAGTAGACCAAGAAGTATACATGTCAGAACACTTACTGGCCCACATAGCAGCATGCCATACACTGTGGTCGCTAACCATGTGTTTCTGCTAACCTCGGCAATACCCCCAGCCCAAAGTAAACTGGTACTTAACCAGCTTAACACAACCTAACATACAGAGACAAACAATGCATTGATATCACTATTGAAGTGTGTGTCTCCAGCTTAATTGTGCTGAACTTATATGTGAACAAAAGAAGTGTCATTGAGATGAGGGTTCTATGGGCTATATGTTCCGCGAAAAAGCTTGCATTTAAAGAAGTCATCAAACAAAGAGAGCGCCAAAGCAAGTATCATCGTGGTAGCCATAAGTAACCCCAGTGTAGACACCATGGCGCTAATGCGCTATAGTGCTAGCCCATGTTTTCAATGGTATCTTCTCAGGTGAAAACCAAGTGACACTTTACAGTGTTGCCTTTTCATTTCGCTCGTACGTTATCAACATATCGATGAGCCGACGAAATTCTCCTGACAATTCCCTCACTTAGAACTGCTTAAGGATGGCTCAAACTCATCAACCATGATATCTACAGCTTAGGTTATCAATTTACAGATTCGATGAATACTCAAGAAACCTATGCGCGTTATGGTAATACAGAGCTACCAAGCAAGGTTTATGATGGGTGTGTGTTATGACAAAAGTTTTTCGTTTGCTTTATATCTACACAGAATTATTGTCCCATAGTGATTTCCCCATACCATTTACCTTGCCATCGTTCTTAAAACGATCCACCCGGCTGATGAGAGCTCATTTGTAAGACGCCCAGTCGAATAGATGCGTTATGATATGGACACAGCACAATATATATATATATATATCTTTCATGATAATCCAATAAGGATGATGAGAGCACTTCGCGGACGAAACTAAATTAACCCCATGACAGAGGGAAAAAGTCATAGAGAGCACGAGGGTATTTGAATAATAGATTGATGCGTGAGTGCCCGCATTAACAGCAGGTCATCATCACTGTCAGGATATACGACCGGGAAACAAATTCTGGATTTATAGGACATGATGCGATTAAATTAGTGGATCCCTAACCCAACTGTGTCTAACTGACAGGTTATATTTGTGACCGTATTCGATGTCTGAACATCTTTTATTTGCGACACCTGCTGTCAATTCTTTGATGTGATGCCATCACTTATGGCCCCACATTATATATGCGACCGATCTTTTACGTCAGCAAAATATCCAATCAAAACTGCACAGACTAGTGGAAATGTGGGTTGGACAAAAAAGGTGGTGTACATATGCAGTCATAAGATAATCCATAATAAGTCCATCCTCTATGCATGAGGACATTACATGATCATTTAACGCATGAATACCTAGCTTCATGAGCAAGAAGCCAGGCGTATGCAGCTTATTAATCCGCAAAGCAACCACAATAATTATTATTAATCAAAACATGTTTTTGCAGCTACAGATTAAACAAACCATGACAGTTTGAGGAATGAATTTCCAACCAACAGCATAAAATTGTAACAATGAACCCGTTCATGGCACCTCGCGGATATCCAAAATAGAGGCCTTTGTTCTAGTTAAACGTCCATATACCTATCACACAAATTTATAGCCAAACTGAAATATATTGACGATATTGGTCTGTCAGGATGGAAATACAGTGGCGATGCTGACATTGATATGGAATTTCGCCCCTGTCACATTGCTTCCTTCACCAGAACCATAATAACAAAGTAAATAATGAGAATCACGTGCTAATATAGCTTCACCCATAACCCTTCATGACGGGTTAACTGATATTTACGTTAACTTGTTGCGACGTACACGTTACTTAGATGCCCCATTTTATAAGTGTTTCCGCGCATGTATCATTGTCACGTTTATGGGTCACTACGTTAAATGGAATGTGATTGAGCAGTTCAACAAAGCTGGACTCACAAACTCGGCCAGCTGGCCTAGTGTTTCGCTCAGCTTTGTACTGATGTCGACAGCAATAAGCTCATTTAACGCGTTTCACCATATAATAATATGATTCCATGGTTCTATATGTCATGAATATCAACAAAACCGTAAGATGATTGGGACATTTATACTACTACTCCTAGCATCGAACAGAAAGGTGTCTTATCAAATTATATTACCTGTATGCCACATTGCTTTCTAATTAATGGCTTGGTGTTAATCATTGCTTTTGTGCAGGGCTACAAAGTGTGACCTCATATCGCTGTTCTCCATTCTACTGCTTGCGCAACAAGGCATCGCTTGCACCAACTTGGTTAGTCGGTCTCGTCTCCCACCTGGTCATCTACGGTCGCCCGATCAGATCTAAACAACTATGGAATACCGATACCAACAGGTTCACACATAAACAATTATTAACTAAGTACCCGCAACAACATAACCGGGATTCAAAAGTAAGTGAATGTTGGTTTTGTATACACGTAAATGTAGTTTTACTCGTAAGTTAGAATACACGTTAACTTAATCCCTATTCATTTGTACGCACACCTGCCACAGATTGTGGTGTCGACTGGTATTGTACCTCGGTTATGAAATGTCCGGGTTAGGTGAGGTCGTGGAATTTATTTCACTTGTTAACATATAGGAGGATTTTACATTCTACGTGAAGCGGAGTTGTTGTCAGAACGCTGGCTGGTGGCATTATATAGACGATGTCGCATTGTGTGCACGTGTGCATTTAAATATATGTCGCATTGTGTGCATATATGCATATGAATATATGCCAGTTGTAACAGTGGTCGCGTTCAAAGACATTCATTGCATGCAGGCCCATAAATCGCATTGAGCTCTCCTATCATGCGCCTTTGTCGTGTTGATATGATGATAGCTCGTGCCATTAACTGATCTAGAACAGTTGATCCATCAATAAGATTGCCGACTTGTGATCATAATGTTTAATTATCTGTTGTAAGAAGAGCTCGTTGTGGCTTGTGTGACATTGCTTACATATTGGGACGAATACACAGCTGCATTGTCTGAATATCCTATGCACAGACATGCAAGGATGAATACCTGGTAAGGTAATTATTTATGGGGACATTTGTAAAACGTAAAACGAGAGAATAATGCAACGGAGTTGTAATGGCAAACATTCCCTCAGCTAGGAATTAATCGCAGGTAATGACGCTAGATGCGCCATCTTGAAACTCAAATAGGAATTAAATTTAGGCAGGGAGGTTGATTACGTAAAACAAACACACGCTCAACAGGAATTTAATCGTACACAATGAAGTAAGTTATGTCAAAGGCAGCAAAGTTATTTACGAAAAACAATAACTCAACAAGTAATTCATCATTGACAGCCAAGTAATATTCGTTTTAACACTCACTTAACCAGAAATTATTGTAGGCAATGATGTTAGTAACGACAAACACTCACTCAACAAGGAATGTATCGTAGGCAGTGAAGTCAGGTGCGTATAACACTCAATCGCGGGCATTAAGGTTAGTTATGTTTAATACTCACTCAATCAGGAATTAAGCGCGTGAAATAAAGTTTATGATGTCAATCATTCACTCAATCAGGGATTCATCACTGACTTGATCTAACCCATAATTTGAAACTTGATTGCCAAAAGAAACAAACTGCCATTTCTGTCCAATCTACCTATTACAAACTCCAGGGTGTTTCCACCAAGCATCGATATCTTCGTACCAAGTCACGTGTCCATCCATATGATGCAGCATTGAACACAATCTGCACCAAAACTTTGTATTTATAAATCGACCTTGACTCTTCCATTCGAAATATTTGTTATATAAAGTACTGTTTCTGTCGAGATGATGTAAGTACTGAGCTAAATGATACGGTGAGTTGAAGTCGTCGACATGAATGTATGATCCGGGCGGGGCAACTCGGCGGTAGTCTTCTGGAGGAGCTCCAAGCACTACAGGTATGACATCGTTCCTGCAAACACAAATATCGACAGCATGAGAGTGCTCCCTGACAATTACTATTGCATCGACAAACATAGAACAATCATTTTGTTCCCTGACGAACCCGTTGTTTGCTTCTGTCGCACATTACCAATATTGAGTTCACGCATCAGCCGTTCAACCCGATTGGTATTACATTTGATGTAAAATAAGCATATTACATCGTCTTTTTTCGTTAATATAATGAAACATAACAATCGAAGGACACATACCGCAGGCTATTGACAAAGAGCTTTTCAGTAATATAGTCCTTACAACTCGAGTTTTCAAACGCGAGTAGAATTTATACTGCCGCTGAAGCATTCGAAAGCATTTGGCAGCATCGTTCCTGCTGCACCTGAGATTTCCACATTCTCCGTAGAAATCAACCTCTATGTGGCGCTGTAATTCTTGTGCATATTGCATCCTTCCATTCATCGTATCACAATTAGAAACAAACCAAGCCACTAGTTTTGATTTTCCACCACTATAATCCTTAGTTTTAATAGGTGAAATGCTATCTCTATGACCTATCATCTTATGGTAAGGCACAAACTTGGCATATGGAGTAACAATGGTAGAATCAGTCCTGTAAGTTGCAGTCCAGTTTATGTAGCCTGTATGGGGAAGATGCAATGGGTCAGTATGTATGGGCGATTCTAACTGATAGAATATCCACACTTGATGTTGTAGCTTGGATAGCTTCTGGTCAGCATGACCAATATTACCCTGGAAAATCAACGCGTCTGCCTCTGTCGCATCTTGTGGGTTATCTGTCAGCACACATTGCCTGACAGGACAGTTTTCTTGTCGGAATGTCATGCTACCGGGGTATACTCCGCGAGGATATCCATCAACCACCAGGATCTTTTTACGCTCTGATGGGCCCTGATTCGGCCTTTGTTTAGTTGTTGTTAATCCCAGCTGCTCGATGATTCTGTCGTTGCGGTTTTTAGAGGGAAAAAAAAGACGGCTCACTGTATTAAATTCGGTCCAGCGATGGTCTTCTATCAAATGATGTGTTGCAGTAAGGTTAGTTGGTCTTTCATTTGTAACTTGCCAGTTACTTTCGTCCCCAATAATAACTGCTTGTTGGTGTTTAATTCATGAAGATGAACTTATGAACATTCATCAAACTGAAAAAACATACTGTGAACAATAATATCCTTTTCTGCTGCGAGCCGATCATAATCCCTGCCAGGTAATAGCTCGGTCTGTCCGTCTACATCACTGGACTAACCCTGTGTCTCCGTGCTGCCTTTATTCACGTTCGCATCCACCAACACATTATAATTATCAACAACTATCCTGGCAAGCTAGCTCTCAACCAATCAACCATCGCCAAGCCAGTCTCGCGCAGCCTCTGTATCATTAACATATAATTCCTGACGGCCGCAATCACATAGGACGGCAGGTAGGCAGAAAAGCAGCAAAAGCAGAGAGTTAGTGAGGCAGCTAATTGATTCTGCTCCCTGCATGTGCCGTTGACAATGGGCCCGGCGGAGGGGGCCGTTTACAAGTAGCGACACAGGCCTATCAATATAGTTTCCTGGCACTACGGATATTGGGTTCCTGCTGTGTCTGTTTCGTATATGGAGAATTATTGTGAATTGTTATGCAAATTCCTCCAATATTCCACAGGATTCATCACTTCATATAGAGCAACAGGATCAGTGAGAAATCAGCGGCAGGAATTACTCTTACAAGGTAATTGAGGGATCTTTGTCGATGGGGTGCAATGGTGTTTCCCATTACCATACTGCCCCTAGCCAGCATCAGCCCTCTGCCGGCTAAGTTCGCTCACGAGGCAGGTGAAGAGAGGCAAAAGTGGCGGTGTGTGTGTTGGGGAGTATTTGTTTGTCCACCTATGCTCTGGGCTCATCAACAGCAGCCACACACTGACCCGTCAACCGTTAAATGGAACACTAAATGTAATATCCTAGTGGAATGGATAGTATTTATATACCAATTGTGAATTACGCTCGAAAATAAACAGGGTATATACTATGTCTTGGTGTTCGCTGCACGGGGTTATAGCTCCATATCATCCAGGGAAATACAGAACAGTTTGGTTAATGTAATCAATACCTTGACAAGTGACAATGGCTTCGTCAGCCGGGACAAAATGAATGTTTTTACAGATAATTCTAATTATGTCATAACCCTAATAAAAGAGCAACCATCAGTGTTGAACCAGCTGTGGGAAATATGCCTTAATCGGGTTTTTGGCTGCTGCTGGTTAGTTGAATGACCTGCCGTAAATAAACAAGACAAAACATGGCTGATGCGTGCAGTGATGCATCATCATCATTTACTAAATCGGGCTCCCATCCAAGCGCCACCTATGTAGAAGTCAATAGAGAATTGACTAATGACGACTAGGCATGAGTCCATTGTTGAATTATTGGGATCTTGTCAAGAAAAGAGGAAGTAACTGGCGCCGAAGAATCGTCAAGCCGATTACGAATACCAATCTTGACTCGACCGACATTGATCATATGGCTGTTTTGCTGCAATTCTGGGAATTCACAGAAATGGATAAATGGATGGATATACATATATTTATATATATATATATATATATATATATATATATATATATATATATATATATATATATATATATATATATATATATATATATATATATATATATATATATATATATAAAAAATATATATATATATATAACAATATGTATATATATATATATGTGTATGCGTGTGTGTGTGTGCGTATGCGTGTGTGTGTATTTTCCAAGCCCACATTCTCTGTATTGTAACTCGTTTGAGGTCCTTCCACAATCACTTCCTTACTCCCGTATTGCAACTCCCACTCACTCACTCGTTGACACACTCGATCACCTGCTTACTCATTTCGTCACTCGCAACCCACTATCCCCTCCCTTGACTCAAACACCATCATTCTAGCTTGCACACTAATTATAATGAACCCATTCGCTAACTCGCTCAAGAACGCTCTTACTAACTCGTGCAGTAGCACTAAACTCTCTCGCGCGCCCATTCACTTACTCCTCTATTCATTCACTTGTTTCCATTACCATACATGTTTTCACAGCTCCAAGTAGGCAGTATGTTTGTACCTTCGGGTCTTAAGGGGCAGCGCTTTCACACAGTGTATTTGAACGACGGGACCCAAGGGCACCCAGTGCCGTGAAATATTAAAAATCACCTCTCAGCAGGATGCGTCTGGTGAACTCAAAGAGTCGTTGGTTAATGTGGGGTCACTCTCGCGTGAGTTTTATTTACAGCCGACAACAATAATGGATGCAAAAGCAGGGGGCACAACTTAAATTGATTCTTAGCTGTTGTAAACATATTTAAAACAGATCCGTGCATTTGCATTTGTTTGATGTTATCAGACTGTTCAACAGATAATTACCCACCCATACCCTTTAAAAAAAACAGAAGGTATTGATAAATCGTAATTACAAGTTTATGGAATAAAAGGATCAATGTTCGGAAATGCCCCAAAGAAAAGGCCCCTGAGCCTTACATTAGAATGCACCAAAACTCCAACCCTCGCATCCCCATCGCTCAGGTGATATCGCAGTTAATTCAATAATTACGAGTAACCCCACGCGAACGGAGTTTTCCAGGCCAACCAAGACAAACCTGCCCGTATGCCCGTCGCCAGCCTTTTCTTGTGTCAATACTTACAGGCATGACGCTTGAAGCTACCGTGAATGACATCCGCAACTGAGGCCAGCAAACACGGTGATTGCTTCTGCATGCGCGCTCTAACACAGCTTAATAATGCAACCGGAGAGAGACATTCCTGAAAATTGACTGCACTTGTGGGACGTGGGGCTAATGTGATCAGCGCGTCAGAAAGAAAGGTTATCTGAACAAGAAGTCCATATTTCTGTCATTGAGGTGAGTAGCAGAATATAACCCAGTAAACAGAACGTATAGATATTACAGTTACTAATTTGCCGCGAAGCAAGCAACGCGTGGTAGAGGCGTCCTCTGACATACAATCAACGCGTGGTAGAGGCGTCCTCTGACATACAATCAACGCGTGGTAGAGGCGTCCTCTGACATACAATCAACGCACGGTTGAGGCGTCCTCTGATGTTCAATCAGCTCGTGGTAAAGGCGTCCTCTGACGTACAATCAACGCGTGGTAGAGGCGTCCTCTGACGTACAATCAACGCATGGTAAAGCCGTTCTTTGACGTACAATCAACGTGTGGTAGAGGCGTCGTCTGACGTACGCTTAAGCAACACACATGAACACTTTTCGATCCCCACCTTTTTGTCAGGCGCTTTACCACTTTACTGTCACATGGGCAGGACGCCAAGGCACAGATTCATAATACGAAGCTCGGTGTATAAAGTATGTTATTAATCCCTGTTGACGTCACTTCCAAGGAGCTCGGTATATTGCTTTGGCTGCAAACGTTGCCTGATATGTAGACACATGTTATATTCATGTTGCTGAGGATACCTCTCCCACTTCGACGTGAATTATTGAATAGTTCGATGTTTGCCATGAGCTGGAACGCGTTAGTAGCCTGCTCTGTTGGTTGCATGTGCGTATGTATCCAGTGGCTGGTTTCACTAGATGTGGGTTACCCGATTGATGCGACTGCAACACGTCCTGGTTTGAGCGCGATTGGCTCACCTGTTTACCTGTGATAATAGGTCAGAGTACGTAAAGGTGCATCACAAATGCACCTGGGCGTTCGATTGACCTCTGAAGGCACCGGTCTCGTCCTGTTCTGTTGTCCAGGCAAGAAAATGAAGTTTGACGCCGCACAATGTTAAAGTGACGTTATTCAAGGTCCGTCTTTGCGTTATGTGGTGTGACGTAATGGTCCGTCATGGTGCAGGGCGATGTGACATTAATGTCCGTCTCTTGAGTTGTGGGATGTGATGTAATGGTCCGTCATTGTGCTATGTGATGTGATGTTATGGTGCAAAATTATTTGACATTAAGGTCCGTCATGGTGTTGTGTGATGTGACATAATGGTCCGTCGTGGGGCTGTGTGATGTGATGTTATGGTGCAAAATTATTTGACATTAAGGTCCGTCATGCCACAATGTCATATGACATTAAGTTTCGTTATGTCGCACTGTGATGTACCATTAAGTTACTTCACGATGCAGTGTTATGTAACGTAAAGGTCCACCATGATGCAATACAGAGAAATTATTTATGTTTTTCCACGAAAGGATGTATTTATTATTTGTGTTGAGAACGAATAAAGTGCATACTTAACACAAACACAAAAGGGAGTCCATCATACCATCATCATAGACCCAATGTACATGTCTGCACTGGTACAGGGCGTCGATTATGACATTTAGTATCTCTAAGCAGTTCGACCATATAACATCTATCAACTACCTCTCAGGGGTAACGGGTTTGTACTTAGAGGGCATTGGCACATAAGAGGAACTCTCCCAGCATCACAATAACCTCTATCCATCACTGTCATAACACCTCATCTCTGAGTTGCATAAGTACCCGAGTGTCTCATTTCATTTCATTCCTTTTTATGAATCCTTCGCTGCAGCCTCTGTACCTGAGTGTTGGGTGGACCAGGCCGGTCAGGCTACGATTCTGAACTCTATCTTCATCAGTTGCACCTGGCATGTGTGTTTGTTAATTTGCAAGAGGCGTCTATGCCGTAATCCTAACTCTCTGTACCGCTTAATATGTTTAAAAACAAATTACAGTAATGCGTATTCTCTTTAAATGTCTTTAGAGTGGCCATATAAGAGTGCATACAATGTATGTATTAATGTGATGAGAGGTGAATGTGACATTCCCCTGCGTGATTACCCATTTTTATTGTGAACATCACCAGCTACTTTATTTGACCCCGTGAGAACATAGTCCAACATGAACCTTTGTTTCACAAGCGGTGATTCATAAATCTGATGCGCTCCTTTGTTACAGAGAGACGCTTGTCGGTGCTGGAGGGAGAGTACAATTGACCTTGTGACAACAATGAGCGGTACCATATTGTCTGATGCAAACACACGCACTGCTTGCCTCGTCCCGATGTCGCTAGAACCTGTACCTGTCCTGCCAAGGGTCGCCTGCGCACACCAGCATGCAAAATTAAAGCTTAACTGCTGATTTGTTTTAAAACATCTAAATCTCTCGTTGATGCTTAGAAATGAGTTTCTCGTCAGCCACAAATGACACACTCCTACCGGGAACAGCATCATGCGCTTCCACGCCAAGAGAGCTGTGGCCTATTTTGTGGTATCCATGACCATTTTTGTTGTTTTCATCCAAGTTCTCGAGGAAGATGATTTTGCAAATCACGGAAATAGGGTACGTCACAATAAAGTCGGCAAGCGCATTGTGACAACTACATCTGCCATTACTCATAGTCGTCCTAGGAGCGCTTTGGTTGATGTTCGTAACTCAACAAATCTTCTGGAGTATTTCTTTTCCAATGTTCAGAACGCGTCATATTTGCCGCTTTGGCCGAATCCGAGCAAGCCATGGGATGATCGCATTGTCGCTCAAATCAAGTTTCTTCCTCGTGGATATGTAAGGACGCCACCACTAAACCCTAAATATATCTATGTTCCTGGCGGTCTCGGAGACACGCCCCTGGGGACAAGCATATTCATTAAGGACCGTTGTCGCGTGACTTCCTGTTCGTTGACTACAGATCGCAGCTTCGCTTTGAAAGCTGACGCGAGACTGCTTCAAAGCGATGCATATTTTGATCCATATGACTTCAAACCGCACAATCAGATATGGATACTGTGGGTATTGGAATCACCATGCAATACGTATAACTATTCTAGCCTTAAAAATTACGTGAATTGGACGGCAACCTATCGATTAGACTCCACCCTTGTTACGCCATATGAGAAATTCACCCCATTCACGAACTCGAGTGCCTTACGTTCATTACCCATATCAAAAAATTATGCTCAAGGTAAAACCAAAATGGTTGCCTGGTTTGTTTCTAACTGTGGTTCACACAATAAAAGATGGGAGTATGCCAAGGAGCTTCAGCAGTATATTGCATTGGATATTTACGGAGCGTGTGGGCAAATGCAATGTGATCGTAAGGACAAAGAGAAATGTAATGCAATGTTGAGGAGAGATTACAAATTCTACTTGTCATTTGAGAATTCGAACTGCAAATATTACATCACAGAAAAGTTTTTCTGGAATGCATTATGGTATGTTTTGGTTATTGTAAAATAGCTTCAGCAAACTAATTAGAGTTATTGATGGCATCTGCCGGTTGGCCGTGTAAAGCTTTAATTTTTTACACAACGTTGAGGTTTCTATCTGATTTCAACAAATGAAAAGTTTGACGTATATTGCATACTTGTAAAATCATCATGTAAAAAATTTAATCATTTCGCTAAGGCGATATATTCAAGATGTGCTATGGAATTGCAAGACAGCTTAAACGACCATGACAGCGTTGTCCAGTGTGAAACATAATTGTCCAAATATATCACCTGTCATCGCTCTGACATTAACACAACTCATTTTATTAGACTTGCCATTTATCATTTAATGTTGACTTTTCATACGCTGGTTTTTGTTCTTATTGTTCCAGGAATGACGTAGTTCCGGTTGTTATTGGTGCCAGGAAAATCGATTATCTTCACACCTCTCCACCCCATTCTTTTATCCACGTAGAAGACTACAGATCCCCAAAGGAACTCGCTCAATATCTGCACCATCTTGACAAGAATGACGACCTTTATAATGAGTACTTCCGGTGGAAAACTACCGGAGAGTTTATCGATACCAAATTCTGGTGTCGCCTTTGTTCTATTCTGCATGCGGTGGATAATGGCGGTGTTTCATCTTGGTACAATAGTGTGGAACAGTGGTGGAGACAACCCAGTGTGTGTACGCCAGTTTTCTGGAACAATGCAACTGTAGATTAGCATGGAAAGCGAGCCTTAACTGCCACCTTTCTGCGCTCGCTACCATGTTCCTGCCGATATATATCAAGATGAACCATTCCATAAAACACCTTATGTTGACGTTGAATAAATAATGCGGGCTGTGTTCACTTTAATTTCACTGTCACGTGACTACATTCTGGCTCTAATAAAACCTTTCTTTGACGTAAACATGAGGGACAGGGTGTCCGTTTTAGACAAGTGACCGTTCAAGGCAGTTTTAGGACGATATTGAAGCATTTGGAATTTTTTCGCTGTGATGCACAGGTGACCACTATTCTATTAAATAGTGTGTTGGAGGATGCACCGTTGCTTTACCATTTATTGTCTTCAGAGACTAGTTATTCGCAAAAAGCCACAGGGTTTTCTACTTGTCTATGCATTATGCATTTGACTGGGCACATAATGACTGCTCATCGACGTTGACTTCATCCTTTGATCTTTACAACTAGATCTAAACGTGGGCTGTGCTTGTACCAGTCCATTCAACGTCAAACACCTTTAATAAGTCAGACGTCCCTTTGAACAACATGCAAAAAAAATTTATAGTTATTTTTGGATGGCTTTATACTCGGTTAGGGTGGTTTTTTCCGATACGATAGAGAGAGAGAGAGCGAGTAATGGCGCAGCTCCGACCAGGTGTCTCTGCCGTGCTCACCGGCAATCGCTCATCACACATTACCTGTTCTTTATGGTTCGTCTGGTTCCTCATTGTCTGTTCAATGCAGCATCAAGCTGGGAGGTATGCATTGATCTGCTCAGTATTATCTCACGATTAGTGGCCTGCCCGCCATATTCAACATCATGATATCAGACCCGGTACAATGAATAGCTTTTAGCCATCTGCCTATAATTCAATTTGTTAAAATATTTATGAAAATGATTCGGCTGCTTCAAGTAACTCGTAACAACAACAACCCCATGCCACTCATAATGACTTCAGTCCCATGTCACTCCTGATGTCTAAAGCCCCATGTCACTCCTGGTGACAACCGCCCCATGTCACTCCTGATGTCTAAAGCCCCACGTAACTCCTGATGACTATCGCAAAATGTCACTCCTGATGACTACAGCCCCATGCCACTCATAATGACTACAGTCCCATGTCACTCCTAATGTCTAAAGCCCCATGTCACTCCTGATGACAACAGTCCCATGTCACTCCTGAATACTACAGCCCCACGTCACTCGCGATGACTACTGCCCCATGTCACTCCTGATGACAACAGCTCCATGTTTCTCCTGGTGACAACAGTCCCACGTCACTCTTGATAACTACGGCCCCATGTCATTACATGTAAGTAGGAATAAATGCATGCATCTGTGCTGTTCGACAGGACTGAGGTCTGAGCAATATTAGTAGGTGGAGCTCTTGATCTCATTGTATTTCTAATTAGCTTTTCGCCCAGTCACTTGAGTTCCCATATAAAATCGGGGTTATCTTTTAATATTAATTCCATTAAGTCGACTGTTTGGCCTAGATGAAAATTGTAAACAAAACCATATAGCGCAAAACATATTTTCTTCCATTTCTTTTTCGGCTGTTAGTTCGAATTCGAATGAGGAAATGTCCCTGAAGTATACAGATGGCATGACATTCACAGATGAGACCAGCAATCGCAGTTAGAGATAAATCACACAATGTGACAGCACACCTCAGTATGTTGCGTGACTGTGAATCTGGGGGAGGACTTCAAGTATCGGTCGGTGTACACCAACACTTCAGCACAACACATGGGACAGTTAGGGCCTAGGAAGATATAAACTAGTACATGTTCACAAACAAACATTAGTTCATCAATTCAGTGATGTAAATCAGACACGTCCGCGGATTGATGTAAATGCAGTAATGACGCTGTGAACTTTGCCCACCACATACCAGCTATATTTTACCCATTCGATGTGATTTATGATGGCTTTATTAAATGTGGTAAACATCACATCTTTAGCATTATCTGTAGCTGATTTACGATATGCATATAGAAAATATATGTTTATTTATTATTTATTGAGTGGTGTGTTCACCAATGGAATACCAATGCCCTTTCTACAAAAGTAATATCTGTATCGCCTCCAAGTTGTAATTGGTGGTATTATCTTTGTAATGAAAAGTCTCTATAGAAATCTTCATATGTCGGCCTACAAGATTTCATCAGCATCATGTGTCCACAATGGTTCATGCCCACAGCCCTTTGGTAACTAATTATTCAGAGTTGACAATAGCCGATGCATAGCCCCTCAGGGTGATATCCTGCGTCATCCCGACGTGTAATTAGGGCATTAACCCTAGTTCAAGTAAACCAAGGGCGATGTAGCATTAGCTCTCAACACTAGCAGAATGAGCAGCCGCACACATAATTGTTTAATCGTTGCAAATAAGTATTTACTCTGACAACTGCTCTGAGACCAATTGTAACAAAATGTTGGGCTGGGGAGATTCATTTACACACACACACACACACACACACACACACACACACACACACAGCTAAAATGAGCAAAAGAAGGGTCATTAAGATGAGGGTTCTATGGGCTGTTTACTCCGTCACAAAGCTTTGATCTTAAGAAGTCATCAAAGAGAGAGTCCAAGCCAGTATCATCGTGGTAGCCACAAGTAACCATAGTTTAGACACCGTGACACCGTAGTGCTAGCCAATATGATCAATGGTATCTTCTCAGGTGAAAACCAAGTGTCACTTAATAATGTTGCCTATTCGATCACTCGTACCTTATCAACAACAAATAACAGATTATGTTAGGCTGACATGACAGTTATTTTGAGGATGAGCTGACATAGATCTCCTGACACATCCTTCACTAACTTCTATAGGATGGCTCAAACTCATCAACCATGCGATCAACAGCTTAGGTTATCAACTAAGTGCGTTATGATAATACAGAGCTACCAGCAAGGTTTTTGATGGGTGGGTGTTATGACAATATTTATTCGTTCGCTTTATATCTACACCGAATTATTGCCTTATAGTGATTTCCATGCACCATTTATCCTGCATTCGCCCTCAAAACGATCAACGTGGCCAATAAGAGCTAATTTGTAAGGAAGCCCAGTCCAGTAAATGCGTTATGATATGGACACAGCCAATATAGCTCTCATGATAATCCAATAAGGATGATGAGAGCACTTTGCGGACGAAACTAAATTAATCCCATGACAGAGGGGAAAAAACATAGAGAGCACGGGTGTTTATGAATAATAGATTGATGTGTGAGTGCCCGCATTAACCTCAAGCCACCATCTTTGTGAGGATATACGGCTGGGAAAAGGTTCCTTGGTGTATAGGACATAGTGTGGCGAATCGACAGGTTTCTCTTTGTGACCATATTTGATGTCTGACCATCTTTGATATGTGACCCTGGATGTCATTGCGTTGCATAAGTTCTTTATGCCTTTACATTATATATATGCGACCAGTCCTTTACGTCAGCTACGTAATGGACGCTTAAAATACACAGTCACACCTACCCAGACTAGTGGAAATGTGTGTTGGACAGGATTATAAATATACACACGATATTGGTCTGGTAGTCAAACGTTAATACAGTGGCGATGTTGACCTGGTGGTCAGACCACTCTATCGGAGATAATTATTTATCTGGGTATGGAATTTCGCACCATCTAACAGGTAATATAATAATGAGCTCTTTGGCTAGTACATCCCAGATAATAATTCAATAGTGCCGAACGCATCGCTTTGGTAACATTGTAGAACGCGCCTCGTGGGTACTTTGCACTGACGTGAGAAATACTAGTGCATGAGGCAATTTGTCAGGTGGCGAGCCGCATATTAGCGATACTCTATACCTCTCGGCACTTTCTTAGTTATGGCTTAGTGTTAATCATTGCTATTATACAGTGCTACTTAGTGTGACCTCACATCGCTGTCGTCACTGGCTTATTCACATCTTTACTCAGTAGCATTGGAGTACTGTCAGGGAGGCATTATCTCGGTTACAATTAATAGATGAACTTTCAAAATGCATTGTTATCTAGAGGATGGTTGGGGCCATGAAATATGGATGCTAGAAAAACATTTAAGACCAGAAGCCAAACATCAAAATTCCTTATAATGTATAGTACACTGCAACAGAGCCTCACGGTGGTTTTTGCAGCCACGACGCGGGGACGTGTGAGATTCTGACGATCTTTCTTTGGCTGATTATTTAGTCGGTCTCGATCCCCACCTGTCATCTACGGTCGCCCGATCAGATCCAACACCCGTATTGGTTTGGTGGCATAAACAATTATGGACTACCGATATAACACATACAAAATATGGAATACCGATACCTACAAGTTAACACATAAACAATTATGGAGTACCGATACCAACAAGTGCACACATAAACATTCGAAGTATGCGCGTGTATATGCTCTCATGGCCCGGATGGCAAGATATAGCCCAAATTTAGGTTCCACGGCCGGTTGTGTCGGCTGTCCCTGTACTCCATTTGTGTAATTTACTTCACACTTCAAAACATAGGAGGAATCCATATTCTACATGAAAAGTAATTGTCTTCAGCATGCTGGATGATAGCATTATATAGACGATGTCGCTTTGTGTGCACATATGCATATGAATAAATGCCAAGTGTAGCAGTGGTATCATTCAAAGACATTCATTGTATGCAGGCCCATTAAACGCATTGAGCTCTCCTATGATGCGCCTGGGTGTGTTGATATGATGATAGCTAGTGCCATCAACTGATCTAGAACAGTTGATCCATCACAAAGATTGCCGGCTTGTGATCATAATTGTTTAATAATCTGTTGTAGGAAGGACTCGTGGTGGCTAGTGTGACATTACTAATATATTGGAACAAATAAATAGCCGCATAGTCTGAATCTCCAATGCATTAACACAGAACATGTGCAAGGTGACCATGCAACAGACAGTCAAGGATGAATACCTGGTAAATAAATCCTGGTAACGAAACTACTCTGTCCCAGTGCAGTTATTGGCACCCTGTTAAAGACAACCAAACTAGCAAAGATAAATTTCTCACATTTAGAAACTAGTCGCCAAATTACCTAGGATGGACACTAACAAAACGTTCAACGAAGAATAACGTTCCCTGCTGAGGCCAAAGCGTCCGCAATGTTGCTATTGACTTGTGGCCAAAATGTAAGAATAACGCAATGAAATTAGTAATGGCAAACATTCACTCAGCAAGGAATTAATTATTGTCTATGAAGTAACTGTCGTCAAATTTTTATTGAAAGGGAATTAATCGCTGATAATGACGTTTAATACGCAATACAGCAACACAAACAGGAACTCATCACAGGCAGCGAGGTTAGTTACGTAGACAAAACACTCAACCAGGATCTAATCGTAGACAATGAAGTAAGCTATGTCAAAAACTCACCCAATCAAGCATTCATCAAATGCAGCGAGGTTGCTTATGCCAAACAATAACTAGGAAAAAGTTATATACACGCGGGAACGATATTACCAATAAGACTGGATACACCATCACGTTATTCAAAACTTTGGCACTTTTTTTGTTTTTGCTCATTCTTGGCAATACTGCTACGCACTGTGTTCCTCATGATATTTCACAAAGAAGGTATTTTGGCACCACACCCACACCCAGATATGCTGCTGCCTTTGGTCTGGTTAAGCATTAAGAACAAGTGATGAATAACATATAACAGCTGCTGTATTTTCCCCATTCGATATGACGAATGGCTGAGGACTTCAATAAACGTGGAAGGCAAGTTCGTAGCTGATTAACGACATAAAAATAGAAAATAGAGGTTTATCTTTTGATGTGGTAACCAATGGAATACCAATGCCCTTTTAACTAATGTATTAGCTGTTTCGCCTCAACGTTGGTGTTTTATCTTTGGTAATGACAAGTCTCTTTAGCCAGCCTACAGGATTTCATCAGCATCATGAGCATTAAGAACAAGTGATAAATAACATATAACAGCTGCTGTATTTTCCCCATTCGATATGACGAATGGCTGAGGACTTCAATAAACGTGGAAGGCAAGTCCGTAGCTGATTAACGACATAAAAATAGAAAATAGAGGTTCATCTTTTGATGTGGTAACCAATGGAATACCAATTCCCTTTTAACTAATGTATTAGCTGTTTCGCCTCAACGTTGGTGTTTTATCTTTGGTAATGACATGTCTCTTTAGCCAGCCTACAGGATTTCATCAGCATCATGTGTCCGCAATGGTGCACGGGTAGCCTACAGCAGCATGACAACTAATTATTTAGAGTTGCAGTAGCCTGGGTGTGGCCTTTAAAGGTAATATCTTGTTGCAAGACCCAAGTCATCCAAACGTGTAATAATCCCATGTCGAAGTTAACCAAGTAATTTCGTCGCAGGGCGCTGTAGCATTTAGCTCTCAAAACTAGCCAATATTGGTTATTATTGCACGATCCATGGATGAGCAGCAGCTCGTATAATTGGCTAATTAGTGCCAATAAGTATTTACTCAGACAATTGCTTAGAAACCAATTTCAGGGGCGCTCCACACACACACACACACACACACACACACACACACACACACACACACACACACACACACACACACACACACACACACACACACACACACACACACACACACACACACACACACACACACACACACACACACACACACATACATCCACACTCACACATATATACACACACACATACACACATCCATACATACAGACACAATATTTTTGCTCCATTACAGTTTAGGACTTTTAACTATAACTGCTAGTGTGGCATTTAGGATTAATCCTCGTCTTAACCTATCTAAATGACAAGCCTGAATTATACCATCCTCGCCCTGATTCCATCCCCGTGGCTTCTTCATTAAATACGTCAGTTTTTCAATGTCCTTATTTGTCCAACAATAATGGAAGCGATTTTATAACCACATGTGGAAAACGTCGCCATGGCTCTATAATGAGTCTTTTATCTTTATTATGCGTACTTAAACTTAGTAGACCAAGAAGTATATATGTCAGAGCACTAACTGCCGCTCATAGCAGCATGCCATACACTGTGGCCGCTCCCCATATGTTTCAGCTAATCCCTGCAATACCCCCAGCACAAAGTAAACTGGTACTTAACCAGCTGAAATCAACCTAACACTGAGAGACAAACAATTTATTGATATCACTATTGAAGTGCCTGTTTCCAGATTAATGGTGCTTAACTTATATGTGAGCAAAGGAAGGGTCATTGAGATGAGTGTTTTTATGGGCTATATACTCCGCCAAAAGCTTGCATTTAAAGAAGTGATCAAACAAAGAGAGCGCCTAAGCCAGTACCGTCGTGGTAGCCATAGGTAACCCTAGTTTAGACACCATGGCGCTGTAGTGCTAACCAATGTGGTCAGTGGTATCTTTTCAGGAGAAAAACCAAGTGTCACTTAACAATGTTGCTTTTCCTATCGCTAGTACCTTATCAACATATCGATGAGCCGACGAAAATCTTCTGACAATTCCCTCACTTAGAACTGCTAAAGGATGGCTCAAAATAATCAGCCATGATATCAACAGCTTAGGTTATCAATTTTCAGATTCGTGAATACTCAAGAAAACTATGGTAATACAGAGCTACCAGCAGGGTTTATGATGGGTGTGCTTTAAGACAATTGTTATTCGTTTGTTTTATATCTACACCGAATTATTGTCTTATAGTGATATCCCCATACCATTTACCTTGCCAACGTTCTTAAAATGATGCACCCGGCTGATGGGAGTTCATTTATAAGGCGGCCCAGTCGAATAGATGCGTTATGATATGGACACAGCACAATATATATATCTTTCATGATAAACCAATAAGGATGATGAGAGCACTTCGCGGACGAAACTAAATTAATCCCATGATAGAGGTACAAATTCATAGAGAGCACGAGGGTATTTGAATAATAGATTGATGTGTGAGTGCCCGCATTAACAGCAAGTCATCATCACTGTGAGGATATACGACTGGGAAACGATGTATAGGACATGATGTGATAAAATAAGTGAACCCCAACCCAACCCAATAACTGGCAGGTTCTATTTGTGACCGTATTCGATGTCTGATCATCTTTTATTTGTGACAGGTGATGTAATTGCGTTGCCGTGGACCAAAATAGGGAATGAATTCATCCAAAAAAGTGGTTAACATATGCAGTCATAAGAGAATCTTTAATCTATCCATCCTCTATGCATGAGGACATTACATGAATTCCTAGCTTCATGAACAAGAAGTGAGGCGTATGCAGCTTAATCATCCACAAAGCAACCACAATAATTATTATTAATCAAAACTATAGCTACAGAATAAACAAACCATGACAGTTTGGGGAATGAATTTCCAACCAACAGCATAAAATTGTAACAATGAACCCTTTTCATGGCACCGTGCAGATATCCAAAATAGAGGCCTTTGTTCTAGTTAAACGTCCATATACCTATCACTCACATTTATAGCCAAACTGAAACTTTGATGGAATACCGATACCAACAAGCTCACACAAAAGCATGCGCGTGCATTAACGTTCGCATACTATGACCCATGCCGCCAACGATATGTATTAACTTGATGCGTTAACTTAGTACGCGCAACAACATAGGCCAAACGAGATTCAAAAGTAAGTAGTTTAACTCGTAAGTTAGAATACAAGTTAACTTAATCCCTATTCATTTGTACGCACACCTGCCACAGATTGTGGTGTCGACTGGTATTGTACCTCGGTTATGAAATGTCCGGGTTGGGTGAGATCTTGGAATTTATTTCACACGTTAACATGTAGGAGGATGCTACATTCTACATGGAGCGGAATTGTTGTCAGCACGCTGTCTGGTGGCATTATATAGACGATGTCGCGTTGTGTACACACATTTAAATATTTGTCGAATTGTGTGCATTTGTGCATATGAATATATGCCAGTTGTAACAGTGGTTGCATTCAAAGACATTCATTGCATGCAGGCCCATAAATCGCATTGAGCTCTCCTATCATGCGCCTTTGTCGTGTTTATATGATGATGACTAGAGCCATCAACTGATCTAGAACAGTTGATCCATCACAAAGATTGCCGGCTCTTGATCATAATGTTTAATTATCTGTTGTAGGAAAGGCTCGTGGTGGCTTGGGTGACATTGCTAATATATTGGGACAAATAAACAGCTGCATTGTCTGAATATCCTATGCATTAACACAGAACATGTGCTAGGTGACCATGTAACAGAGAGTAAAGAATGAATACTTGGTAAGGTAATTACATAATGGGGACATTTGTAAAACGTAAAACAAAGAATAACATTCCCTGCCGATGCTCAAGCGCCCACAAATTTACTGTTGATGTGTGGCCAAAATGCAAGAATAATGCAGCGGAGTTTGTAATGGCAAATATTCTCTCAGCAAGGAATTAATCGCAGATGACGCTAGATACGCCATCTGGAAACTCAAATAGGAATTCATTTAAGAAATGAGGTTAGTAACGTAAAACAAACACACGCTCAAGCAGAATTTAATCGTAGACAATGAAGTAAGCTATGTCAAAAACAAGGCATTCGTCAAAGGCAGCAAAGTTATTGACGCCAAACAATAACTCAACAAGGAATTCATCATTGACAGCCAAGTAATATACATTTTAACACTCACTTAAACAGAAATTAATGTAGGCAAAGATGTTAGTGACGATAAACACTCACTCAACAATTTATTTATCGTAGGCAGCGAAATCAGGTGTGTTAAACACTCTATCGCGGGCACTGAGGTTAGTTACGTTTAATACTCACTCAATCAGGAATTAATCTTGGGAAATAAAGTTTATGATGTCAATCATTCACTCGATCAGGGATTCATCACATACTTGATCTAACCCATAATTTGAAACTTGATTGCCAAAAGAAGAAATCTGCCATTTCTGTCCAATCTACCTATTACAAACTCCAGGGTGTTTCCACCAATCATCGATATCTTCGTACCAAGTCACGTGACCTTCCATATGATGCAGCATAGAACACAATCTGCACCAAAACTTGGTATTTATAAATCGACCTTGAATCTTCCATTCGAAATAATTGTTATATAAAGTACTGTTTCTGTCGAGATGATGTAAGTACTGAGCTAAATGATACGGTGAGTTGAAGTCGTCGACATGAATGTATGATCCGGGCGGGGCAACTCGGCGGTAGTCTTCTGGAGGAGCTCCAAGCACTACAGGTACGACATCGTTCCTGCAAACACAAATATCGACAGCATGAGAGTGCTCCCTGATTAGTTTTATTGCATCGACAAACATAGAACAATCATTTCGTTCGCTGACGAACCCGTTGTTTGCTTCTGTCGCAGTGTCAGCACACACTACCAATATTGAGTTCACCCATCAGCCGTTCAACCGGATTGGAATCACATTTGATGTAAAATAAGCGTATAACATCGTCTTTTTTCGTTAATATAATGAAACATAACAATCGAAGGACACTTACCGCAGGCTATTGACAAAGAGCTTTTCAGTGATATAGTCCTTACAACTCGAGTTTTCAAACGCGAGATAGAATTTATACTGCCGCTGAAGCATTCGAAAGCATTTGGCAGCATCGTTCCTGCTGCACCTGAGATTTCCACATTCTCCGTAGATATCAACCTCTATGTGGCGCTGTAATTCTTGTGCATATTGCATCCTTCCATTCGTCGTGTCACAATTAGAAACAAACCAAGCCACTAGTTTTGATTTTCCACCACTATAATCCTTAGTTTTAACAGGTGAAATGCTATCTCTATGACCTATCATCTTATGGTAAGGCACAAACTTGGCATATGGAGTAACAATCGTAGAATCAGTCCTGTAAGTTGCAGTCCAGTTTATGTAGCCTGTATGGGGAAGATGCAATGGGTCAGTATGTATGGGCGATTCTAACTGATAGAATATCCACACTTGATGCTGTAGCTTGGATAGCTTCTGGTCAGCATGACCAATATTACCCTGGAAAATCAACGCGTCTGCCTCTGTTGCATCTTGTGGGTTATCTGTCAGCACACATTGCCTGACAGGACAGTTTTCTTGTCGGAATGTCATGCCACCGGGGTATACTCCACGAGGATATCCATCAACCACCAGGATCTTTTTACGCTTTGATGGGCCCTGATTCGGCCTTTGTTTAGTTGTAGTTAATCCCAGCTGCTCGATGATTCTGTCGTTGCGGTTTTTAAAGGGAAATAAAAGACAGCTCCCAGTGTTAAATTCGGTCCAGCGATGGTCTTCTATCAAATGATGTGTTGCAGTAAGGTTAGTTGGTCTTTCATTTGTAACTTGCCAGTTACTTTCGTCCCCAATAATAACTGCTTGTGAGTGTTTAATCATGAAGATGAACTTATGAACATTCATCGAACTGAACAAACATACTGTGAACAATAATATCCTTTTCTGCTGCGAGCCGATCATAATCCCTGCCAGGTAATAGCTCGGTCTGTCCAGTCTACATCGCTGGACTAACCCTGTGTCTCCGTGCTGCCTTTATTCACGTCCGCATCCACCACCACATTAGAATTATCAACAACTATCCCGCAAGCTAGCTCTCAACCAATCAACCATCGCCAAGCCAGTCTCGCGCAGCCTCTGTATCATTAACATATAATCCCTGACGGCCGCAATCACATAGGACGGCAGGTAGGCAAGTGGGTGGGTCGGGTTTAGCAGAAAGCAGAGCGGTTAGTGAGGCAGCTAATTGATTCTGCTCCCTGCAATGCGCCGTTGACAATGGGCCCGGCGGAGGGGGCCGTTTATAAGTAGCAACACAGGCCTGCCAATATAGGTTCCTGGCACTCCGGATATTGGGTCCCTGCTGTGTCTGTTTCGTATATGGAGAATTATTGTGAATTGTTATGCAAATTCCTCCAATATTCCACAGGATTCATCACTTCATATTTAGAGCAACAGGATCAGTGAGAAATCAGCGGCATGAATTACTCTTACAAGGTAATAGAGGGAACTTTGTTGTTGGGTTACAATCGTGTTTCCCATTACCATACTGCCCCTAGCCAGCATCAGCCCTCTGCCGGCTAAGTTCGCTCACGAGGCAGGTGAAGAGAGGAAAAGTGGCGGTGTGTGTGGGGAGGGGGGTATTTGTTTGTCCAACTATGCTCTGGGCTCATCAACAGCAGCAACACGCTGACCCGTCAACCGTGAAGTAGGACACTTAATGTAATATCCTAGTGGAATGGATAGTAGTTATATACCAATTGTGAATTACTCTCGAAAATAACCAGGGTATATACTATGTCTTGGTGTTCGCTGCACGGGGTTATAGCTCCATATCATCCAGGGCAATACAGAACAGTTTGGCTAATGTAATCAATGCCTTGACAAGTGACAATGGCTTCGACAGCCGGGACAAAATGAATGTTTATACAGGTGTTAAAAGAATTCTAATTATGTAGATAACCTTAATAAAAGAGTAACCATCAGTGTTGAACTAGCTGTGGCAAATGTGCCTTAATCGGGTTTTTGGCTGTTGCTGGTTAGTTGAATGACCTGTCGTAAATAAACAAGACAAAACATGACTGATGCGTGCAGTGATGCATCATCATCATTTACTAAATCGGGCTCCCATCCAAGCGCCACATGTGTAGAAGTCAATAGAGAATTGACTAATGAGGACTAGGCATGCGTACATTGTTGAATTATTGGGATCTTGTCAAGGAAAGAGGAAGTAACTGGCGCCAAAGAATCGTCAAGCCGATTACGGAATACCAATCTTGACTCGCCAGACGTTGATCACATAGCTGTTTTGCAGCAATTCTGGGAATTGACAGAAATGGATAAATGGATGGATATGCATATGTTAACTTATATATATATATATATATATATATATATATATATATATATATATATATATATATATATATATATATATATATAGAGATATGAGGTATATATAGATGTATATGTATATATACACATATATATATATATATATATATATATTATATATATATATATACACACACATATATAAATATATATATATATATATATATATATATATATATATGTATATATAAATATATATATTTTTATTTATATATCAATATATATATATGTGTATGCGTGTGTGTGTCTGTGTGTGTTTACGTGCGCATGTGAGTGTATTTACCTAGCCCACATTCTCTGTATTGTAACTCGTTTGAGGTCCTTCCACAATCCCTTCCTTGCTCCCGTATTGCAACTCCCACTCACTCACTCATTGACACACTCGATCACCTGCTCACTCATTTCGTCACTCGCAACCCACTATCCCCTCCCTTGACTCCCACACCTTCATTCTAGATTGCACACTAATTATAATGAACCCATTGGCTAACTCACTCAAGAACGCTCATACTAACTCGTGAAGTAGCACTAAACTCTCTCTCGGAACCATTCACTTACTCCTCTATTCATTCACTTGTTTCCATTACCATACATGTTTTCACAGCTCCAAGTAGACAGTATATTTGTACCTTCAGGCCTTAAGGGGCAGCGCTTTCACATGGTGTGTTTGAACGACGGGACTCAAGGGCACCCAGTGCCGTGAAATATTAAAAATCACCTCTCAGCAGGATGCGTCTGGTGAACTCAAAGAGGCGTTGGATAAGGTGGGGTCACTCTCGCGTGAGTTTTATTTACAGCCGACAACAATAATGAATGCAAAAGCAGGGGGCACAACTTAAATTGATTCGCAGCTGTTGTGAACATATTTAAAACAGATCCGTGCATTTGCATTTGTTTGATGTTATCAGACTGTTCAACAGATAATTACCCACCCATACCCTTTAAAAAAAACAGAAAGTATTTGATAAATCGTAATTACAAGTTTATGGAATAAAAGGATCAATGTTCGAAAATGCCCCAACGAAAACGCCCCTGAGCCTTACATTCGAATGCACCAAAACTCCAATCCTCGCATCCCCATCGCTCAGGTGATATCGCAGTTAATTCAACAATTACGAGTAACCCCACACAAACGGAGTTTTCCAGGCCAACCAAGACGATCTTGCCCGTATGCCCGTCGCCAGCCTTTTCTTGTGTCAATACTTACAGGCATGACGCCTGAAGCTACCGTGAATGACATCCGCAACAGAGGCCAGCAAGCACGGTGATTGCTTCTGCATGCGCGCTCTAACACAACTAAATAATGCAACCGGAGAGAGATATTCGTGGGGCTAATGTGATCAGCGCGTCAGAGAGAAAGGTTATCTGAACAAGAAGTCCATATTTCTGTCATTGTGGTGAGTAGCAAAATATAACCCAGCAAACAGAACGTATAGATATTACAGTTACTAATTTGCCGCGAAGCAAGCAACGCGTGGTAGAGGCGTACTCTGACATACAATCAACGCGTGGTAGAGGCGTCCTCTGACGTACAATCAACGCATGGTAAAGGCGTTCTTTGACGTACAATCAACGTGTGGTAGAGGCGTTGTCTGACGTACGCTTAAGCAACACACATGAACACTTTTCGATCCCCACCTTTTTGTCAGGCGCCTTACCACTTTACTGTCACATGGGCAGGACGCCAAGGCACAGAGTCATAATATGAAGCTCGGTGTATAAAGTATGTTATTTATCCCTATTGACGTCACTTCCAAGGGACTCGGTTTATTGCTTTGGCTGCAAAGTTGCCTGATATATAGACGCATGTTATATTCATGTTGATGATGATACCTCTCTCACTTCGACGTGAATTATTGAATAGTTTGATGTTTGCCATGAGGTGGAACGTGTTAGTGGCCTGCTCTGTAGGTTGCATGTGCGCATGTATCCAGTGGCTCGTTTCACTAGATGTGGGTTACCCGATTGATGCGACTGCAACACGTCCTGGTTTGAGCGTGATTGGCTCTCCTGTTTACCTGTGATAATAGATCAGAGTCCGTAAAGGTGCATCACAAATGCACCTGGGCGTTCGATTGACCTCTTAAGGCATAAGTCTCGTCCTGTTTGGCTGTCCAGGCAAGAAAAAGAAGCTTGACGCCGCACAATGCTAAAGTGACGTGATTCAAGGTCCGTCTTGGCGTTATGTGGTGTGACGTAATGGTCCGTCATTGTGCAGGGCGATGTGACATTAAGGTCCGTCTCTTGAGTTGTGTGATGTGACGTAATGGTCCGTCATTGTGCTATGTGATGTTATGGTGCAAAATTAATTGACATTAAGGTCCGTCATGGCGTTGTGTGATGTGACATAATGGTCCGTCATGGGGCTGTGTGATGTGAGGTTATGGTGCAAAATTATTTGACATTAAGGTCCGTCATGCCACAATGTCAAATGACATTAAGTTTCGTTATGTCGCACTGTGAAGTACCATTAAGTTTCTTCATGATGCAGTGTTATGTAACGTAAAGGTCCACCATGATGCAATACAGAGAAATTAGTTATGGTTTTCCACAAATGGATGTATTTTTAATTTGTTTGTAACTCATCGCTGTTGAGAACGAATCTAGTGCATACCTAACACAAACACAAAAGGGAGTCCATCACACCACCATCATAGACCCACGTCTGCACTGGTACAGGGCATCGATTATGACATTTTGTATCTGTAACCTGTTCGACCATATAACATCTATCAACTACCTCTCAGGGGTAAAGGGTTTGTACTTAGAGGGCATTGGCACATAAGAGGAACTCTCCAAGCATCACAATAACCTCCATCCATCACCGTTGTCATAACACCTCATCTCGGACAGTTGCACAAGTACCCGAGTGTCTCATTTCATTTCATTCCTTTTTATGAATCCTTCGCTGCAGCCTCTGTATCTGAGTGTTGGGTGGACCAGGCCGGTCAGGCTACGATTCTGAACTCTATCTTCATCAGTTGCACCTGGCGTGTGTTTGTTAATTTGCAAGAGGCGTCTATGCCGTAATCCTAACTCTCTGTACCGCTTAATATGTTTAAAAACAAATTACAGTAATGCGTATTCTCTTTAAATGTCTTTAGAGTGGCCATATAAGAGTGCATACAATGTATGTATTAATGTGATGAGAGGTGAATGTGACATTCCCCTGCGTGATTACCCATTTTTATTGTGAACATCACCAGCTACTTTATTTGACCCCGTGAGAACATAGTCCAACATGAACCTTTGTTTCACAAGCGGTGATTCATAAATCTGATGCGCTCCTTTGTTACAGAGAGACGCTTGTCGGTGCTGGAGGGAGAGTACAATTGACCTTGTGACAACAATGAGCGGTACCATATTGTCTGGAGCAAACACACACACTGCTTGCGTCCTCCCGATGTCGCTAGAACCTGTACCAGTCCTGCCAAGGGTCGCCTGCGCACACCAGCATGCAAAATTAAAGCTTAATAGTAACTGCTGATTTGTTTTAAAACATCTAAATCTCTCGTTGATGCTTAGAAATGAGTTTCTCGTCAGCCACAAATGACACACTCCTACCGGGAACAGCATCATGCGCTTCCACGCCAAGAGAGCTGTGGCCTATTTTGTGGTATCCATGACCATTTTTGTTGTTTTCATCCAAGTTCTCGAGGAAGATGATTTTGCAAATCACGGAAATAGGGTACGTCACAATAAAGTCGGCAAGCGCATTGTGACAACTACATCTGCCATTACTCATAGTCGTCCTAGGAGCGCTTTGGTTGATGTTCATAACTCAACAAATCTTCTGGAGTATTTCTTTTCCAATGTTGAGAACGCGTCATATTTGCCGCTTTGGCCGAATCCGAGCAAGCCATGGGATGATCGCATTGTCGCTCAAATCAAGTTTGTTCCTCGTGGATATGTAAGGACGCCACCACTAAACCCTAAATATATCTATGTTCCTGGCGGTCTCGGAGACACGCCCCTGGGGACAAGCATATTCATTAAGGACCGTTGTCGCGTGACTTCCTGTTCGTTGACTACAGATCGCAGCTTCGCTTTGAAAGCTGACGCGAGACTGCTTCAAAGCGATGCATATTTGGATCCATATGACACCAAACCGCACAATCAGATATGGATCCTGTGGATATTGGAATCACCATGCAATACGTATAACTATTCTAGTCTTAAAAATTACGTGAATTGGACGGCAACCTATCGATTAGACTCCACCCTTGTTACGCCATATGAGAAATTCACCCCATTCACGAACTCGAGTGCCTTACATTCATTACCCATATCAAAAAATTATGCTCAAGGTAAAACCAAAATGGTTGCCTGGTTTGTTTCAAACTGTGGTTCACACAATAAAAGATGGGAGTATGCCAAGGAGCTTCAGCAGTATATTGAATTGGATATTTACGGAGCGTGTGGGCAAATGCAATGTGATCGTCAGGACAAAGAGAAATGTAATGCAATGTTGAGGAGAGATTACAAATTCTACTTGTCATTTGAGAATTCGAACTGCAAATATTACATCACAGAAAAGTTTTTCTGGAATGCATTATGGTATGTTTTGTTTATTGAAAAATAGCTTCAGCAAACTAATTAGATTTATTATTTGTGATGGCATCTGCCGGTTGGTCGTGTTAAGTTTTAATTTTTTACACAACGTTGAGGTTTCTATCTCATTTCAACAAATGAAAAGTTTGACGTATATTGCATACTTGTAAAATCATCATGTAAAAAATTTAATCATTTCGCTAAGGCGATATATTCAAGATGTGCTATGGAATTGCAAGACAGCTTAAACGACCATGACAGCGTTGTCCAGTGTGAAACATAATTGTCCAAATATATCACCTTTCATCGCTCTGACATTAACACAACTCATTTTATTAGACTTGCCATTTATCATTTAATGTTGACTTTTCATACGCTGGTTTTTGTTCTTATTGTTCCAGGAATGACGTAGTTCCGGTTGTTATGGGTGCCAGGAAAATCGATTATCTTCACACCTCTCCACCCCATTCTTTTATCCACGTAGAAGACTACAGATCCCCAAAGGAACTCGCTCAATATCTGCACCATCTTGACAAGAATGACGACCTTTACAATGAGTACTTCCGGTGGAAAACTACCGGAGAGTTTATCGATACCAAATTCTGGTGTCGCCTTTGTTCTATTCTGCATGCGGTGGATAATGGCGGTGTTTCATCTTGGTACAATAGTGTGGAACAGTGGTGGAGACAACCCGGTGTGTGTACGCCAGTTTTCTGGAACAATGCAACTGTAGATTAGCATGGAAAGCGAGCCTTAACTGCCACCTTTCTGCGCTCGCTACCATGTTCCTGCCGATATATAATCAAGATGAACCATTCCATAAAACACCTTATGTTAACGTTGAATAAATAATGCGGGCTGTGTTCACTTTAATTTCACTGTCACGTGACTACATTCTGGCTCTAATAAAACCTTTCTTTGACGTAAACATGAGGGACAGGGTGTCCGTTTTAGAAAAGTAACCGTTCGAGGCAGTTTTAGGACGATATTGAAGCATTTGGAATTTTTTCGCTGTGATGCACAGGTGACCACTATTCTATTAAATAGTGTGTTGGAGGATGCACCGTTGCTTTACCATTTATTGTCTTCAGAGACTAGTTATTCACAAAAAGCCACAGGGTTTTCTACTTGTTGATGCATTATGCATTTGACTGGGCACATAATGACTGCTCATCGACGTTGACTTTTGATCTTTACAACTAGATCTAAACGTGGGCTGTGCTTGTACCAGCCCATTCAACGTCAAACACCTTTAATAAGTCAGATGTCCCCCTGAACAACATGCAAAAAAAAATTATAGTTATTTTCGGATGGCTTTATATGGTTAGGGTGTTTTTTTCCGATACGATAGAGAGAGAGAGAGAGAGCGAGTAATGGCGCAGCTCCGACGAGGTGTCTCTGCCGTGCTCACCGGCAATCGCTCATCACACATTACCTGTTCTTTATGGTTCGTCTGGCTCCTCATTGTCTGTTCAATGCAGCATCAAGCGGGGAGGTATGCATTGATCTGCTCAGTATTATCTCACGATTAGTGGCCTGCCCGCCATATTCAACATCATGATATCAGACCCGGTACAATGAATAGCTTTTAGCCATCTGCCTATAATTCAATTTGTTAAAATATTTATGAAAATGATACGGCTGCTTCAAGTAACTCGTAACAACAACAACCCCATGCCACTTATAATGACTACAGTCCCATGTCACTCCTGATGTTTAAAGCCCCATGTCACTCCTGGTGACAACCGCCCCATGTCACTCCTGATGTCTAAAGCCCCACGTCACTCCTGATGGCAACCGCCACACGTCATTCTTGATGACACGTCCCATGTAACTCCTAATGACAACAGCATTATGTCACCCCTGGTGACAACAGTCCCATGTCACTCCTGGTGACAACAGTCCCATGTCACTCCTAACGACGACAACCCCATGTCACTCCTGATGACAACAGACCCATGTCACTCTTGATGACTACAGCCCCATGTCACTCCTGATTACTACAGCCCCATGTCACTCCTGATGACAACAGTCCCATGTCACTCCTGAATACTACAGCTCCATGTCACTCGCGATGACTACTGCCCCATGTCACTCCTGATGACAACAGCTCCATGTTTCTCCTGGTGACAACAGTCCCACGTCACTCTTGATGACTACGGCCCCATGTCATTACATGTAAGTAGGAATAAATGCATGCATCTGTGCTCGATACATATATAAAAACTATATCGATAAATATATATATATATATATATATATATATATATATATATATATATATATATATATATATATATATATATATATATATATATATATATTATATATATATATACATTTATACATATATATGAATATATATGTATATATAAATATAAATATATGCATATATGTACATTTTCATATATATATATAAATATATACATTTTATCGATGCATAGATGAATATATATATATATTTTTCTAAATATATATATATATATATATATATATATATAATATAAATATATATATATATATATGCTTACATATATTTACATTTATAAATATACATATTACATTTATATATATATATATATAAATATATATAAAGGAAAAGGAACGAAAGAGAGAGATATTATATATATATATATATCTATATATATATATATATATATATATATATATATGTACACATGTATATATGTACATATTTACATATATACCTATATATATATATTAATATATATATATATAGATATATATATATACAGGTATAGATATATGTAGTATTTTATATATATTATATACATATATCTATAAATATATATATATATATATCATATATATATATATATATATATATATATACATATATAGATATTATATATATATATATAGAAATATATAATATATATAAATATATATATATATCTATATATATATATATATATATATACATATATATATATGAATTATAAGATATATCATATTAAATATATATATATATATAAATATATATACCTATCTATATATATATATATATATCTATATATATATACATATATATGGAGATATGCATATCTATATATATATATATATATTTACAATAATATACATATGTTATATCTATATATATACATTTATTCATATATATATATATATATATATATATATTATATATGCCTATATGTACATTTTTATATATATATTTAATATATACATTTTTATATCGATGAATATATGAATATATATATATATATAGAGAGAGATAAATATTTTTATCCATGCATAGATGAATATTTATATATATTTCTAACTATACATGTATATTTATATATATATATCTACATAATATATATGTATATATATATATATATATATCTATATAGATATATCAGAGATGTCACATCTATATCTATACATATATCTATTATATATACTATAGATATATATATATATTTATATATATATATAGAGATATATATATATCTATATAGAGATATACATATATAGATATATGATCTATATATATATATAGAGATATATATATATATATATAGATATCATATATCTTCCCTCTATACAGGTATATATATATCTATATGTATTTCTATATATATATATCTCTCTCTCTATCTTTCTATATATATTATCTATATCTATATATATATCTC
Organism: Urechis unicinctus; assembly: GCA_034190875.2. Taxonomy (NCBI): domain Eukaryota; kingdom Metazoa; phylum Annelida; class Polychaeta; order Xenopneusta; family Urechidae; genus Urechis; species Urechis unicinctus. The sequence continues at coordinate 16,444,135 of CM067358.1, forward strand.
TATATATATTTATATATATATCTCTCTATATCTCTAGAGAGATATATCTCTATATCTATATCTATATATATATCTATCTTTCTCTATTATAGATAGATCTAGATCTCTCTATATCTCTCTATATCTATATCTATCTATATGTTTATACAGATATATGTATATATATATAAATATATATATATATGTCTATATATATATATATATATATATATATATACTATATATATATATATATATATTAATATGTCTATATATATATATATATATATATATATGTATAATGATATATATATATATATATCTGTCTATAAATCTATATATATATCTAGATATATATATATATATATATAGAGGAGATATATCTGGATATAGATATATGATAATCTCTAGATATATATATATATATATAATATATATATATATATATATATATATATATATATATATATATATATATATATATATATATATATATATATATATATATATATAAATATATGCATCTCTTGATGGACTGAGGTTTCTGGAGCCAAGATCCACGTAGTTGACGAGGAAGAATTGGAAAATCAAAAGCAAACTGTAAGCGCAGACAGTGTTCAGAAACCTACATTAGAACTGAATAACGTTTCCACAGAAACTCCAGACGATGATATTTCTCAAGATGATCATTCAAGTTCAACTCGCGATCACACACCAACAAAATCAGTCAGCCAAAAGCGACCTTCAGTTGACGATTCCGACTTATCAATGCCCCCCAAAAATGAAGCTTGTTTCAGAGACTAGCACGTGACGTACATAGTCTGTCAGCAAAATGGCTGACCACTATAACCGGACGAAACGTACTACAGCACGCGACACTGGGTGACACTGTGTCAGTAGCTATACCAAAGATTGATCGTGAATCTACGGATTTTCCCCGCCTACCTTGCGTAATAACTGATGTACATGGTCAGAAGGTCAAGTCTTACACTCTAGCCTGCAGACACGGAATTCTGAACCATTTGCGGAAAATTTTCTTTTAAATGTTACGATCACAAAGTTACCCTTGGGATCTGGCATAATGATTATGTCACTGAGGTTTTTTTTCGTATTGTAGCACAAAGCAGGAATAAATTAAAATCCATTGGTATAATTACGATGTAACACTGATCCGCAATTGGGTAAGAACCAGATGGGCCGTTTTCAGTCCATTAAGTGATCCGCAGATGGGTCGCCCATCTGTACATGGGCGACCCATCTGTGGATTTGTAAACGGGTGACACCCATCTGCAGATGGGTCAGATCGGTAGATGGGTTGTAATATATATAATTTATAAATATATATATATATATATATATATATATATATATATATATATATATATATATATATATATATATATATATATATATATATATATATATATATATATATATATATATATATATATATATATATATATATATATATATATACGTACATATATTTGTCTGTGTCTGTGTCCCGGGGGGAGGCACTTGGCCTTATTCTGGATAGGGGTGTGCCGCGGGACCTCAAAAACCCGTACCCGTCGTACAAGGTCAAAATGGAAAGAAAACATACCCCATCGTACAAGGTATTATGCGAATGTATAACCCGTCGTACACATTGAACCTGAAAAAAACATACCCCGTCGTACAAGTATGAGGCCCTAAAACCCGTCGTACAAGTCGGGAGGCCCAAAAAACATAGCCCGTCGCGCGGCACATATATACTACCTCTATATACTTAAGTGCCGCCCCCCCCCCCACCCCCGGGGTCTGTAGGTGTCTGTGTGCGTGTATGCATGCAAGTATGCGCGTGGTTGGCATTATGTGATCGAAGGTCAGTGTTTTATTTCATTTTTATCACTCAATTGCACTGGAACTTTACTCCCTTCTATTGTGGTGATGGGAGAGAGAGAATAGTAATATACAGGTATCATACTTGCGTTCAGTCGCGAGATCAACTACTTCCTATAACCTGATAACTGCCATTTTAAGTACACTCAGCTATATAATTAACAAAGCTTCAATAATCCCGTTCAAGAGGGTTCTCCAGACATATGCGATCATAACGCGGTTTGTCATTAATGCCTTCGTAATATGCTTGTTTTGCGGAATCCGGTAACATGTATAACTGCCAAAATAAATACGAATATTTTTTTTTACAAGCTTTTCGGTACGATTGATTATATGGATGGAATAATCACAAATATGTATATCATCTAACATTTCGGGCTAATCATGAATGCTTCGATTCACATTGAATTTTCATTTCCGGTTTCCTGTTGTCATGTAGTGGTCAGATTATCTGATTATTGCTACGCATGTGCAACTGCCGTGTCGCTTTTCTTTGTTATTGTGTCAATTAGGTGGGTTTATAATGGAATTTCCAAGACATATCTAAACCGCAACGAGGTATAAAATCAGTTTTGAATAGGAAACACCTGTACGCTACCGACTGGTGATTACTGGCTCGTCAAGTACCTTAGGCTTTTAATCAGATGATAGGGGTGTCAACTGCCCATTATAACCTCTCAACGGTATTGCTTTACACAAATCATTCCATTAATTGTAAATAGTATCATTGTGCTTATATAGACTTGTGTGTTATTGTGTGAAGTAATGGGCCATGTGAAGACATGATGTCAGAGGAAGATGAGGAGGTCCTCTTTGATAGAGAGACTCTCTTGGATTCTGGCATGGAGATCACTATAAGCCCTTCCAGAGATGTACCACAAACAAGCGCTCCTGCCGTACCCCATAGGAAAGGACGGATTGGGCAAACAATTTGTCTATGTGCAGCATTTTTTGGCTTGGTGAGTCAACTGTGTGTGAAATGTGAATATATGTCTATTGTTAAATGTGTTAGGTATGTTAATTTTGTATTCCGTATGTTATTGAAATGGATTTCTGAATGATTGTGGATGTTGTGTGGTCAGGGATTGTGTATTGCCATACCAGGACCCACACTGTTGGACCTGCAAGAACAGACCAACACAAACACTGAGGAAATATCACGCATCTTCACTGGCCGATCTGTGGGTTACCTCCTAGGCTCGATCGTTGGGGGTTTCCTTTTTGATCACATCAATCAGTCGTGCTTGCTGAGTCTCTCTCTCTTCCTTACCGCCATTGGTACAGCAGCTGCCCCCTGGTGCAGCAGGTATCTCCTACTCACTGCCATCATAGCATTCCAAGGCATCTCCATGGGTTTCCTCGACACAGGTATGTTGGTTATACATGGCCTGGGGCTTGTGATGTCATGAGATGTCATAATGTCTCTGTGCCTTAGTCACATATTTGGCCTACCATTTCAACACAGCAGTGTGGAGGGTACATAGCTCAGTTTGTAAACCGTGGCCTGTATATCGTTTCAATCCTTCAGGGGGTGGGAGAAAGAGGTACATTCTGGTCTATTCCAAAGTAAAGTCAAAACACCTCAAAATTTAAAACACCTCCACTGATTGTCTTATCTAGCTCTGATTGACTCCACCACCTGCCTTATCAAGCTATGATTGACTTCACCACCAGCCTTATCTAGCTCTGATTGACTCCACCACCTGCCTTATCTAGCTCTGATTGACTCCACCACCTACCTTATCTAGCTCTAACCTAATCACCTGTTCTCTGTGTTCTTATTTAACTTCAGCCCAATATTCTACCAATTTTGTCTAACTAGAAAAACGTAGCGGAAGAGCATGAATAAAGGAGGGCTGGTGTTGCCAAGGAGTTTATTACAGATGTTGGTGTGTGGGGTTGGGCACTCGGTTGCATTGTTGATATTTGGTTTAGGTATTATTTGTTAGGTTTAATATCAATATAAAATAAGTCCACTTGCAGCACTCCCAGTGTTAACTCTAATGATGAATGTACACTGTGCTTGCAGGAGGTAATGTTCTTTGCCTTTACCTGTGGGGAAGGAACAGTGGTCCCTATATGCAGACCATGCATTTTTCATTTGGCCTAGGGGCATTTGTAGCCCCTCTTATTGCTGAGCCCTTCCTCTCCAGGTCTAACTTGACCAATGTTACATACTGGCAGCAAGACAATCTATCTTTCAAGCCAAATTTTCTCGGCAGCACCATGGAACCTGGTAATCATAAACGTTTTGTGCGGAATATTGAAGAAGTGACAAATGTAGACCCGGTTAATTCAACAGCTCTGTTAACCACTCCTAGACCGAAGAAGCCTCATGTGGCTGATGGCAAATTTCTGAACAGTGATAAAAAAATTGCTGATGGCACTAAAGTGGCTGGGCAATTAAAGAACCTGAATAAAAATCCGGGAACCCCAGTCTCCACAACCATAGCCTCGCACTTACACTGGCTGGTGTACAACCGCAGCTCTGAGAGTGACAATGACATGTTGTCAGACACAACATCAACTACAACACCTACATTGTCTTCAACACCAACCACTACGACAACTACAACAACAACTACAGCATCCTTACCCCCTTCCACTACCCTCCGACCAACCCCAGTATTGCCAACTGCTGATGGATATGCCAGCCAGTTGAACGCGACGAGCAGTTTAGATGGAGAGAACAGCACCACTCTCAAGGGGAAACACAATGGAAATCTTCAAAAGATCACTGACGGCATCTCAAAAGTGGCGACCAATGTCTCCAAAGTCTGGCAAAACTTGACCAAGGTTCAGTTTGCCTATTTTGCCATCGCCCTGTTCGTGCTGCTGGTTTCTGTCGTGTTTATGTGTGTGGTTTGTTGTTGTTCTGGCGGGTGTAGACTGAGAGCGCTAAGTCAGGAGGTAGTCCAGGAGGACTTCACCATCAAGAAAGAAAGCACCGGCTTCAGAGTCCAGATCCTCTTCCTGCTATTCGTCTTCTACTTTCTCTACGTGGGCATGGAAGTTACCTTCGGTGGACTGGTCATGACTTTCTCTGTCAACTATTTACACTGGAGCAAGGCTAAAGGGACCTTGTTGACGTCGGTGTTCTGGGGTTCGTTTGCGGCTGGCCGGGGCCTGGCCATCCCTCTGTCTCGCTGCCTCACCCCGGCCATCATGCTTGTCGCTGATCTCGTCCTGTCCACGCTCTCACTCATCGGACTGGTCATTGGTCTCGACTCCAATCACACGATGATGTGGTTTTGCTCTGCCACTTTGGGCATCGGCATGGCTTCCATATTCCCCACGGGCATCACATGGGCAGAACGCTACATGCACATCACGGGCAAAACCTCATCTTTCTTTGTCGTCGGCTCGGCTCTAGGTGAGATGTTGCTGCCGATGTTGGTCGGCTTTCTCTTCCAGAACAAAGGTCCAATGTGGCTCATTTACGTCATGCTGGGCTGTGCATTGGTCAGCCTGGTCATCTACATTATAATGCAGAATCTGGCCACAAACAAGGGCGAGCGCTATCAACGCCTGTCCGGTCACCGACGCAACCATGTCAACACCACAAATGGACAACCCCACTTAGATGCACAATATTATTCTGTAGGGTCTGGTTCGGAAGAGGAAGATAGCTTTGAACTGGACTCGGTGCCTCTAATAAACGACTCGCATACTACTAACTTCAAGAAAAGAGTAACTTTCAACCTTCGTAATGTCAATGAAAACGGTGTTGGAAACGCAACAGAGAACCACCATATAGCCGCTGGGAAAAGTTCTATACTGAAATTCAAGCCAAGTTGATCTGCGCTGAGGCAGTATGGCATGCCAGAACATACAGATTCCTAACAAAGTTTGTTCCTTGTTGGTGCTTGTCGTTTGTTGCGCAGTGAAGAGGGTTATTCTAGTCACATGATTTTTTTTGCCTAAGCCACTTTGTATTGTATATTATAGCTGTAATGCTCCTGTTTATTTTTCTTTCTTGTATCTTACAACAATCTCGAGTTATTGGATGAATCTGAATATATCTACCCCCACGACATCAGGCAAATTTTGAGATTTACCCCATTGTAATATGTTACATATTTTCTGTCATTTCTGAAATGCAATTGTCATTCAATATGCTCTCTTGTTTTTCCTGTCAAGTTGTTTTTGTATGCAGTATTTTCCTACTCTATTTTACTTTGCTCATTGGCCTTATCTCTTGTCTTTTGTTCGTGTTGGTTTACTGTCCACACCTTGTTGTATAAGATCCCCATCCCGATCACCGATTATTATTTATGTATATTGCCGATTATCGTTATTGTGATAATACTGCGGGTGGGGGGATGTGTACTTGCTCAGGTGCCTTCATTTAGCAGGTGTGTTGTTATTTGGCCAGCTGTCTTTCTCATGATTTATCCTGTGCATAATACATTCTCTCCAATTTTTGGTTAAAATTATCAAGCAGTTTTCAGTATGTTATTGAGTATCACCGAATGTCTTATCATTTCAGATGATTCTTATATTCAATATTGAGGGGTTATAGTAAGAACAAGCATTTTATGTACTCTGTTGAATGAATATACAAATTATTCACGTTTATACAAGAAGATTAAGCTAGCCACTAACAACATTCCAATGTGATTCCTACAGCTGTATATTTATAAGCTTAATGACTGGTTAATAATTTGTGGTTGTTCAGTGAAAGCCTGTTGACTGCATTGTTTGTGATTGTGCAGTCAATTGTATTTTTGAATCATTGCAGGGTTTTTTTCAAAGCTGAATGGAATGACATTAATTTGCAATAAGGTTTGACTATGTGATGTACTCTGGATCTGTGAATGCTAGAGGTAGTCGTTCGTTTTACCGCTTTCACTTGCCTGTGAAATTATTAAGGTTCAGGGTTCACTATTGAATAAGTGAATTGTTACCTCCAGCTGAACCTGAAGCAGTATGTGAACCAGCAATACAGGAAATGCACACCTGATATTATGACTCGTTCATTTGGGGAATGTATAATAAGCAAATTCGGACACATTCAAATGAAAAACAAAATCTCAGTTTTTTTAAAATAATATTTTTCATATTGAAAAAAAGTCTCAATAAATGCCACACAATTTCCAATAATCATAAATAAAATCTAACAAATAGGCAGTTCGTGATAACTAGAGCTAAGATTCCCTTCCAAAAACAATTAACAAGAACTGCAGTATAAGTGAACAAAAACAACGTCTATGCTAGACTTCTCATATAGTATAGTAACAGGAGCATAAGAACCGACTCCAATCAAAATATAATCCACACATCAATGGGAGTACAAGGCCTCCAATTAAATACTGGTTTACCTACTAAATGTCAAAGCAGAGCAAGCTAGAGTAAGATCATCACAATCAAGTTACCATGTTTCAATTTTAATGATATGCAAGCAGGCAGTATAACTATAAGATCAGGAACAAAGATAAGGCAAGCAGGCATACATGAATTCCTCTTCTCACTGTCATGGGATTCTAACACGCAAGTCTTTCAATCAAAGTTTTTCACTTGATTCCCATACAAGGTAATATGTATGATTGTATCAAATGCCATCAGATATACAAATGCATATCTTCTCTATCGGACACCATGATGCCTCGGTCCGAATGTTTGTATTGAGGAATGTACGTTACGATGTAGGAAGACTGGACAATTGTTGAGCTATGTTAGAAGGATGATAGTGACAAGCACTTGTTGTGATTCATAGAACACCTCGATTATCACAACAATGAACACATGCTGTTCTCGGAGTGAAAACAACGGACAGCTCAAACAGAACTGGCACTCGAGTGCATTAATATGATCCGTTTGTGATTCAAATCGTTTGCAGTTGTACACTCGCGACTATATCCTGACATTAAGCACCAAATATCAACAAAATCCGTTTTGATCGTCACCACCAAGGTCACGCCACAACCAACCAAGTGGCCGATCAAATAGACCATTTGAGTAGTGAATCCTTTGTTAGTAGGATGCTCAGACCACAGGAGACTCAAATATCTGAACACAAAATGCTGAAGGGGAGTGGCAACAGATCTGGGTTATGAGAACACATGTGGTCATTAGAGCATGCCATTCAGATGGCTCAAACCCACACCATCAACTGCCAATCTGCTGGAGAAAGGCAGAGGTTATAGAACCCATGTACATATAACCAACCCCGCTCACAACAAAGTGATACCCGCCAACCCAACCTAGGAAGATAAGCAATAGGATTTGGTTAGGTTCCTGCATAATAAAACTCTCAAACTCAGCAACTGGTTAGCACAGTTTGTAACAATTCAGAAATCACAAATAACTTCAACAACAACAACAACAACAAACTTGTGAAGTACACCTAATGATCAAGTAAACAAGGAGTGCTAGAATGAATACATCCTAGCAACCAATGTTAGCAAATAAATACAACTGACGCTTAAGCGCTCCGAATGAACGAGGACAACAATGAGGTAAGTCTTGATAATCACAAACAAAGTGCGGGATTGCATCGGTAAAACCTGTACTGGCCTGCTTCTAATTAATAAAAACTTGTCGCCATGTTATTTGACAATTTGAAAACTAAAACAGATTCGGGCATCCACCCCTTAAACACTGTTGAGGGACCAGTTGTACTCCTTGTACGAGATATCTACCATTCCTTTCTCCTCCAGATCACGGAGAAGTCTTTTGAGATCCGCTTGCTTATTCTCTTTCAGGAAAGGCAAAGTCCATCTGACAAACCATTGCGCAAATTACAAATAATCTTCAGGAGATATGCTTTGTTTAATGTGTTAAGGTCATGCTGTCTTGAATATCAAAATATTCAAATAAATAACCAGACAGGCCTTCATGAAATTTCATAATCAAATTCAAACGACACGAGCAATCAATAGCAAGGGGTTTGTCGACTATAGAAATCTCCCCCAATATAGTATATACAACTTAAGTAGCAATATAACAAGTTTAATTAGAACACAAACAATAGTACCTTATGGCTTCAACATCATTTTCACCAAAGTCTGCTCTGTACCACTGGAACAACCTTGACACATGGATCTCTTTCTGAATGTAGTAAACCCGGACTTCATCCAGACAGAAAGTTTTTGTCGCAGCCTCGAGTGCCTTGTCGAGGTTCTCCGCCGTATAGACGTTGATGGCAGGACACGACTGCGACAATGCCAATGCACGCATCCATGCATGTATAAATAACCAAATACTTTATGAACTATTTCGACTGACGACTTTTGTGAGACTGATGTCATATTAGCGATTTCCATTCATATGCAATTACTCACCTTAGCACCACACACTAAGGCAAAATGGATGCGGGGGTCTAGATGTTTTGCGGCATACTTCAATCTCGGATCAGTGGGGTTAAACGGAGGCTTCTTGGACGCTGGGTGTGGTCGGTTGCCTGGTGATTTTAAAACAGAACCGACTCATGATAAATCATCAGCATTCAACAACAGACATGCTTTGCATTTGCACACAATATGGATACAAGTCAACCCCATATAACACCCAGCCAATAGAGCATCACAGAGGAGTCGCCCAGTCAGTCAATATGTCACAGAGGAGTCACCAAGTCAGTCAATATGTCACAGGAGTCACAAAGTCTGTCAATATGTCACAGAGGAGTCACCAAGTCAATCAATATGTCACAGAGGAGTCACAAAGTCTGTCAATATGTCCCAGAGGAGTCACCAAGTCAGTCAATATGTCCCAGAGGAGTCACCAAGTCAGTCAATATGTCCCAGAGAGGTAAAGTAGATAGGGGTCTAAAAATTATGGTAATGGTCAAAGTGTACCCCATTCACATGAGGGATTCTCAGAAATATCACCATCAGTCTCAGTCTGCTGTACGGAAACACACCTCTCAGAATACCGTGCTCCATGTCATCCAGACTGTAAACATGGCCACCAATGTTGTAAGCTGTTGTCTTCCAGAAGAGCTGGATGTTGAGCACTGACTTGGGAAGATCATCACAAGTGACAAGTCCATGGATGGTTAATGCATTATAGATGTCTGAGGGAAACATGAGTTAAGGCTTGACAAAGTAATACCCCTGATGAAAATTTATAAACCTGATATCATACAATAGGGGCAGGTGCCCACAAAAACCCCATCATGTCACACACCTGACAACATAACAGCATCATCAGCATCCCAATCTCACACCTGACAATATTACGGTGGATGGGTTTGGGCAAGGTCAATGTAGTTTACCAGGTGTAGGGCTTGCTAAATTAGAATTCTCATTCATGAATAAGGGAACTAAAGTGGGCCCCACACAGACCTATATCACAATCCACAATTGTTGACAGCAGCCATTCATCAGACCAAACAACCAGCTGTGCAGACTGATCCAGCATGACCCCACCAGTCAGGTTCATGCCCTGACCCAGAAACCAACACAACACCACCCATAGAATATTCCTTGCCTCACCACTCACTGCGATGAGAAGTAGATAGATAAAAAAATGTTTCCCCTGCTTGAAAAAACATTTGAATCAGACCAAAGACATATACATAGCTTGGCAACTGATGCATCCAACAGCATCAATAACTAGCACTTACCAACCTGCATGGGCAATATGTTTGTTATGGTACTATTCATTTGGTAATGTGTAGGAAGTAGGATGTATGAAGCTGAATCATATACACAATTACAACAGGGAGCCCTGGAATGGTTAATTAATCGGTTATAATGCACAGAAAAAACTAACCTCCTTTTGAATAACCCAGGCCTATGTTAAGAAAAATAAAAAAATTATCTGTTGGGAAATAGAAGATAAATGGTGGATAAACAACGAGATGGATATTGCCCTGGGACTCATGGGGGAGGCTATGTTTGTAGAGACAACAAACACATCCAGCCTCCTCTACAATACTCCCACACGATATTGAATCATGACATACAAGCTCCACTGGAAACAAGTAGCAACATTAATATGGATTGGGAGATGTTGAGTGGGTACTGAGGAGAGGGAGATGTGAAATTGGAAATTGTGAGTGAGAGATATGGTCAGCAAGATGCTAAATGGGATACATTGCGAGGGAGATATGGAGTGAGAGATGTGGAGTGAGAGATGTGGTGTGAGAGATGTGGTGTGAGATATGGTGAGAGATGTGGTGTGAGAGATATGGTGAGAGAGATGTGGTGCAAGAGATATGGTGTGAGAGATGTGGTGTAAGAGATATGGTGAGATATATGGTGTGAGAGATGTGGTGTGAGAGATGTGGTGTGAGAGATATGGTGTGAGAGATATGATGTGAGAGATGTGGTGTGAGAGATATGGTGAGAGATGTGGTGTGAGAGATGTGGTGTGAGAGATGTGGTGTGAGAGATGTGGTGTGAGAGATATGGTATGAGAGATGTGGTGAGAGATGTGGTGTGAGAGATATGATGAGAGATGTGGTGTGAGAGATATGGTGAGAGAGATGTGGTGTGAGAGATATGGTGTGAGAGATGTGGTGTAAGAGATATGGTGAGATATATGGTGTGAGAGATGTGGTGTGAGAGATGTGGTGTGAGAGATATGGTGTGAGAGATATGATGTGAGAGATGTGGTGTGCGCGAGATATGGTGTGCGCTGTGGTGTGTGAGAGATGTGGTGTGAGAGATATGGTGTGAGAGATATGGTATGAGAGATGTGGTGAGAAATGTGGTGTGAGAGATGTGGTGTGAGAGATATGATGAGAGATATGGTGAGAGATGTGGTGTGAGAGATGTGGTGTGAGAGATGTGGAGTGAGATGCAGAGTGGGAAATGTGGAGCACATTGCAGCATTTAATTCATCCTATTGAAATGCCATTTGTGATAGGATACTAATGAAGAAAGCCATTTTCTCTTTCTCTGAGAACGCTGACAAGTCAATATCATGGAGCGAGGCAGCCTGTTTTGTGTACTCTGCAAACATGGTGCTGTTCTTCATACTTACATAATCCACAGCACTGCCATCTACCGACATAGCTTCGGCTTTCATCCTTTTCACACAACATATCTAATTGTACCATAGAATCATATGACTGCATAGCTTATAACCAAATGGGTGCAGTCATCGAAACCTCACAAAAACATCACCATTCAAAGTTAGAGTAGAGCAAACATGGTCGATAGGAAGAGTGGTTTATGATCAGCTGCACAAGCCGTGTAGATTCAATGAAACCCCATTCAGATGAGAGGCAGTGCCTGTTATTCCTCATACATTATGCATGGCTTTTACGACAATGGAAAATTCTGCCCTCTAAATGGGTAATTTTGATTGATTTATCTCAATCAAATTTCTATGAAGCAAAGCAATGGAATACACTTATCCAATAACAGATTATGAAGGAAAATCTAGCAAAACATTGGTTCACAGTGGTTGGCTTGTTACCATGGCAGCGCTGTGCTAGTGAAACTCAGTTAAAGGACATCAAAGGGCGATCGCCCGTTTCGCGTAGCGTCGAGTCTGTGGCGAGGTTTTATTTTGAGCTGCTTCATGAACTGCTCCATACAAATGTCACAAAATCTCGCAAACGTGCTTCGTTGTCAGAAAGAGTGCTGGAGATACTGATGCGCATTAAGATCGAGGGTCCAGCAGTTCAGGACTTAACAATCAGAAATCAGCTATGAACTTTATTGCTGATAAACGAATTAATATGCATGCAATGTTTGTACATAGGCGTTTGTGGTGTTGTGTTCCGTTATCAAAAAACATCTATTTGGACCCTCGAGTTTCTTGTGGCCCCCCGAAATGTGTTGGGGACCCTTGTGAATTTTAACCTTAGGGTCCTGGACTTTTGATAATTTTTGGCTAGCGAGAGCCCTGGTCTTGTTACTCAAAACAAATGCTAGCAATATTTATCAGAATTGAGTACATATATATTGGGCAAACAAGTTCTGGAGAATATTGAATATGGAACCTTCCTCCAAATTCATGTACTAAATTAATCAGCAAATATAAATCGAAACAAAAAGCATGATGTGTCTCAACCTAACAAAGATTTGATACATTGAATGTTATGCTAATTACTGAAATCACGTGAACGTGATCCCGCCAGATCAACATTGGCCACAAACATTTGGTTATTCTCCACTTATAAACTGCATCCATCCTTGTGATTTACATTAAGATGCACTTCACTCCCTCTACGCTACCCTACACGCTCTCTAAGGTACCCGATATAAAAAAGCTAAGAGCATATTTTCCTGTGTCTATATGTGTGTGTGTGTGTAAATATATATATATATATATATATATATATATATATATATATATATATATATATATATATATATATATATATATATATATATATATATATATATATATATATATATATATATATATATATATATATATATATATATATATATATATATATATATATATATTTTAATATATTATATATTATCTATGCTATGGTAACCTACCCTTAAGCTAACCATGGCCCCATCCTGTTGCATGCCATCCCCCATCATGTGTTTTGAGAAAAGACATCCAGACATTCACAAACATGTATTAGACGTCCTGCATTGGTGGACTACTTCCCATTTTGTTCTTATATTACGGCATCTATCGTTTAGCCGGCGCAACCTACATGTTAGACGCCACAGCTCCTCTGTTCTGCCTAGGACCTTACAAGCACACAAAATAAGATTTGGGACTATGCCCTTTGATACTGACAGACGGCACCATTAAATCATGAGGCATCTAACAGACGCCACCATTAAATCATGATGCTGCTGACAGATGGCACCATTAAATCATGATGCTACTGACAGACAGCACCATTAAATCACGACGCTACTGACAGACTGCACCATTAAATCACGAGGCAACTGACAGACAGCACCATTAAATCATGCTACTGACAGACTGCACCATCAAATCATGACGCTACTGACATATGGCACCATTAAATCATGATGCTCCAGACGGCACCATTGAATTTCATCATTTAATAGTTCTATCGCCAGTTTGTGTCCTTGTGTGGTCAAAAATTGAAATGTTTGACGCTGTAAATTAATTATTGATGCCACTGGGACCACACTGATTTGCAGAAACTAGATTGAAAGTGTTCGACACATAAATGACCAATCATGGCACAGCTCCCTTATCATTTGACCATTCTGGCATTCACTGATTCAGTCAGTGGTTCACAAGGTATAACCCCATGTGAACAACACAGCCCCGCGTTTTGAGATCTCAATACGTCTTGATATCCCAGTACGAGCCTGGGCCTGGTAACTGAGCAACGCTCACTAGCCGTACCTCAGACTACCAGATAGTAAACAGGGAAACTTGTAAATAACGTTTTAAGTGACTCACCGTAACATCATTTGTTGAAGGGCTTTCGATGCATCGACGGAATTGACGACATGTGATCCGCTTCCTTCGGTGGATATATTTAAGACCCGTACATCGGGTTCAGGAGTAGACAGTGTCCTTTGTGTCATAGTTTAGTTGTTTTTCCTCTTGTCAGGCAGAATGAACTGCCCTGTGAGACCGACTTAGTCCACAGCGAGTAGCCCACGGCTGTCTTGGCTGTTTTATACCTTTTACACGCAGAATCAATGAGACTGACGAGGGTACCTTATCCTATAACGGCATCCCGTTAAATCGCCTGCGCCGATAAGCTCAATATGGCTCTGCAACTGAAACCTAAAGCGGTGATTTCAGAATATTTACGTCTCATATAACTTTCCAAGCACATTATAAGGTTGATTAAGATCTTTTTATCAATGAAACAGTAAGCAAAAATTGAAAATTTAATAATTAGACTAAGCTGATAATAAAGGAGCTATTTATAATCTAGTTCATTTATGGATAGGCATGGGGGATAGGTCAAGAAATTTCGCCTCCTTCATGTGGATAAATCGGATCGTCAACCAACACGGGCGAGGTAACTTTCCTAATTCATGGGGTAAAGAATTGATTTGCTCTTCGGTTCATTTAAATCAATTCAACATCATTGCCTTCTCAAAATTAATGCTTGTTAAATAAGTGTGTGGCGCTGTATGTGATCCGTTCATTTTCACCCAATAGGTGGCGCTCTCCCGCACTGGAGCTTATTGCTATGCTTAGACAAGACGCGCGGCGAGTGTGCAAATGAGTGTAACACGCGCCCGTCATCAGGGGTTCAGCGTATGTTAAAGATACGGAGTCTTATGATAGTTCGAGGATACTATGCAATCGAATTAATCAGAAAATTCATGCTGTCTCAAAGCTTTTGGCTCTTTGATAAGTGCAAAACATATATTTCGCCATTCTCCGTAGCGCAATGGAGAGTGATATCTCGCACACAAAGTCGCAAGAGATAAGATCATGGTGTGTTAGAAGGGACCGGTGCCCAGCTGGAGAAAGTGGCGAATTATTGCAATAAACGAACGTATTTCTGCGAAAATGTATTTCCACAATTTTCGATCTCACGGGATCTCGCCTTAATATTTGGACTGCTGTTATGTTATGGTCGCGGTCGTGCGGGCTTAGCAAATGATACTATCATGCTATAAACCAAACGACCCGATATTCCAATGGCCGCAGATTCTGTTTGAGAATTTTATACTAGAGAAAAAAATGCACCAAGTCGCCGAAAGATACATCTTTAAGTTGATGTGTCCGGTAAGGTAATTTACTCTGAGAACATCATTTGATGAGGGTTGTTGGAAGAATAGGCAATATATGTTTCTGGGCGCTGAGCGGCTAGATCATGCATTGTCTGTGGTAAGAAAAATCAAGCTATTAGGCCACAACAAACGGCACCATTGAGCTACGAAGTCACCGACAGACTGCACCATTAAACCATGACCCCACAACAAGACTGCACCATTTGACCATAACGCTGCATCATTAAATCATGACACTACTGACAGACGGCACCATTGAATCTTGACGCTGCTGAAAGACTGCGCCATTAAATCATGACGCTACTGACAGACGGCACCATTTAATCATTACGCTGCTGCTGGCAGATTGCACCATTTATTCATGACGCTACTTACAGACAGTACCATTAAATCATGACTCTACTGACAGACGGCACCATGAAATCATGACACTGCTGCTGATAGATTGCACCATTAAATCATGACGCTACTGACAGACGGCACCATTAAATCATGACGCAACTGACAGACTGAACTATACCTGTGACTTCACTGTATGTACCACACCGGGCAAAGGACAATAACCAGGTAACGGCATCCGAGGACACTGGAAGACAGCGCCATTTAATCATGGTGTCACTGACAGGCTGCATTATTACTAATTCACGGGTACAAGAGGCTGTGAGTTAAAAATAGAAGTAAAACGTAGCAAAACAACGTCATGAAAGCTGCCATAGTCCATGCGTTCCAACGTGTTTTACCTGTTTGCGCACATGACAGTGGGGAATATGCTGATATTTGATAAGATAATTTAGCCAGCGGGTTCCAATCAATTACATCCATACCGACGATCCAGCACTAATCCCCTTATGGAACACAGGTATGGTAACCAGGCGACCGTCCATCAATTGACACACCATCGTCGATAATGCCTCACTTGTTCCATTCCATGTCACGCACGGGGGATTTTCGTGATGAGAAATACTGTTAAGGTTTAGACGAGCGACTGCCTCAATAATAGATGAATGGAGAAGATTATGGATTTGCGAGATTGGGAACAAGTTGGAATGTAGTGTGAAACCATCTACGTTGTCACAACGTAGCTGCCACGTGGTAAGCACGCGGAAATTCGACGTGGCAGTTTAGGTGACGTGTTTGCTGTGAAGTGTTTGCTTAGGACTAGCAACGGAAGCAATAAGACCAAGCCGCAAAACGCCTCAATACGTCGACTCAATGTAATGGAATATAGGGTATATAGCAACGATACATATATATATATATATATATATTGCAAGTATATATATATATATATATATATATATATACCAAGCCGCAAAACGCCATACAATGACGTCACATTCAATGTAATGGAATATAGGTGTATATATATATAAATATATATATATATATATATATATATATATATATATATATATATATATATATATATATATATATATATATATATATATATATATATATATATATATATATGTTTGCCTCTTCATATCCGGCCCCCTCCAGACCGGCCACGTCGTGTATCCGGCTACTTTTGCTGGTCCAGGGCTACTTGAGATGTAAAAGTACCTCTTTTGACCCGCTACATCGCGTATCACCAAGAACTCAGACCTTCCACCTTCAATAAGAATTCACACCTTCCATACCGTGGGTATTAGTAAAGCTGGTACACATGCTAACCAAATAACCTACGACGCGCTTATGCCTGGGTGTAGTATTTTGCAAGACACTGCCAAGTACGACACGACTGTCCCCTGGAAAGCTGCGTTAATTGGTTTCAGACCTCGTTTGTCCAAAATGTCACGGCTATAGTACCGATGCCTCTAACGCACATCGAGCGTGTTTTCTACATTCGCGACTTTGTTCTAAGGATCATACTGATTGTGATCAAGCTCTTTGTCAGCGCAAACTGACACAAAGAAGAAAAACTTTCTTTCTCTTCTCACGAAGTAAATCTCCGCACGAAACTATCAACAGGCAGATGGGATGGCCATATATATATATTTTATGTGAACGATCATCGTGGGTTTTAATCGATTTCGGTTAAGCATTCCTAACATAAGTTCGGCGGCCTTCGGAAACCGTCGGGAGTCACGCCTCTATCGCGTGACCACTAGGCCAATCGATTAGTACTTCCGCCTTTTCTCTTGCAAAACAATTCTCAGCGCCTCAGTTTCTTAGAAAGGTTTGGGTTCTCTTCCGACATCCTCTGGTTTCTAGAAAACAAAAAGGGCATCCACAACATAGTTAAAGTGCTAGACGACTTTCTGTTCATTGCCCCCTCGCAAAGACAGTAACAGTGCATGTTAGACATTTTCACTCAACTAGTGAGTGAGTGAGAATAGTGTTTAACGGCACACCAACACGTATGTGTTATATGGCGCCTAGAAAGATTAATAGATAAGTTTGACCTGACTTAGCAGCCGCCTTCTAAGATAAATGGAAAAAAGAGGGGCATACAAGTGGATGATGTTGAAAAAGATAAAAATGCAAATAGTATCCTAGGGCAAGTCACCACCAGCCGATTGACTGGACCAGGCCATTCCAGCCTCTCGTCTAGGCGAAATCCGGTCCAAAGTAGTGTGTTGCAGATACGGCCCTCAAAAGGACCGCTCCACTCAACCACTTGGATCCCATTGTTTACCGACACGAGTCGCAACCCACGGCCAACAGGTTGCTCCCTATTAGTCGCCTCTTACGACATGCAGGAGGATACAGTGGGCCTATTCTACCCCCGGCCCCACAGGGGGGGGGGGGGGGGGTTCACTCAACTATGCACTGACATCGGGGTCCCCCTAGCTCCTCATAAAACTGTCAACCCTACCACAGTCCTGACGTTCCTTGGAATAGACCTTGACACGGTGGCATGGAGGCCAAATTCAAGATGCAATTCAACTTAATAAAATCACCATGCAACACTTCAAATCTCTCATCGGCATGCTTCAATTTGCATGTACAATTATTACCCCAGGAAGAGCATTCCTTATGCGGCTGCACGACTTGACTATCCACACTCACAAACCCTTCTATTACATACGCTTAACTGCTGACACTAAAAAAGACCTCAATACTTGGCTGCAATTCCTATCACACTTCAACGGCAAAACTATCATGCGTCAGAATACATTCTGCTGATTCCCCATCTCTACACATGTTCTCTGACGCATCTAAATGGGGCTTCGCAGCCACTTATGGGTCAAACTGGTTTCAGGGGGCCTGGCCGGCCTCATGGACCAATTTTGATATTACCGTCTTGGAGCTGTATCCTATCTTCCTTGTCATAAGTGTCTTTGCTTAGAAAATTTGCAACTCCCATAATTATATTCTACTGCGACAACCAGGCAGTCGTCCACATCTTCAATAAACAAACAGCCAAGCACCAGGTTGTTATGTCAATTATTCGTCCACTAGTGCTCGTCCTCCGAAAATAAATATCCGCCTATCAGCTGTGCACATTCCAGGAATCGACAACCATTGACTCGATTTGGGATGAAGTCGTCCGGGGAAGTCGTGTCTGACATCCATCCCAGTGCACCTACTACCAGCCAACTTTGTCGGGACTTAAATAATCTTTTGGGCTCATCTGTCAATTAGGCTACTTCTGACACTTCATTTTTTCTACATTTCTTATATCTCCACTCCATTCCAGACAAAACGCCCCCTTCATCTTATACATTAGCTTCTGAACCAAGGCCTTAAACACTCCACCACCATGGCGTACCTCTCTGCCGTCAACTTTTTCCTCAGCCCCGACATGACCAACTATGTGCTCGTTAGCAAGGCCCTCCAGGCAATTCACCAGCAGGGCCCGCAAGGACAGGAAGGATTGCTTCCTATCACACGCACCCTGTTGAACAAACTTATAGACAAAATTCCTATCATAACCAACAGCTTCTACAACCAAATCCTGTTCAAGGCTCTTTTTCTGCTTACATTCTATGCCTGCATGCGGGCTGTGGAAGTCGTTTCGTCGTCCGACTCTCCGTCAGCCTTGGATCCAGCCGAGGTTACCAAATCAATTTTGATACTTTCAAACATAGTAAATCTCCGGTATAAACGATACTGCAAAAAAGCATCTTCACCATCTCTACTGCCCAGTTCTTGCCTTAAATCTTTTTTAATAATTTCAAACACAGTACAATCTTGGTATAAACGATACTGCCAACATCCTTAAGCAAAGCATCTGTCAGGCCTCTCTACTGTTCAACAGCATTCGTTGCCTTAGATGCCTTTCTCGCTGTAAGGCCTCCCCACAATGACAAGGTGTTTGTCCTTCACTACAAACAGCCCGTCACCCGCAATATTTTTGCCAACATCCTTAAGCAAAGTGTTGAGCTGTCAGGCCTTGACCCCAACAGATTCAACACGCATTCGTTCCGAATAGGGAGAGCACGCAGCTGGCACTGGACCAAACCTCACATCCTACCAGCCAATCAGTGGGCCGTTGGAAAAGTGCAGCCTACCTTCAGTACATCCGAACCTGCACATGTCGCGCTCCCACCATAACCGCTCAAAGCATCTCCGGACTTTGACAGCTCCTACTGCTTTTAAGCTATTTTCTACCATCCTTGTTTGTTAGTTTATTGGTACAGCTCTGATAGCAACTGGGGGCAGGGCCAGCTTCTGCTGACTGTACCTTGAGGCGTCAAACCTGTAGGTCAGGGCCAGCTTCTGCTGACTGCACTTTGAGGTGTCAAACCTGTAGGTCAGGGCCAGCTTCTGCTGACTGCATTTTGAGGTGTCAAACCTGTAGGTCAGGGCCAGCTTCTGCTGACTGCACCTTGAGGTGTCAAACCTGTAGGTCAGGGCCAGCTTCTGCTGACTGCATTTTGAGGCGTCAAACCTGTAGGTCAGGGCCAGCTTCTGCTGACTGCACCTTGAGGTGTCAAACCTGTAGGTCAGGGCCAGCTTCTGCTGACTGCATTTTGAGGTGTCAAACCTGTAGGTCAGGGCCAGCTTCTGCTGACTGCATTTTGAGGTGTCAAACCTGTAGGTCAGGGCCAGCTTCTGCTGACTGCATTTTGAGGCGTCAAACCTGTAGGTCAGGGCCAGCTTCTGCTGACTGCACTTTGAGGTGTCAAACCTGTAGGTCAGGGGTCAGGGCCAGCTGTAGGTCAGGGCCAGCTTCTGCTGACTGCATTTTGAGGCGTCAAACCTGTAGGTCAGGGCCAGCTTCTGCTGACTGCACCTTTGAGGTGTCAAACCTGTAGGTCAGGGCCAGCTGACTGCTGCTGACTGCATTTTGCTGACTGCATTTTGAGGTGTCAAACCTGTAGGTCAGGGCCAGCTTCTGCTGACTGCACTTTGAGGTGTCAAACCTGTAGGTCAGGGCCAGCTTCTGCTGACTGCATTTTGAGGCGTCAAACCTGTAGGTCAGGGCCAGCTTCTGCTGACTGCATTTTGAGGTGTCAAACCTGTAGGTCAGGGCCAGCTTCTGCTGACTGTTCCTTTAGGTTGGTTTTTTCCATCAGGTAGCTATAGTTGTGTGAGCAGGGGGGGTTCCTTATAGGAGCCAGACATGGCCACGGCCCTGTCTTATGGCGGTTTCACTGAGGTCCCATACCTTCATACGTGTTACCTTCTAGGGCAAATATTTACAGCTGAGGGGCAAAACCTCACTTTTGACTGCATTTTGAGGTTCTGACGATCAGGGTCTTTTTCTGACTGCCCTTTTGTTCAAACCTGTAGGTCAGGGAGCAATCTCTTACTGATTTTGTGACATATATGCTGACTGTTACTTTTTTGGTTTTTTCCGTCAGGTAGCTATATATATGATATCCCTTATAGGAGCCAGACATGGCCTCGGCCCTGTCTTATGGCGGTATCACTGACTATATATACCTTATATATATATATACGCATATATTTACAGCTATATACCTACATATATATACGATATCGTATATTATTTATTAGTACGTACGCGTTTTCTCTCCCTCTGTTCCCGGGTTGAGCAATCTCATTAAGACTTGTGACATATATGCAACAAAGATTTATTGTTATCGAAAGGATATACTTCTATGTCCACATAAAGTCAATGCACTTTTTGGGAGGTTTGACCATATTTAATATGATAGTCTAGTCTTAATAACGTACATAGATACTCGTTTAGGAATGATTCTTTGAATTCTGAATATTAAAGCGAGATTAAATTTTAACAACTAACCATTCGTTGACAATTCCTAATAACCTCAATATGTCTTCCTTACAACCATATATACTTTGGCCCCAAACGGTCAACATAATGTTTAAACCTGAGCGTGGAATTATGTTTATTAGAAGTTTTAAAATTTAAAATTTTTTTAAATTTTGTAATAATTTCAAATCTGTGAATAATTCGTCTATCTGCCAAAACTGTGAATCCGCAAAGTTCGCAAAACAAGTGTTTATTCCGCATCAAGACGCCAATTTTGGCTCGTGATGATTTGTATTCCGCAAATATACGCAAATATATATGGGCACGAAAGGTTGGATTTATGTAGCGTGCGAGTGGTAGGGTTCAAATAGCGAAATGGGATCGTTATCAGACTTTCCGTAATGATTCAGCAACAACTATTGGTTCAGGGCAACTGGCGATAATACAAGGCAGTCGAGGGTGCCGTTGATAGGTCCCGCTTTACAGGACCTCCACCAAACACCTACTGACAATAATTTAAATTCTCGTATAGTTTACCCCCATATCGCATCCACTTAAAGGAATTTGTCAGGTCCAATATGGCTGACAGTGGGCGATAATTTGGGTTATTACTTCGGTGCAAAACTACAATGTCAGAATCTTTATTTCAACTATGACCTAAAAATGAATAACTCCAGCAAAACTTGGATAAATATTAGGTGCTATCTGTGTTAGAACTATTTCGTTCGTTAACAATCTGAAAATTCGAGTTTTTAAATCTGAGCCGTTTTTGGCAAGAAAGCGTTCCATTTCTACGGCTGCAGCTGAATGTCCCAGTGGCAAATTGATTTTTGTACCACTTTTACTGTTAAATTTATGAGCTCTATTTTTTGACCCACATTGGTGTTGGCTTGTGGGTTATTCGACTCCAAGGTGTGCAACAACCTAGACACTCTCTCATGGCATAAACCTATGTTTGACGTTATGCTAACATAACATTCTGAACCCTGCAATAGTTAACGGAGCGCATGCGATTTGACCCGGTCCAGAGCTGAAGTCTTTCATGGCGTCGTCGCGTGGCAACCTATGACCATGCGATAACAAGCAACGCGCGTCAAACATAAACAAACATGAATGGTCAACAAAATGAACTCTGGAGCTGAATCGCGCGTCAATTTGCGTCGAAGTAACCGAAACTCCTTCTTTTGGAAATCAAAAGTACTGTATTTTACTTCAGACTCCACAAAGACAAGTCACGCAGGACATAGTTGATAACTTTGTTTATCGAGGACTTTCTTTGTTAACTCGTCTATTGACACTTGCAAAGTTATTTCGCCTGTGTTGTCCGCGAAATTGACCTCGGGTCAAGGCCTCTGGTTTCCTTTTTGGCTCTTATTTGATGTCGCAATACGAAGTTTTAGTTGCCAAAGCGCGAGCTTGTGAAAACACTCGCTGTGAACACACGCGGGGAGCGCCTCGGCGGCGACTTCAAAGGGCGTTGCCACTCCTTCTTTAGTTATATAACTCCTTGAATTATGTAACTCCCTGATCAGACTTTTCCCATATCCCGTTGGTAGATTAGCAACAACGTCGTTTCCCAAGAACAACTTCTCCTAACACTCTCGCTGCTTGTCTGTCATTTCCAATCCCAGCTTGTAACTCTCTATTGCTTTTTTCAGTCGATTTTCGATAACAAATTCGTTTTCACATCTGTCTGCCGCCATTTTGAGAAACGCTTGACGGCAATGAAACGTCTGCGGAACTATTTTTTTCCGATAAATGCCTCATTTTTGACCAACTGAAGAGTTTTCCATAACAAAATGTATATTTTTCTTCTTATCGAACACAGTAGAAAATATTTTTGTAACATTTAAGAGTTGATAATTCGTATCAATATTTCTCGCGTAATGGCCCAAATTTGCCCCAAAGCGATCTATGTGGTGCTCCAATCACAAGCCGTGTCTCTCGGTCACTCTCAGGTACTTTTCAGTCATTGTCTCTCATTGATCAGCGTCACATTTTCCGAAGATTCGGCGCCATATTTTTTTTGGTACGCTCCGTTTGAAAGACTTGTTCGCTCGGCTGCTTGATGGGTTGTGACTGTTTTGTGAATGTGGCTGCTGGAACGGGGAAACATTTTGCTACACGTTGTTAGCTACTGCTCTCGATGCAATGCTTGGAATGGGTCAGGGTTCGACATTAATGGTTGTCCGCTTGCCGGGACAAGTGATTTGTCTTGTCGGACAAATGACTTGCCAAGTCAACTTATCCAACCGGACGAGTGATATTTATGAGCCGGGCACACATTCTACAACACCCCCATTTTTTGTTTCACGCTGAGTGGCACCGTTAATCACACAGTCAGCGAGAGAAGCAGACACACAACTGGTTCTTTTTAACTGACTATTACGTAAACATACTATCCTGCAGCTAAGCGATTAAAGCGCTTGTTGTGGTGCCAATTTGAACTTTTTAGACGCCCCATAATTCCAGAAGACATTCAATGTGTTCTCATTGGACGCAGACCACACCAATGTACATGACGTCAAATAAAACAGAGGGTGCGTATCACAAGCCAGTTTCATGAGCCGGATGCGCGCAACTAAGGTCAATCCGGGTCACAACCTTTGCGTTGATTAGTCACGAAGATTATCGAACGTGTCTAATGAATATTCGGACGCGCCAGTTTAAGACCTTGTCTTGTCGTAGACTCTAGGCCGAGAAGCGTAGCGGAACCCCTGGAGTCTGGGACGCAGACTAGGAAACATCAATATACTCAGCAAACATCAATATACACAGGAAACATCAATATAAAAGTGCATTAAGCCGCAAGATTTTTATTTTCATTTAACTATTATACTACATTATTTAAGTTATGCCGAATTAATAATTAAAAAAATAATGATAGTAAAAATGTACTTTAAAAATTTGTCCACAAATATATATATATATATATATATATATATATATATATATATATATATATATATATATATATATATATATATATATATATATATATATATATATATATATATATATATATGCTGTAAATGGTCGGTTATCAAAGCCACAACCACTTGAGATAAACCCTTATGATTCAACCAGTACCACCCGGTGGCAATAATTTGCCATCTCATGCCATTGGAGTCTTAGTTTATTCGATTTCCATGAACATCAAGTAGCAGTCCTTATATTTGTTCCTGTATGGTTCTGCAACTCTTTTGCCCAATTATTCACGCTCGAGCTGTTCAGTCTCTCACCTTGAATTGAGGGTCATTTTACATAAGTCCCTATGTCAAGGCATTTTCCCTTCCCAGTATTTTTGGTTGGATATGCATTTTCTTTCAACGGACCAGAAATCCGCAACGTC
The DNA here is from genome assembly GCA_034190875.2 of Urechis unicinctus. Classification (NCBI taxonomy): domain Eukaryota; kingdom Metazoa; phylum Annelida; class Polychaeta; order Xenopneusta; family Urechidae; genus Urechis; species Urechis unicinctus. The sequence goes on from CM067358.1 coordinate 16,469,084, forward strand.
TTCAACAATTTTCTGCTGATGCCGATGCTCGTGGAGGTACCGACATATTCTACAATACTTATCGTAAAGGTCACCCGCACAATCCAACGATTTTTTGTTCCGGATATACTCATTATAGAGGTCATCGTTTTCCGAGATTCTTATTAGGTGATTCGCCAAATCTTTTGGAGATGCAAAATCTCTCACGTCAATATAAGCATCGGACGGAAGGCGCGCGGAGTAGTTGGTATAGCCCATCACCACTGGGATGATGTTGACATCATTCTCGAACAGCTTCTTGATTTTTTCTGTTATGTAATTTTCACAAAAACTGTTTTCAAAAGCAAGGTAGAACTTGTAGGTTTTGTCAAGTACTTCTTTTTCACACTCGGTTTTTATGTCAGCACCAGCATAAATGTGGCCGCATTCCAGTGGACCACAAGCGCCATATACATCTACATCAATGTACTTACTCAGCTCACGGACGTAAACCTCGCGTTTATTTGGCGTTTCACAATGACTCACAAACCAGGCGACGTTCTTCGTTTTGTTGGAGTTGTAATCTGTTCCAGCAAGTTGCTGATGTCGTTGATGATTTCTGTAGCAGCGCCAGTCCTCAAAGGGTATGTCGGAGTCTGGGGTAAATGTCGATGTTACGTTGAACTGACGGCGCATATTAGCAGAATACTCCGGCTTAATTCGCGACCAGGTTTTTGTTGGTGGTTCATTTTCATAAAATATCACAGTCTGCGATGGTTTGCGTCTGGAAAAGTTCCACCACTTTTCATTATTGGTCAGACGTATTTCGCGCATGTGCACAAGCACACTGTCATATTGCTCCTTTTCCGAGAATTTGTTGGATACCACGCATACCATATCCGATGTCAGTATCTCGCATTCTGTGGTTATGTTGTGCAAGAACATGCTATTGTGATGGATCTTGATGGCGTTGTCGAGAGCATTTTGACGAGCTTTGTGGTCGGTCTCCGTAGAATGGATGACAAGAGCTCCCGATGGAACGCTCGTTTTATACTTGCTGCCATGAAGATTACCTGAGATATTCCTGAGAGGTACATAATGTACTTGAGGCGTCCCTGTTCCATCGAATTCAGTTATACCAAGGCTATATACGAGTACAATCACTATTGCAAGCAGAGTCAGAAAAAGTTTCCATTTCCTGACAACACACCAGATTTCACCTTTGGCACAGCAGCGTAGCATGGTTAGAAGTGAATTAAAGTATTATAATGGTCAAGCCATCGAAGTTTGCCACGTCCAGCATTGAGCGAGGTCAGGGTCGATTACCGCGGTCTTTAAGCCTTTAAGGGGACTTATCGCATGGCACCCTCCTCAAACAGTCTTTTTCCCATATCGCCTCAAGCTCGCAGCTAGCCGTGCGATAACTGCGACCGTGTCGAAATATCACCTAGCTACATTTGAGAAGGTCCCTTACAGAGCACCACAGGTCTAATTTGCTTGCTTGTCGCTCATGGAGAAGTCATCATCCCGGTTTCTCGTTGAGACTGGGTTGTCCGGTCTAAGTGACGACAAACTCGGCAAGGCAAGAACAGAAACAACTCTACTTCTGTCAAAACTATATCGTGGGTTATACTGAATAAGAAGCTTTGAAAGTGAATTCGAAAGTCAAGAGTTATATGAAAGTTTATATGGATAACCGAAAACGCAACCCGATATAAAATGTATGTAATCAAACATTGAAAGAAACTATAATTGAATTTTGACTTGATCCACATGACTCATCTTTAGTTATCCTGAAGTTATTATGTTTATTAATGCATATGATTCAGCATCAGAATGTACACAACAGATACAACCTATACAACTATCTAAACAATGTCAATGACAAACGACTAACCCAAGGATTGTAGTTGTTTAAGCAACCTTTTTGAATAGTTTTCTTCGGTGGTAGTGACGTCTTAATCTGACTCTCACCCGACACAGGTCCTTAATACTGGTTGCTTTAATGCGATTCAATCGTAGGTGCCATCGATAAGTATATATATATATATATATATATATATATATATATATATATATATATATATATATATATATATATATATATATATATATATATATATATATATATATATATATATATATATATATATATATATATATATAATACTATATATAATATACCATAATTACTCCAAGGACCATAATTCGTGATAGCAACGTTTAAACTTCACGCCCTGCACACAGAGGTAGCTGCATATTATTTACAGCGCTTACAATATAGATAAATGTTCCCTGCGTGAGGTCTCATAATCTACCTATCTATATCTCTCATTCTCGTTTCACCTCTATTTCTACTCCACATAATTTGATTAATCAGCATTCACAAGTTTATGTTTACGGTACTCTGCAGACACCTATATTTCTCTGGTTAAATTCAACCTCCGCCTAACTAAGCATGTGTCTTAGATCACGTATTCATTGAAAGACATCAACACCTTAACGACACAAACATACCCCTCATTACTTAGATGTATGACAGGCTTTTTCAAATCCGTTAATAAATAGGCACTTTCTTCGTAACAAAGTAATATTTCGCATGGACAGTGCCTGGTTTATATGTTTCCATGTATGGTAATTTAATATTTAAAAGGGTCGCTACAGTAGACCGCTTGATTTTAGATCCCAGCAACCCGCTTATCCACCGGTTTATACAATGCGAGGTAAACTTGATCTTAAAATTTTGGGTTACACAGGAAGAGCTGTGTGGCGCTTTATTATTATTTATCAAACGTGACATACCTATGGGATCCGGTCTCCTGTATTTCTTGGGTTCAAATGGTGTGCCGCTACCATTATCGTGGGATACAAATAGCCAGTATAGCTCATTTGCAATAGCATTAGGTGTACCCAAGTGGAGGAGATCAATATAATCACCCAGCGTTAATCATTATAAAAACGCTAGTACCTTCAATTTATGACTGTGGAAGGTCCTGGAACAAAAGTACCCTTATCTTGAACCCGAATCTCCCACACAATGTATTGGCGGGAAGACTACGATGTCTGCTTTTACTATATCAGCTGGCTGCAATAAAATGATTCATGCTGATACAGTGACAACGCTGGAACCTTTTGTTTTATTCATCAGCATACCACAGTTATTGTTCCATGAAATATTGAATGCAGTATGATCATGTGCCTTGTATATTTCCATTAACATCCGGCGTAATAATTAAGATTGATAGAGGCGATTCATAGTATATCAACATAAGTTATCTACCATGCTAGAAAGGCACTATGACATCAGGCTTATTTGACAGAGTGGGACATCACAGTGTACTAAAGGTCACCATTCACTGCATAAGACTAGTGCAATACTGTATGATACATCCCATCGCGAAGCGCAGGCCGTGTGTGTAACGGCTACAGTCCCTGCGTCGGATGGACGAACAAAGCCATCCGCACCGCCAATGGGAAAGTTGGAAACAGACCATGTTCAAGTTCCTTAGGTAGAACAGGTCAATGCCACATGGAACACATGGCTCTGAGTAACAGAATAACGAAAACCAATTAACGTAAGCTCTTGTATTGTGATTATGGCAATGAGAAAAGGACTTTTTGAATTCTAGGTTTGCGGGATATTGAAACTAATATCAGATAGCATAGGGCATCTTAAAAGGGTACAAGGAAATACTTCATGGAATGTCAGAGGTGCGTTTTGGCGTATATTTGGTACAAATAAGAATGTTTCATAGACCATATATATCATGACATTTCACTTAGATTTAAGTCTCATGACTGGATTTCGCAGCTAATTACTTGTTCCAAATAGCCAGAAAAGAAAACTACAATAATAAATAATGGTATTTAAAATTATAATTGTTTCAAGACAAAGAACTAAAACAAAATCAGCCCGGGTGCGAGGCGAGCACTGATCCCCTACACTATTTATCTCTCTACAACATTATGTGTATTATATGTTATTATTAATGCAATAATTTGAATACGGCCATTTGAAAACAAATGTAGGGTTTTCCAAAAATAACTGGTTTACATAGTAAATCTATCTTAACTGGTTTACATTATACTTTCTTACATGAGCACGCGGTTCAGATGGAAATATCCGTAACTGAGGGTAATTGTTTCGTGGAAATTCGGCAGAGCCTCGTTGCCGCCAAAACAGTTACCCTCAGTGACGGATATTTCCACCTGATCCAAGTATCTCATGGAGGAAACTTTTTCTTGCATACTGTCTTGCACTTTGAAATAGATATTTAAATACAAACTTATTGAAATGATGCATTTTGATATAAAAACAAGAGTTATTCAGATGTTGTGCTTGGGAAAGTGACGTCACTATGTTTATAACGTTACGTCACAAGTAATTCGTCTTACATGGGGGATGGTAAGATGAGATTTTCCAGCACTGGTAAAAACTGCAGATATCCCCATCCGGTATGCAAGAAAAATATATCTAAGGACAGGACAAATCCACTTTTAAAATATACCTGTGAGTTACTGTACTAAGCACACAATTTAATACAACTTATTAAAGGTTTGAAACTAAGAAAAAGACTGACCGTGTTGGAAATGAGAACTGAAGACATTATGGCCAGGTTCCATTTAACAACTTGTGGTTGGGGTCTTCGTCTACAGGAGGTAAAGTAAGACATCCGATATCCGGATACTTGGGAATGTTTTCGGTCATGATGACCTCTGTCAGGCTCTTGGTCTGTTTTTTACATTTCAAAGAAAAAGCGCCCACCAAGCATCCTTTTAAAAGTTTAAAAGACGGAACTTTACAATACGCGGCCGGCCCGAACTTTACAATATACGGGCTCCAGTCGTGCGCACTTTTCCTTGGGGTATAAAGACTATAAACCATCTATACGTGTAGATTCCGACAAATCAATCACTGTCTGTTCTTGGCAAATCTTGTTTCTTGGGTTCCATTACCCCTACTCCACCCCCCCTTCGATTTTTATTGCATTTTTGGCACTTTTATTTTCTCGACTTTCTGGGGAAATGTGTAGGCCGCGGCCTACGCGGCCTATAGGAAGCTACGCCCCTGATCTCATCTCTGAAAAGCGATGTAAAAGATTCTCTGAGGACGACGTGCTCCCTGGCAGTGACCGCCCTCAGAGCCCGTGGGGGGGGGGGGGCACTTAAGTGTATAGAGGTTGTATACATGTGCCGCGCGACGGGGTATGTTTTTTCGGCCTCTCGACTTGTACGACGGGTTTTATTGGGCCTCATACTTGTTCGACGGGGTATGTTTTTCAGCTTCAATCAGTACGGCGGGTTTTTCGGGGGCTTCGTTTTGTACAGCGGGGTATGTTTTCTCTTCCCATGCAGTATGTCGAGATTTTCTCCTGGGATTTCCCACCGATCATTGACAATGCAAATGCAATGAATGGTCCCAGTGTGACGCTCAGTGTACAGGGATTTGCATTGGCCGGCTAACCGATATCTTCTCTGTATACAAACCCGTTATGGTTTATGTATACATAGAAGATAGCGGCCGACCGTCCAATATAAATCTCTGTGGCGCGTGCAAGCGCGCAAACTTGATTCCGCATGTAATTAGAAATCTGCTCTTTAACATTTTGAGATGTATCCGCGACTAATATCCTGCCTACGACGTACGACGGATCATACGTTATACATTTGTATAAACCTTGTACAATGGGGTACGCTTTTTTGTCATTTTCACCTTGTACGACGGGTTATACATTCGCATTATACCTTGTACGACGGGGTATGCTTTTTGCCATTTCCAAATTGTACAACGCGTACGGGTTTTCGAGGTCCCGCGGCACACCCTATACACACAGACGTCCGGTAAGTTCCGAGGATGATCGATCTTCGAGTAAGTGGGTAATAGCAACGACATCAGATCCGAGGAAGTCGATCAATTTTAGGTTTAGATCCGATTAATCCACAGAGATTCATATCAGAATGTAGGTTGAAAATTATATATTTATTAGCCCTACAAGACGTCTGAGTAGACATTCATATAACCGTTATATATATATATATATATATATATATATATATATATATATATATATATATATATATATATATATATATATATATATATATATATATATATATATATATATATATATCGGTTGACCGATATTATATATATATATATCATAGATCGATTATATGAATCTTTATCTCATGAACTTACCCTTTATCGGTTGACCGATATTGTATATATATATATATATATATATATATATATATATATATATATATATATATATATATATATATATATATATATATATATATATAATATCGGTCAACCGATAAAGGGTAAGTTCATGAGATAAAGATTCATATAATCGATCTATGACCCCGGTTGGGTCCTTGTGGAATTTGGTATTTTGGGACTGCCAGCTAGCTTAATGAATGGACATCCAGACGTCACTGGAGCAAGAGTCAAATGAGGGAGAATTCATATGGCTAAATCATGTAGCGCATACAGAAGAGGTTCAGACAAAAAAACGATCTTTATTCCCTTGTACAAATGAACAACAAATAAAAACATTGTTTGCAACACTGTTTGTTCCAGGCAACAGTTTCAACAACTTCAATAATTTCAATGTTCGTTTTTTAATATTTCAAACGAACATTAAATCGCAAATTTCTTAAATACAAATATACATCTTTGGTAACATCGACTCATAATCACTTAAAATTTAATACCTGAAAAAGTCAATTAACTCCAACAACAAACAGAAGTCTCTTGTGAACGAGTCATGAACAGCCTCAGCTGGCAGTGATCGGGTCATATATTGCACAAAATTAATACCAACACATCAGTAACACATCGCAAATTGAACACATCCTTTTTGAGTCAGTCAAAATAAGTACAATACCTGTACTCCCAAGAGCCACATTTCACACACATGCACACACACACACACGGATGGCTAGAATAATGGGCAAGTTTGGCATTCTCTGTTCTCAATTTTAATCACAACCAAATAGGTATGTCGTTAGATTCTGCAGGTCGCCGGGCAGATACAGACCCTCGTGACTGAGTTAATGCTGAGCACATTAATGATCATATAAAAGTGAGAAAGATAAATGACACAGTAACATTTTTACTTATTAGCAAGAAACATTTTTTTTATCAGCTGTAGATGTTTTATTTCATCAGTTTAACCAGTGCACTAGATTCATTTGTATAGATAAATAGGTCTATAATGGGGTTAAACAGCACACCAACACTAACGTGCTATATGGTGCCTACAACAGTAAATATGAAGCCATAAGAATAAACTGATTAAGCAGCCATCTACAAGGATAAATGTTAAAAAAGAGAGAAATCTAAGTGGATGAAAATGAACAAGATAATACAAAAGAAAATGCGAATGATTATCCAAGTCACAACCAGCTGATCGACTGGACCAGGCCATTTCAGCTTCTCGTTTGGACCAGGCCATTTCAGCCTCTCATTTGGACGAGGCTATTTCAGCCTCTCGTCTAGGTGAAATCCGGGCCAAAGTGGTGTGTTGCAGATATGTCCCTTACAAAGACTGCTCCACTCAACCACTAGGATCAAACTATTGATCAACACGAGTCTCAACCCGTAGCCAACAGGTTGCTCCCTATAAGTCACCTCTTACGACAGGCAGGATACAGCGGGCCTATTCTATCCCTGGACCCACAAGAGGAATGGATTCATTGACTGTCATATTTACCTTATCATTAGAAGTATGATTTATTTATACCTAGGCACGTGGTCAAACTTCTAACAAGGATGAAAATGGATTAATTATAGGAATGTTCCATGCAGATTCAGGCACGAAATGATTCCACTGCAAACAATATGAATGAGCAGCTGTACTTGGGACACCCATGGAATGTTTAGCAGATCAATATCAAGTATTATCAAAAATCAATACATAATAACATGAATATTTAATGCTGCATATGATTAGAAAACCTAATCAATGAGTGCAGTTGAAAAAAACCTGATTTGGGTGCCTTAAACACATCTGGAATATCCAAAGATTGCAAATGTTTCTAATGCCATTGATTCTTATAATATGGTGACAAATCAGGACAGTTTTCTGAAACATCATTCAAAGAATACAGCCTATACTGACACTTAGCAGTCCTCTTGTTTCTGTTAATAATCAGTCACACCCCCCGATGATAACAGTGACCGGACATCAATTTATGATGGGGCCAACAATTGACAATTTATATTTCAAAATGAGTTTTTGTTAAAAGGGTTAACTAAGTGAGACCAGGTTTATAGGTATCCATGCTACTGGTAGCATCATGCTTATTATAATTTATACTATTTGCGAGACAAATACAGCTATTTGATAAAATATAATCCATTCTTTTTGACTAGCACCCACCACAATCTGCAAGCATTTCACTTTGAGACCATTCAGTGTCTTGTTCAAAGAATCCACGTCCACTTGTCCATTAAGGAAATGGGAAATCGTGCGAGGCTCAGAGCACTGTGCCACCCCCGCAACAGGGTCGTGTGTGGCCACAGATGGACTCACCTGCACCCAGCCATTTTTCAAGATGTCGTGTGGGCTTGTAAAGCTACCAGTCCGCACAACAACACGTGATAAATTCTGTTCTGTATCAAATAACACAGTGATAGTGTCGCTCTCCTTGACACCCACGGCCCAAAAATAGCCGCTTGTCGATCCATATGCTAGATCAGCCGTGTACTTGTCGTAGGGCGTAATCTGTGAGAATACTGTAGCTGACGGGTTGTCACCGTGGATTTTATTCCCGCCTTCGACCGCATTGCTCCCTTGATCAAAGAAACGGTCTTTCAGTTTGTTGTCCTTACTGGTATCAAAAGAAGACTTCAGTCCCATGTGCTGGAATAAAGTTGGTTTGCGCATGATCACAGTTGGCTGTGCCATTGACATGCGGAAGTATCGAATAAGCCAATCAACCGGCTGCTCATCGTAAAATGTCAGCATGTACTGTGCCAGTTTACTCAGATCAGCTGACTTGAATAATTTACCAATAAAGCCAAGTTCAGAGAATTCCAAAACAGCCCAGTGGCCTCGTCGGCTTTTGATATAGTCACCAATTGCCCCCACAAAATTTGGAGCGCATACAACATCATCTTCTATCTGGATGTAATACCTGGAAATGTTTTTGGCATAGAGAAACATCAAAGCAAAGTCTGCAACTTGTTTGGCTCGCCATTTAACTCGAGACAACTCATCATTAAAATTCCTCTTCAGTCCATCCAGTTGAGGGTAGTAATCAGGAGCGACTTGGAGAACGTGAAGGAAGCCCAAGAGGATAAGGTGCTTGTATTTGGCTGCAATCTGACGGGCAACATCCTGGTTGTAAGCAACATCAAAATCAGCCAAGAAAACCACAACTACAACAGTAGCTTTGTCATCAGCAGAAGTTGAGTCTATAACGGAAGCAAGTGTTTGGAATAAATAAGTGGTGCCCATGCCATTGATTCGCTTAATGGATGGTATTCCTATTGTCAGTAGACCTAAAACATACATACACAAATGAGTGGTACTATACAAAACAAAACAATCTAACAACAAAATATGATTGTGGAAATCAGCTATTGGGAATATTGCACTGATGAACTGAGGCCAGAGTGGTTAGTGACAGTGACAATTGAATGTGATGGGAGTTGCAATGATGAGTGACTATCATGATGAGTGACAATAATCATGACAAGTGACAATGACGTGACAAGTGACAATGATGAGTGACAATGATGGTGACTAGTGAAAATGATGAGTGACAATGATGTGACAAGTGAAAAATGATGATGACCAGTGAAAATGATGATGATGAGTGACAATGAAGAATCAAGAATACTGGTAATTAATGATAGTGATAATAATAATGATGATGATGATAATAATAGAGTGAGGATTTCTTTGCGCTGAAGACACCATCAATAAACTCCAATCTTACAGCCATCACCAACCAGCTCTAATCTTACAGATGTCTTCAACCAGTTCTTATAGCCATCTCTAACCAATTCCAATCTTACAGCCATCTTCTACCCACTATAATCTTACAGATGTCTTCAACCAACTCTAATGTTACAGCCATCTTCAACCAACTTTAACATTACAGAAGTCTTTAACCAACTTTAATATTACAGATGTCTTCAACCAACACTAACTTTACAGCAATCTTAAACCAACTCGGACCTAAAAGATGTCTTCAGCCAACTCTAATCTGACAGCCATCTTCAACTAATTCTAATGTTACAGATGTCTTCAACCACCTCCCTAGTGACAGCACGTGGATTAGATGAGATGATCACATTCTGTGCTATTTAAGTGGTGGTTAACATTACCTGGGGTTGGTCTGGGACTGCTCATCACATTTGTCTGATTAGTGTCCAATAAATGCAATTCCATCTGAGGGAAATCATCGGTAATATGGCTCTGAAATATGACAAAAGAAATTTTTTTTTTCTAAAGTCAGAAAAACTCCAGATATTGTACGTACATCACTATTTTCCAAAAGCATTACATTATGACAATTAGCAATGAGCTAATGTGAAATTTAATAGGAAATTTAAAAACATGTTATTTAAATTCCTTGACGAAATGAAATGGTTAAAAAATTAGGGTAAGGCAATAGGCTAGTTATTATAGTTTGACACCCTTCCAAGACTATTTACAGATTTTGACAATTCAACCGCATATATTACAGACCAGTTGAGTGTATGGAAATATTTGATACGGACCATGGTTTTCACTTCTATGCTGCCAGCTATGTTGATAACAGATGCATCACAGCTTGTCTCATCTTGCACAGTATCTGAAAAAGAACGCAAAAAGCTCAGAATGCAATAGTAAATGTATCACAAGATAGATGGGTTGACAAAATCACCAAAATGATGGAAGTTGAGAAAAACCCAAAATGAGCAGCTTTGTTCATAGTATACCAGATAATAGAATGTGAGAAGAAATACTCAAACCTATGCATTCAAATAATAATATAATGACAGTAAAAGGCATATGATCATGGTATATACATGCTGAATGTGCACACTGAAAATGTTAAATCAAACAAATGACCAATTATATAACAGACATGACAAAAACTACCCCAATGTATTAATGCTATGAGGAGCGGGTAGTTGACTGACCTGGCTGACGTATCCTCCAGAGCATTCGGACATTGAGGGTGACCAGACCAAGCAGCAGAAGGATGAAGGGAGCCTGGAATGTACGTACAACCCGACTCATCTTCTCACTCGCAAAAGCCAGCAAGTCTATAATTAGTAGCAAAAAAAAGGTACAACAACACTGAGTGACACATCAACACATTTGTTCCAAGTGCTTATATCATTAGACAAAACAGGTGAATGTCCAAGATGTCTTAAACAGTGAAATGTGAAGAGCAGTAAGTCTGGTTTATCTGAGCAATGTCTGAAGAGTAGAAATGAAATCATCCAACAACCCCAAATGTGTTCCTACTTGGAAGTTGGTTTACCTTCAGTAAGTGTAAGTTTGACTGGGATTCCCAGTGGGAAAAACTTTTTGGGATGCTTCTAAAAATTGTATTATTTATAGAGATCACAGCAGAAGCAAAATTACTCTATCCTTTCAAATGAAAAGTGCATTTTCATTACTGTTGACTGACTATGACCTTTTTATTTTTAATCTCTAGCTTCAACACTCAACCCTCTCAACTCTACACATTGTATTCTCAAATCATGAAGATAAAAAGATAAATGTTAAAGACGGCATAATAGGTAAGTTCTTAAATGAATATGATACACTCTAAACTACCCAGGGTCATAGATCGATTATCTAAATCTTCCTCTCTTCAAACTACCTTCTGTCTGGGGATATAGATTGATAAAACATATCTTTCTATCTTCACCTGCAGGGGTGAAAATGTTCTTGCTTTTTATCTGACTTCAAAAAGGCTTACAATACTGTCAGTCATCCATATTATTGGGGCAATCTGCTTGACTTGATGACATCATACCTAAGTAATAGAGTATAATGCATGTTTGTTAATAAAAGCCTATGGATATCAAGACAGGCCTCCCTCACAGATCTGTTCTGGGACCCCTACTCTCCTTTATTTATGTCAATGACATTAAAAACTGTGTACCAAATACATCTCTTCAACTCTTTGTAGATGATTTAGTACTTTTGTCTGTCAGACAGATCCGCGCAGCGCAAAATCGATGAGAAGCATGCAATAAGTCAAAGATCAAAAGACAATCGGACATTCAGTTTTTATTCATCAAAAGGGGGAAATTAGGTAGGAATTATGACTTAATCACGCCCCCACCCTAGCATAATATTGAAGCATTAGAATTTATTTAAAAAACAGAGAGCAATATCTAGCTATTATCTGGGCGATAACGCATTACTCTATATATAAATATATATATTTATATATATATATATATATATATATATATATATATATATATATATATATATATATATATATATATATATATATATATATATATATATATATATATATATATATATATATATATATATATATATATATATATATATATATATATATATATATATATATATATATATATCCCCCCACCACCGTTTGGTTAGCCCTTCCATTTCATTGGGTGGCCCCTTCTTCTCATCACAGGTTGGGGCCAATGGTCCACTTCCATAAATTCCTATATTGGCCTCTGCCATATACCTGGCTCTTGCACGTCATTTCATTGCCATAGAATGCTGTTCGTTAAGCACACAGAGACTGTGCACACAGTAAAACATGCATGCCCCAGGTACACAGTGATCATACACGCAGTTGAATGACATGCATGCCCCAGGAAAACAGTGACTGCTCAAGCAATAGAATTTTGTGCTTTAGCAGCAGGGTGACCGTGCAGCCCAGGATAGACAACATCCACTTCACCGGGCACCCAACATTGATAAGTGCACAGTGACCGTGCACATAACCACTTTGTTAAACTAAACTTAACTTTGCTCAGTTGTAGTACTTCGGTATTGTCAAGTAATGTATTGCCAGGCCCGGGGGGGGGGGGCACTTAAGTGTATAGAGGTAGTATATATGTGCCGCACGACGGGGTATGTTTTTTTGGCCTCTCGACTTGTACAACAGGTTATTGGGCCTCATACTTGTATGACGGGGTATGTTTTTCAGCTTCAATCTGTACGACGGGTTATACATTTGCATAATACCTTGTACGACTGGGTATGCTTTTGGCCATTTTGACCTTGTACGACGGGTACGGGTTTTCGAGGTCCCGCGGTACACCCCTATCCAGAATAAGGCCAAATGCCCCACCCGGGTTGCCAGGCCATGTATTGTCAAGTTGTGTGTTGTCAAGGCAAATATTGTCAAGTCTTATATTGCTAGGTCATGTATTTTCAAGTCATGTTGTGTCATTATTAATCAATATTGATGTTTAGACTGGTTACCCGTATTATTGCCATATTGATATATTTCTTCGAATCTTACATGTTGTACTTTTTAACTTAAGTCACCACCCTTGGAAAACCTTTCCTGTGCCCTGATATGTATTGAAAAATGCCTGACGAAATAAATATCCCACGCAGGATACGTTATAATGAAATGAAACGTCCGCAAAGGACTAAAATCTTAACTTACCTTCTGATACGAATCCCTGTTAGTATGACTATGAGTACATTGGCACTGTGTGTGGAGTAGATCTCCGGTGCCTCGGGGTTTCCTTACAGAAACCCCGAACAATCAACGTTTAATTTTACCAAGAGCCTTTTTTAAAAAAAATGACGAAAAGTGAGTTTGCATGATAAATATGAACTTGTGTCGCTGGCATGTGTTGACATAACAATAACAGCAATTCCTCTTTCGAACGAAACTGCACTGACGAGCTCGATGCGGCTCAGTCACACGCAGAGTAAACTTCGTTACGTCACTTCCCGTCTGCATCCGGGCCACCAACAAATCCAACATGTCTGCCTGCAAGAGTGTGGTCAATTCACTTTTGTCGAATTAATTGCGCCATTTAAAATCAGGTTGGTGGCTAAATGCTAACCTTACTACGCATCTGTTTATGACGATTTATTCTACAAACATCTTAGGTCTAGATTTGTTTAATTTATCTCACATTTAGTCGACACTGGTGACTTGTTGATAGTCATCTTTGGATCTAAACATAGACAGATAGACACGATATGGCTCGGTTCTCGGTCAGAAACTCAGATTGTCTCTTGCACCGTGGTCCCTGATCCGTTTTTGAGTCAAGCAACACTACGGATTAAAATGTTTCAGCCGCTGGCTCAGCATTGGGATGTATTATACCTATACTTTGGCCCTGCGCGGACGTTTCATTTCATTATAAACGTCCTGGCTCGTAACTGGCCGCTTCCCTTGGCAAATTTGCCATATCTGTTTTGAATGCACTACTGGACTTAGCATCTAAAAAACATCATATATCAAGATCCTGTCCATAAATGATATGCAGGGCTAGAAATTAGCCAAATATTTCGCCGGCCAGTCTGGCCGGTAACCTTGAAATTCTACCGGCCCTACAAATTTTCTAATGGCCATACATTTTCAGTTATAAATAATAGTATAAAAAATAATTGTACGCGTTTTTATTGTTCATTTTATTGTTATATTAAATGCAACATTCAGATCAATATTTACAAACTTGTCAAAACATACAAAAAGCATACATTTCTTCAATGAGGTCAATAGCACAATTTTCCAACACACACACATACTCTTCCTCATCATCATCTACACCATCACTTCTTTGACGGCAAACGGTCTACATGCAGTACAAAACATCACGTCCTTCTCGCTGTCATGCGAAAGCCATTCGCGTTTTTCGCCTCTTTCATTAATTAGCCAGGCAGGATTCCAGCATCTGTAGCGCTTATCTTTTTCGTACTGTGCTCGCTGGGCTTTTTCGTCCTCAAATTTGCGTTTGTTAGGCGACGGAGGTTTGGAACCCTGAACATAGCGCCACATCGACATCTGCAGAAATTGTGTACTGTTAAAAAATCGCATGCTGTTATATAGGCATGCGTACCGACGTCTTGGAAGACAACTCGCAAGAAACGCTTAAAGAAAACATGCGCGTTACGTAAGTCATACAACTGTTGGTGGGTCTATCGTTAAATGCAATCAGAACGCTCTGCAATCACACAGCAGACGCGGTAGAAAAGTCACGAGGAGCGCGCAAAGAAAACATAGCGCGCGTATGGGTGATGTTACGTCTTTCCGTCGCGTCACTTCCAACTGTTACTGGTGCAAGAAGAGATGACTTGTCTACTTTCACAGTTGCATTAAGTTTGTTTTGTTGTGGCTATCACTGCAAATGTTCTTGTATGCGTGAATCCAGCTTTTCTGCATAACCTGACTTTAATCTCAATTCTTATGAATACCATTCACAGATGATACATGGTAAATCAAATTAATGAATTAAAATAAAATTGCCTTTATGCGATGGAAAAGCGGTTAAATAAAATTTTTCAACAGACAGGTAACGGGGAGTCTGGTTGATTCGTTGTTGCCAAGTAACGTTCAACTTATTCAGGTCAGTAGGTGCATGTTGTATTCAAATACGAGAGGCTGCCATTAGATAGCTTAGGGGGGAGTGGGGTGGGCTGTAGACCATGTTCTTGTCTTCACAACGATACGTGATGGTTCAAAATTATACACCGACTGCAGCCAGCTGATCCCTGATCTATGGATTATAAAGTCTTCACAGACAATCAAGGCACGGTAGTTGTATAATTTTTTCTGTGAGCCTATCTATGCCATCGGTTTATTCATCAGTTTACTTTCAGTTCATATACTATAGGTCAATAAATTACGCAAGACATGATAGTATACAGCCGGGAAGCTTTCTTATCTCATGTGTTTTTCGGGTTTATGTTTCAAGCAGCGCTTAATCACGCAAGCTCCACTACTGTTGTATTGAACTGGGCCCGAGGTGTTGGCGCGGAAAAAAACTACCCGCCAGTCGGGCGAGTGGTTGTGATTATTTACCCGCCCGACTCAAATTTCGGGTGGTAATTTCGAGCCCTGGAAATGTATATCTATATAATGTACTGAAATACCAACCCGTACTGTAATGACAAGAGGTATTGATACACGTATTGAAATATCAAGACACCTTGAAATCTTCCTACCAAAATGAGCGGAAGAGCTAGCATTCACTTAGCCCTCAACGTCTGAGTAGATATATATTCATATTACCGTTCGTTCGGAGCTAGCATTCAGTCAGACCTCCAGTTAGTTGCTGCCGTTTAGACATTTTGGGATGTTGATGTCAGAGTTAAAAACCCTAGAAGTCTTCTGATGCCCAAAATTACACATGGACGCCTCCTTTGTTGTTGGCTCCTTATCAAATAAAAACCTGCTCTGCATGACCATTGACTTCAGAATTGATAGATAAAAACATCTCTTGTACTTAGTGAACCCAATGGAAACAATTATAGATGACAAATTTCCTAATAAAGCAAGCTAGCAGGCCCAAATCTACACATGCTCCCATCTTATGTTGATGGCTTCTTGAAATCTGAAAATGAGCCTTGCATGGCATTTTACCCCTGGATAATTTGATAGAGAAATGTTTTTTTACCATGTAAACCCAATGGACATTTTTTTATGATGGCACATTTTCTCATCAATTAAGCTACCAGCAAAAAGTTACATGTGACCTTTGAGTCAACGTAGATAAACATGCGCATGTAAATACAATTAAATGTTATAATATAATCATGTCATATTTTCTTGTTGAAAATCTTGTCAAAAACATCAGAGCTTCAAGGCCAATTGGTAGCTTGTTTATACAGACCTGGTGATGTTGCTGGCTTCAAAGGGTTTCAAATAGCAATATCTTATGACTTAGAAGTACCCTTTTAAGCAGATACAATGTCTGAATAGGTGGATGTGTCCTCTCATTTTAACAAACATTTCATATACATTCATTGGTCAGGGCTTTAAATCGAGGTTGGTAATTTTGTGAGGGTTGAAAGGTTTTGTAGGTGTGGGGGTGGTCAGAGGGCGTGATGACGCTATTATTCTGTATCAGTACACAATATTTCTAATTTTTCAGGGTTTTAATGGCTACACTATACATGCCTTTGGCTGGATAGTCTTCTTGCGTTCAAAGGGGAACTGAACCAATTCATATGTTGCCCAACATGTCTGAGGAAAAGGGCGTGTGCAGAGAGAAGGAAGAAGGAGAAAAGAGTGGAGAAGATAATGACCAAGAAGAGTCATCTGAGAGCGGTATGAGGAGGAATTCTACTTACAGCACAAAGGCTTTATCCTGGTTCCATCCTTGAAGTCACTGACATCAATTGAATGCTTTTTGGATCCCTCATATTTTAAAATAACTGCAGGATAGTTAATATATGCAACTATTAATTGTATTGTATTATATCATTGTGGAATATGTCATTGAAAAGCACCTTTAACCCTGTGTATTTGTTATTTCAGCTATGTTGATACTCTTGATACCAAAACAAACCTATGGGAGATAAAAAGCATTGTTCATTACAAAATGTGTGAAATATAAGTTGAAGAATATATTGTTTTCTTTCAGACTGGGAGAGTGAGGAGAGTGGTGAGGAAGAGGAGTCTGGGGAGGAGATGGAGCAAGATGGCCTGAGTTCAGCCGACTCCGATGATGACGTAGACAAATGCCCTATCTGTCTCCGCAGCTTACGAGAGCAGCACATTGGGATGCCAGAGTCTTGTGACCATGACTTCTGTCTCGAGTGCATCGTTGAGTGGTCCAAGGTGGTTATAATCACTTCCGTGGGGTCACTCCTCATACTCTTCTTTGTTTTATTTCTTTTGTTTTGCCCAGTCCCGAAACTAAACAATTTGCAGCCCATCACATGCCTCATTTGTATAACTTTTGAAACAGTTTCTTATTATTATAGTGAATGAGAGGAGTTCCAAATGATGGTGTCTGAAATATTTGTCAGTTAACTGATTAAAAACAGATTTCCACCCATGTATCACTGGCAAAATGTATAATATTCATATATGCTGAATACCATTTTTCTGTTGATTTTAACCTACACCAATATGTTAATACATATGAGGATAGCATCTAGATATATCTCCCTATGTGTGAAAAATATCAATCCACTGTTTTAGGCATTGTTTTGGTGTCTGAATGTCTTTTTAAAAAGATTATTGATAAAGCATTTTAGAATAATATGATAAGGGTGAGATATGAAGTAAATTGTTGTCTGCCTTTGAACCATTTGCCTTCTGGTTGTCTGCCTTTGAACCATTTGCCTTCTGGTCGAAAAGAGGGTTAGTCCTGGTTGTTAATGTCAAGGTTAATGAAAAACTCTATATTCTTAAGTAGTACGGTGAATTCTTTATGAGTGTCTCTTGCTCAGTTGAGTTGAGCTTTGGGAACCAGGGGAAAAATGAACGCAGTATTGGAATGTCACCTGCCTTGTATGACATGATTGTCTTTGTGTGTTCAGAATGTAAACACATGTCCGGTAGACCGTCGCATCTTCCACATTATACTGGCCAAACACGGGGTCGACAACGTCATCTATAAAAAGGTGGGCCCTCTCACTCTCCTGTCAACAATAATACCAGTGCTGTAGTGTCATCAAATTACCTGTCCCTGCTAACGATGATTGGGAGCTATAAGAGGAAGCAATATCTAAAATTTTCTTGTACGTCTTATGCCATGGAAGTGACAGGGTTCGGCAGTGAGGAGTATGAGAGTTTGCCTGTTGTGTGTCTAGATAGCGGTGGACGACAAACAACTGGTTACGGAGCCTGAAGTGGCTGAAGATGTGACTCTCTGTGAGGTGTGCCGTCAAGGTGATAGGGAAGACCAGCTGCTGCTGTGCGATGGCTGTGATCTGGGGTACGTAGGACTACCAGGGGAATGGATTAATGCTACTACCAAATATTTGTTTCATTAAAATGTAAAACTAAACGGTGAGTTGTGACTAAATAATGATTTTATGTGAAGCCATGATACACACTACTGGTTCTATGTTAGGTCTCTTCCCTGGTAACACCATACATGACACCAACCCTTATATGTAAATCTGCTCACCCATCTAGCTGACTTGCTTTAACTATTTGATCAAGTGAGATTCACATCCAGTGGACAGTGTGTCCCCCAGCCACTTGAGCCGGACCTTAAAAGCCCGGAGATGATTGATCTGACATCATATATATATATATATATATATATATAGATATATATATATAGATATATAGATATATATATTATTTTGTTGGGTAAGCATTGGAGATGATTGGTGTGTCGTGGCTGCAGGTACCACCTGGACTGCCTGACCCCCGCCCTGGGCCGCGTCCCTTTGGGAGACTGGTATTGTAGAGACTGCTCTATGACTGCACCCCACACTCAAGGTGATCTACCAGACGATCAAACAGTGCGGTAGTTATGGATCATAGCATTGAAGAATTGGGGCAATTTGCCACTGACTCGACTAGTATAATTGTTGAAGGTGGAGATTTCTGGGAATGAGTGCTCTTCTCTAGATTTCAAATGTTGTATGATATCGGCAGATATTGGTCGCTTGCATGGGGCGCACATCCCGCGGACCATGATGATGGAGCGCTTGCTGAATATCATCGCCCCGGAGCGTGCTGCCCGTCGTCATCGTGTCATCTACAGTTCATCAGAGAGCGAAGACGAGGATATGGTCGAGGTGGGTGCTACATTCCGTTTGTGTAACGCTGCACCTCAACACAGCCTGTACTTGGTCTAACACTTGACCTTTAATACCTGATTTGACCCTGAATAAATAATCCTCAATCTTAGCTTCAGCTCGTTGACTGAGTCACTCAATGGTGTAGTGTTGATATGTCACAGTAATTGGGTTTAAAAACTGGTGTTGTTAATGTGTTTGTGCTAAGTGAATGATAGCACGAATGGGGTACTGCTTAAGCTTCTTTTTGTCACCAGTGTCTCAATATCACCTCTGTAGAAAACATGATGTAGACTGTTTTGTTTGATAATCATGTCTGATAACCCTTGTTGACAAAAACAGCATCCACTCACATGCTATATTGATCTGATTCCAAATATGAACTTGATTTGAAGTGGAAATAAGAATAACATGACTGTGTAGTTGGTGATGAACTGTTAATGCCTTCCTGGTCAATCATAAAAACAAATGATGGTATTTTTTGTGTTTTAGCAGGAAGATTTTGACCTGCCATCTTTTTCTGCCTCTACTCCTTCTGTCTCCACCTCAAGAACCACCCCCAGACAGAAAAAAAAATCTTGTAGAAAACGAAAATCGAGGCGGAAAACTAGCAGGAAAACTAAAAAATCTTCAGTATCTTCTAAGTCAAGCACCACCACAGGGAAGTCAACAGTAAAAAACAGTCGTCGGAAGTCAGGACGCCGTAGGAGGAGGAAAGTAAGTTGAAACACTACTTGAACTAAATGGTTCCTAATGGTTCAGTTGCACTTTAGCGTTCACTGTATGATGTGATGGAGAGGACCTTCCATGCCCTCCGTGTTATTGTAGTATTTCCAGAATGCCCGCCATGGACGTGCCATCTCCCAATATGGTGAACTTTTCCAATGCTTGTTAAGATCAGTTGTGTAGTGTTATTTGTGATATTGGAATTTTTGAGCCTTTTGTCACATATGTTTGAGCATGTCAGTTAATGTCTGTGGATTACCTGGAGCTCTGTATAGCTGCCATTTTATGAGGTTAATGACAGTGACTCTATAATTGGAACATCCTCTCATCATCATCTTCATCCAAGACAAGACCTGAGATGGAAAGTGCTAGTTTGACTCCCGGTTCTCTCACTGTTACATTAGTAATGCAACCTGTGGGGTTATCGTCTGGGGTTTTCTGAAACGACTCGCCACTTATTGTCCTGTTCACAATCACTCATATACCTCGGCCTCATATTTGTTCATCTGTCTGTTCATAAGATTTTGATGGTGCTTATTGTTGCAAAGCTAGCTTGCCGTCCCAAATCATACATGAACCTGTCTTATGCAAATTAACAGTCAGCTCTGCACGACCTTTGACCCTTGAGTAATTAAGCAAATATAAATGAAAATCTTCTGTTCCGTTTAAAGCCAAAGTGTAATTGAAACTGCTGTTTCTAAGCAATCAGGAGAATATTCTTTCAGTCTAAAAATTAAGTCTGATGGGGCCTTCAGTTACAGAGGTTGCCTGTGACCTTAACCTAATTTTCATGGTCACCCCTGCATATGAGGAATGTGTGAATCAGACACAACGATGTGGCACTTTCTGTCAATATAACTTCTGTAATGTTACAGATGCATGTATATGATATAGTTTGGGTGCACCAAACTACGCTTATGAAAACAATGTCAAACCTTAAAAGTTGTGGGTGTCTTGTCATGAATTTTTGACAGCAGTGTTGATGATTGTCACAGCATCTAATTGTTGTACAGTGCACATGGTGATTGAACCAGACCATGTCCACCTACACAGAACATCATGAGATCTCCCTACAGAAACATCCATGTGACACCCATCTAGCTCTCAATTGATTGTTTTATATCATAAATGATCTTGTCAAAACTTGTTGATCTTAGTCTCACTGACCTTATGCCTATGTCTTGGTATATCTTAACATGTTAGTGAAATATCTGTACAGCATTCGTGCTGTTGTCATGTTGAGAGCAGTGTTTTGTATGTGCGTTGGTAATGGCAATGTTTCAAACGTCAAGGTGTTGCCTTGTGGTTTCCATCTCGTGAAAGCTGAAGGATCCTTCATTACAAGTATTGATACTTCTGTCACTGTATTCCTGTGCGTAGTGATAAGCAATGATACTTCATGGTCCTATACCATTTGAGTGAAAGGGCCTACCTTTGTGTCATTATCATCCTTACACAATGATAAACATTGATACTCGGTGACATCATCCTTACACAATGAGAAACATTGATACTTTGTGTCACTATCACCATGATTGATAGTGGTGACAATCATCCTTAAACCTAAACATTGTGTCATTATCATCCTTACACAATGAGAAACATTGATACTCGGTGACATTATCATCCTTACACAATGAGAAACATTGATACTTGTGTCACATCATCCTTACACAATGAGAAACATTGATACTTTGTGTCACTATCATCCTTACACAATGATAAACATTGATACTTTGTGACATTATCATCCTTACACAATGAAAAACATTGATATTTGGTAACATTCATCATCCTTACACAATGAGAAACATTGATACTTTGTGTCACTATCATCCTTACACAATGACAAACATTGATACTTGTTGACATCATCCTTACGCAGTGACAAACATTAATACTTGGTGACATTATCATCCCACACGAGGAGAAACATTGATACTTGGTGTCACAATCCTCTTTGCACATTGAGAAACATAATTGATGTCACTACCCTGTACTATACGTTATCAGTAAATGATTAAAGGTGTTTTGTCATATTTTTCATTTCTATCTCAGCTATTCTGCATAACTTATCACATAACTTGCCTTTCCTCCTGTCCAACCAGTCTTTCTGTTCATAAACATTTGATAGCACATTTTGTAAAAAAGAACACATGCCGCCCCAAATCACCCACCCATCTCATTTTCCCCTTTTCTACCTTACAGTTTACTCAGTCTGCTCTATGACTCTCAGCAAACAAACTGTTGTTAAATCTCTTCAGTCTAAATGTAAATTCTAATGTGTTCGTAGTTTAGGGAGGTTAGTAGTGACCTTGACATATTTTCAACGCCAAGGCAGTGAATATGGGATGTATGTATTAAGGTCACCCATACTGCTCTCCACTTCACCATTTTATGTCATATTTAATAGTAAATCAATTGAAAACCAGTAGAGCTTGGAGGCTTATTTGCCTCTTGATGTCAAAAAGTCAGTCATACATATGCTTTGTGATGGTGTTACGTAGTAAGTTAAGGGTGCGTTTTGTGTGAATGCTATGGAGCTCTGGAGGGTGTTCGAGGTGTGTTTAGTGTCAAAAGCTTTCCAACTTACGGCTGTTATTTAGTTTGAGTGTTAATGCTTTGCAACTCAAAGAGTTTAGGATATATTTTGTGCAATTGCTTAACTCTTTACATAGACTTTTATCAAGTTTGATGTAAATGGTGCAAGATGTACATGGTGACACAAGCATGAAGTGTGAAAAGCTCAATATTTATTCCAAGGACGATGGAGCCGTCTTCTCACAGTCATGATCATTGGTCAAGTTTTGACCATATAATTGAGGCTAAATTGTGATCCAAGCCTTTTCTGGCAATGTCTATCAGATAGTGGAATTTTTCATTATGTGTAGATCTTTATGAGGTATCTTTTATCAAAGTTATTTGTCTCTTCAATTGAAGCCCCAAAATCTTGAACTGTGGCATTAACATTATGTGGGCCATATTGGTTTGTTTAAAGCAGACTACTCAGCAGTAGGCTGAAATCTTGATTTTTCTCAAGATGTTCCATTTTCTGGTTTATTATACTAGACATGCATGACATTTGCCAGTCACGCATTGCGACAGTGTGTAGTTAAGGTTGTTGGATGGCTGGTTGTGCCCGGCCAGGTGGCTCAGTGGTAACATGGTAACTGTCAGTACCAGCAATAGGGGTTCACCACCCTGTTGATCTGTGCTGTCCAAGCATTACATTCATCCTCATCCATCTCTGTTGAAAGAAGTCAAAATGATCCATTGCATTTCCCCCATTGCTGTTTGCTGGATCACTGTGTCATCAGCCTGATGAAGGTTCATCATCATTTCATGCCACCCCCTCCCCCTTCCCAGCGATGACATAAAGGTCATCTTCTGACCTAAAATAAGTTCTGTACTAAAACATAGCCACGCAGCTCAATGATCCTTCCTTGTTTTTCTACAAATCCTGCACATTATGAATGATTCCAGTGGGATGTGATGATATCACTCTGCTTTGGCGGAAACATAATGCACTCTCTTCAATGTTCTTTCATTACATATGTCCAATGTTTGTTTTTGCAGCCCTTGTCCAACACTTATTTAACCCTGAAAATTGTTCTCTTTTGCTAAGACCAAGCTGTCATCATTAGTATTTACCTTATGAAATGTTGAGTATTTATACATACATGACAGGCGAGCAAACAAAGGAAAAGCCCTTCACTGCCTACCTTTGTTAGTGGATTCATCAAACACCACTTCATGGTTATAAAATTCCTCAAACACAACCTGTCATGGTTATAAGGTTCACCAAACACCCCTTCATGGTTATAAGGTTGATCAAACACAACCTGTCATGGTTATAAGGTTCACCAAACACCCCTACATGGTTATAAGGTTTATCAAACACCACATGCCATGGTTATAAGGTTCATCAAACACCACTTGCCATGGTTATTAGATTAATCAAACATCGCCTTCCATGGTGTAATCAAATATCTTGCACTGTCTCCCAGGGCTCCAGGAAAAAGCGCGCCAGAACCAAAAGCTTAACTCCATCCACCATCAAGTCTAGAATCGCCCAAAAGCTCGGACTGTCTAAACCAGCGCCTGGCTGCCATCTACCGCGGGTGAAATCTCGCTCGGGCTCTCGACAACTTGAGGACCAGCGTGCAGACATGGGTATCAGCACCTTGTCTGTGTTTGGCAGCAGAAATGATCTCCAATACTTCAAGTGAGTGCCAGACACAGGCCGATGTTAATACCTCCATACCGATCTTTCTTTGAGTTCATGGGTTGATGTTAATTTGACCCAATAATGTTCATAGTTTTGAGCGCTATGTGGATTTATTGCAGTGAGAGTGATGAAGAAGAGGGATGGGGACAGGCACAAGCATCTTCCAGCACCGGTGGTTTGGCTGTAGCTGGCACAGCCTCCCAATCATCCTTCAGACATAGTCACATCAAGTCCAAAGCAGCAGCAGCCGCAGCAGCTCCCAGAAGGTCAGCCCACTGGCTTATCCTTAATTAGTAATATAGTGCAACAGATGCAGTGGTTATATCCTCTGCCATCAGAATATACTCTGATAGATATGTTGAGTGGCTAAAATGTGGAAATATTTTGTATTCCAGAGTTTAGGCAACATTCAAATAGATGTTTTCTCTGTTCTAACATCAATTAAAGGGCAGGAAAATAATGATATTTTATTTCAGTGGGGCCCAGTCACTGGGCTGAATCATCACTGAGTGCTATACAAAGAGCTCTGGGTTATACTTAGCTCTGCTGTTCAGCAAGCTTTACGTCTGATTTTAGAGAGTGAATTAGTCCGTTTATCTGTTGGGCTATCTTTACCTCAGCTGGGATGCCACATTATGTTATAAAGCAAGACACATTGGCAAGCCAGCCGCCCCTTATCATATGTGGCCATCTCTTTATGTCATTATTTTTTTGTAGACCAAACATCTCCTCTCAGCTTTTGATCCTGAATAATGAAATTCTCATGGTTAACGTAAACCCTGTAGGGATTTGGAACAATTTCTTAGCCTTAGGAACACCTACATTATTTACTTGTCTATAGGTTGCCACATTTTGGACCAGAATTGATTAAAAAAAAAAGAAGGTGGGTGGGGTGGACCTTTACTCTAGATTTACAAATGGTGGGAGTGAGTATGGATGCCGAGAGCTCCAGATTGCGAGCGGCATGGTCAATACCAAGTGTGTACAGCACAGCATCGCAAGTAAATTACTGCATCCTGACTAGCAAAGATGACATTCTATTATTTTTGTTTTAATCTGATAGTGTTGCTATGTTTACTGCTACTGAAAATCATCATGCAATGATTAGTGATGGGCATATTTAAAGCACATCACTTACGTGACTCAAAAACAGAGATAATTTGATATGATTTGCATATGTTACTTTTAACTGACTCATAGGGTATCGTTTTGTATTATGTAATGATATAGTCTTGTGGTGCTAGAAACAATGCTACACAATGTACAATGTGGCATGAGTTACAAACTTGCACCCACACAGACACTTGCATATCACACAGACACTGACCACTTTATATCCTTGCAAGTAATGCAGCAGGCCATAAATATAGAACACAGTGTGATACCTGGTTCAATATTGACCATCACTTGGTTTAAACGATTGACTGGTTTGACTATCTCCATTGTCATATGTGGCATCCTACCCTCATCAAATGATGGCCAAGAAAGACCCTCTTGACCTCCATCCAACAGATGTGGAATGAAGAAGGTGTGAGATGTTGTGGTGGGGGGGGGGGTGAGGAGGTGTAATACGTGTTTATGAGGCATGACTTATGTGGGGCAGCTTTTATTGTCTCCATCATATCAACTCGTATGATGTTTGTGATGGCAAATAAATGGATTGAGAATGTTACTGTGATATGTAAGCTGATGATTCCCGTGTTGGGACGTCTTCATGCGCACCGCAGTCCAGACACTCGGTCAGCTGACACCATTTTGACATGGCATGTGATTGAGATTGCCGGTGTGGCGTTTGTGTGTATCAGCAACTCGGCTACCCTACCCAAAGAGCCAATGTGTGCATCACAGCCTCCGGCCTTTGACTTCCTGGGGTCTATCATGAAATCCCAGGACCTACTCAATTTGCCTCCGCAGAAAGTGCGCATCCTCAAAGATGGTACGTATGGTTGCCTGCAGCCTTGATTCAGTCAGCCAGCTCTCACTAAATACCAACCATGCTATAAGTGCTTCATATCTCACCTGTGCCTTCAATGATACAGCTGTCTTTACTTGCAAGCTAAAGATCAATTCTGGCTGGCTCAATCTCGGTTGCATCTCCAAGAATTGGTCAATATGGCAGTGCAAGCACAACTTGTTTTCCAACCAATTAGTTCCCCTGTTTATTCTACAAAATATTGATTGGAAAAAAAAATCAAATGGATTGCTTTTATTCTTCCTTTCTTCTATCATTTAAATATTCAAGTTGTGTTTGCACCTCCTCTATTTTTATCATGGCCATTTCTTGGTTACCTGTGATCGGCTTCAATCCTCTCTTTTTAACTTCTAAGGATACATTTGCTGAAGCTGTTGCAACGTCAGGGGTGCATGTGTGTTACAAACCGTCCCGAGCTGGTGTTCAACAAATCGTACCTGAAATTTCAGATTTCTCATATTGGATTTCATTGAAGGAACACATGACACAGCTCAGGTCTGTTTGTATAGGATTGGCTATGTATATATGACAAGAGAAAGAGCAACTTGCACCCTTTACATTGCACAGCTTGTCTAGTTGTGACGGGATGATGTGCATCAAATGGCCAGCCATTTCTACCTGTTTCTCTTGAGTGGATAGACAATGCGTAGTCTAATGCTAAGTACCTTGTGTTGTTGCTGGCCTGCCGTTTGATGTGGTTGTCTGGTTCGTATTTCAACTCATGTAGATTTTGGTGGGGTGTGTGTTGTCGTCTTGCATTACACTGCACCAATCACTCACCTATGAACTAAACCCGTAAAGTTCAAACACTGCTTTTTTAGGCTTTAATTTCACAAACCATTGAAAGAAACAGCAAGCATTTAACTTTTAATACCCACCTTCTGATAACCCAAAACTTCAAAATCCCTCCAATTTAAAAAAAAATATACAACAAAACATTAATTCAGCCCTTAAACAATTCATTTGAGTTGGCACCTCTAAAAGCTCTGGCCTTACATAGTGTCATGAACCCGAAACAGGGTGTAGACCCCCCGTTGGCTCAGCTAAGGCCACGAGTAAACTGGTTGGGATGTGGGGCTAATGTGTGGTGTGAGAGAGTGGGGTCTGAACAGCACTCTACTGCTTTGATTGCAGGCTCACTAGAAGCTAGGCACTGTGGATCCCATGACAAGGAGCCCAGTGATGGAGGCAGCGGTGGGCCGAGTGTCGAGAAAAGTCCAACATCACAATCTAGGGGAGCTGACGGCCCCGGTGATAGTGGTGGCAGAGGGCAGCCCGAGGGGCACACGGATGCTGAGACCCATAGAGGGCCCAGCGAGCCCGGTGAGAGCCATGGGCAAGATGGAAGCCAATCTGATGGAGGACAGCTCCCCGCTCAAATCTATGATCCTTTCAAGGCAACATCAGAGGAAGAGGAAGACTCAGAGGACAAAAAATCAGAGGAGAGGTTGAATGTTGCGGAAGAAGTAGAAGGAGATAGGTGTATGGAGGAGGATGAGGAGAGGGAGAAGAGTGATGAGCAGAATGGTGGAGACATTTGTCGGGGCCTTAAGGAGGGGGACATCCTGGATGTGGATGAAGATGAGATCGAGAAGCTGGGAGGTGATACAGAGGATGATAATGATGATGGTGGTGACGTGATTCTGCACATCATCCAGGAGGATGAGGCTGACAAAGATGGAGAGACAGACCGTGAACCCCGGGCTTCCCCGGCGACGTCTCGCCCACCCAACTCGCACTCAACAGAACTGTACGATCCATTCTCCTGTCAGTCCCCTGCGGATTCCCCTTTCGCAGATAAGCCTTCGGTATATGCCAGCATCATGGAAAGAGCACCAGTTGTCATTGAACCTCATGATGATGCTGATACCAATGCGGCAGCGGCTGTCTTACCTGAGAAATCTGCAGATGATAGCAATGGAGATGGGGGAGAAAAGCAGAAGTGTGAATCCCCAAGTGGAGTTTCCGGTGATGTGATTGATTCTTCTGGCTGCTCCAGTGACAAAGTGGAGGAAGAGGACGCAGATGGTTGTGAAGGGCAGTCCCAGAGCAAGGAGGCACCGAGTAGATCTCTTGATGAGGATCAGGAATGCAGTGAGGAAGAGGCTGAGGAACACAAGATGAAGAGAGAGGTGGAGTTTGATGAGGCCTTGGGACTCAAGGTGAAGATTATGGACATTGGTGGTGAAGACCAACATGTAGCAACAAATCCTGATGACCTTGGTCGGGAAATGAAGAATACCGCCAAGGTGGACTCTGCCAAACTTGATGTTGGTGACGATTTGACGGTGGTTATAATTGACAGTGATGGAGAGAGTGAGGAAAATAGGAGCAAGAAGGAACATGAACTGCCTAAAGTGGTGCAGAAGGTCAAGAAATCTGACCTTGGCTATATATCCAGTGATGACTTGGAGGGATCAGCTCACAGGGGAAATAGGGAGAGACCAACAGAAAAACAGGAGGGTTACTTCAAGCTGGAATGGGAAAGATCACACAAACATGGCAAGCATCACCGCTCTAAATCGGGAGAAAGAGACAAAGACCGCTCTCACAACAAAGATCGCTTTGAAGGATCAGATGGCAAAGGACGTTATCGTTCCCATGAAAAAGATCACTCACATAGATCTGGATCAAGGGACCGATCCCGTCGGAAATCTAAGTCTGCTGACAGGGATGAAAGGTCTTACAGAAGGTCAAGGTCACCTGAGAGGGATGAAAGGTCAAGAAGAAGGTCAAGGTCAATTGAGAGAGATGATAGGTCAAGAAGAAGATCAAGGTCAATTGAAAGGGATGATAGGACAAGGAGAAGGTCAAGGTCAGCTGATAGAGATGATAGGTCACGCCAAAGAAGAAGTCGGGACACAAGTCACGAAAAAAAGAGGAGATCTCGATCCAGATCTCACAGTCCAAGGTACAACAAAGACACTCAAAGAAGGTCAAGGTCTAAAGGTGCATTACGTGAGGATCCAGATGACTTCAGGGGCACTGTTAAGATGTTTGCTCAGTCCATGAAAGATGCAGAAAAAAGTCACACTGCACCAAAAAGAAGCTATCAAGATTTACAAGCTTCACCTGTAGTAAAGCTTGAGGAGCGTTCTGCGATTGGAACAGCTGCCAAAAGAACAAAGGATGCTAATGATTTTGACCACACTAAACCCGAAAATAACCTAACACCAAACAGGAAACCTTTGGATCGAGTGCTTGCTCAACTCTTCAAACACAAGTCCAGTCATCCAGCACCCATTCTGCCCCCACCATCCCTCCCTGATCGGGAACCACCTCCACAAACCACTGCATCCCACAGTGAACTCTCTTTCCCTCCACCAATGCCCCCTCCCAGATTCACCATGTCACTGCCATCTCGTCCCAGCTTCCAGAAACCTCTGTTACCCCCACCATTCCCCTTTGGCTTGAGGCCCCAAGATCAGAGTCAGAATCTGGTTCAGATAGACCCTATGGAGGAGGAGAAAGAACACCAGGTCGGCAATTATCCTCGACCATTGATGCAGTGTGCTCCGCCTGCTGGTCTGCCAGGCCAACATTCAGAATTACGCGGCCATCCTGCTTCCATGTTACAGCCCCAGCTACAGCTGGTGGAGAATGTGGTGGATTCTTCAGGCGGACTTCTTCCCGAGCCTCCACAGAGGGCCACCCTCATGGTGTCTGAAGGTAACTTACATATGCTGCATCAGCCACCTGGTCCACAGCAAGGACTGCCCACGGTTCTCCAGCATCAACTACGCAGCATGCATCCTCAGCTCATCATGAACCCCCTCCTACCACCTCCACCAGGACATTCACCCTTTGCCACAGCCCAAGGCATGCCCCAGCTGCCATCAGCTACACTTCCTCAGTGGCAACCTCACCTTAACTCGCCCTTGTTTATGGCTAATCGCCAGCCAATGCAAGTCAGCCAGCCGTCGGTGCACATGTCCCAGAATGGTTCCGAGCCACTGGTGCAGCTGAGCCTGGCCCAGTCGCACGTCGGCCTGGCTTCTGTGACAAATGTGTTATCGTCTCGGTGTGGACTTCTAGAGACCCCATCCAGCATCAACCTTGCTGACGTTTCTGGTCCTCCACCCAACATGCAACTCCCTCCGCTTACCCCCAACCGAGCTTCTCCAAGGCTGCAGAACAACACATCTTCTTTATCTGGCCAGGAGCGCGCCAAACAGCAGCATTTGTTGGGCACCGCCCAGATTACCGCCACCTCCCCCTCCCCCGACCGACCAACTCCTCTTCAAAGTGCCCATGCCCCCACCCCCACTGCCCCGCTTTCCGGGCAGGCCCGTGTTCGAGGGTCACATGCTGAGCAGCGAGGCAGATTCCTCCAAGTTGAGTGACATGACAGAGGTGGTTGACATGGATGTGTCGTCGCCGTTGTCCGACGAAGACAACATGTTGTCAGCCTACTCACCACCACACCCTCAACACCTCCTCAAGGAGCTGCTACCTGGACTTATTGACCGTGACAAGCATGTGGAGAAGTCCGTCTCATTTCACCTCGACACAAAGGATGACTTTGACAATATACCATCATCAGCTGTTGATCTAGATAATCTATCCAAGGTTAGTTGACATCCAAATGCGTCACCAGGAAGGTATAAATGGGAAGCACGTCGTAATGTTGAAATTCTGAGCGTCAGATAGTCTCCATGGGGCTGCTTTTAAGAGCAAAACTTTAAAATGGAGAGCATTGCCATCCCGCCCCCTGCAATCAACACTTCTAAATGGAGTGCATTACTCATACCAGTTAGCTTAATGATCCTTATCTTTATCTACCATTATGATTGTGGACTGCTGGTGTATGGACCCATAGTTGGGTGTTTATGGTAGAGGTCATGTGTATGGCTGTGGGGTAGAGCTTTTAAGAGGTGCATCTCATTATCAGTTAAAAAACAACCCATGCAACTTGTCACCTGTTTTACATCTGCAACTTTCCAACAAACACTACTGTACATTGAATGACACCACCTTGATACTACTAAAACCTTTTAACCGGTTCACCTACGTGACCAACACAACATTTCACATTCCTGCTACACATCCAGAGAGAACCTGAAATACCTTACACATCCCTACAGACAAGCCTTCAAAGGTTCTTACTGACAGATTCCAAACACTGGATGTGATGTAAGCAGGAGTAACACACAATCTTGTACTGAGACACGTACATGCACAATCTTTACTGGGACACGTACATCCACAATCTTGTACTGCGACACGTAAATGCACAATCTTGTACTCAGACATGTACATGCACAATCTTTACTGGGACACGTGCATCCACAATCTTGTACTGCGACGCGTAAATGCACAATCTTGTACTCAGACATGTACATGCACAATCTTTTACTGGGACATCTACATGCACAATCTTGTTGTCGGACATGTACATGCACAATCTTGTACTCAGACATGTACATGCACAATCTTTTACTGGGACATCTACATGCACAATCTTGTTGTCGGACATGTACATGCACAATCTTGTACTGGGACGTACATGCACAATCTTGTTGTCGGACATGTACATGCACAATCTTGTACTGGGACGTACATGCACAATCTTGTTGTCGGACATGTACATGGATGTGTTTCTCTGTTGAAGCAGAAGCAAAGTGAGCTGATGAAAGAGAACCGCAAGGAGAGAGTGGTGGAGGAAGTGAAGATGGCCATCAAGCCTCACTATGTCAAGGGCCGCATTAACAAGGAACAGTACAAGGAAATCATGAGGAAAGCTGTACCAAAGGTGACTCCTTTTGGGCTCTCCCAAAGTCAATGCTTCACTTGGAATTATATTTGCTATAGATTGTGTTATTTAATGGATTGGCCACAGTGTATCATTTTAGTAAATGTATATGCCTTGAATTCGGTTTTTTGTTTGCATGTTAATAATACTCCCTTACGAAGTTTGATAACTTGATTACAAATCAAACGAGAAAACCAAGTAGTGTTGTCCTTCATGTTGTGTGTTTGGTGTACGTAGATCTGTCACAGCAAGAGTGGGCACATCCACACTGAGAGGATCCGGGGATATGTCGAGCAATATGTCAACAAGGTACGCCAAGCTGACAAGTACAAGATGAAGAAGCAGCACACTTCCTCGTCCCAGAAGCCATCCCACAAACCCCGAATGTCCTCCTCTGCTGCTGTATCCAGCAGAAAACATTCAGGCACAGCGCCACACAAACTAGCAGCAGCCGTCACAGCCCATCTGCTTATGAAGAGCAATGTTACACTGACTTGATGATACAGAAGCATTGTTAGCTGTAGTGTCTCTGTGGTCACCCCATAACTGACTCAAGTTGACCGCCTCTCAGGATTACAGCTGCAGTCATCTTGTTACTTGGCAAGATTCAAATGAATGCAACACTTTGTTTTTCTCGTTCTGGAGCTTGATTCACATGGATGTCTAACATTTATGTAAAATGTACCATTTTTTCAAAGTCATGTAGTTTTATATTGGCTTTGTTAACTCGATGTTCTATTTGGAAAAGTTGCTGTCTGCCATGTAGAAATCTGATGGGGCGTTCTTTCATGCTGTGGATGGTTTTGATAATGCACCGACCCTGCTCGATAGTCGAACCTATCCCTCCTACCCCTGCTGTCAGTCATATTGCATTGCTTACTGTATCGTACATCACAAGGCATCATGTCATCAAGTTTGTCATTTTGTTTCATTGTGTAATTGGCATTAAATCAAGGATCATGATACAAATATTGCAAGTTAGCAAGGATTGCCTTGTTTTAAATTCAGTAGTGGTCTTGTTTTTGTAATCCAAGATCATCTTTGAAACACGTTATATTTTTGAAATTTTAGTGGGACGAATTCATAGAACAAAATGTCTGGTTTTCTGTGTGTGTGTAATGGAGCTTTGTACTGGTTGCACTTTATTGATTTGTAGTAAATATGACATTTCATGTTACACATCTTGGTTCTTCGTCTCTTTACAGGTCATTCTTATTCTATGCACATCCAGTAGTATTACAGTGCCTACATTCATGAAAACATACCATATATATGATGATACATAACAATCTTAAAGGAAGAAAATCAGCACTTTTTGGATATTTTATTTTGATTGCAATTGTGTCGTGAAGAATTTGGTTTTGATATGAACACAAGGGATAAAGATAGATGCCTGGATATTCTTCACACGATGATGTTTGCAGTCATATGAGAGTCTCAAACAAGTACTCTTCATTCAAATATCTTGCAAGCAATCACATCCATTCCATTCAGCTGTGGTTTTGAGATAAAACTCACAAAGGCACTTAAGACCAAATGCTTTTCTGTGGGTGTCTTGCAAGACAACATCCGTGTTCCTAGCACCGACGCTACAACACAGCATTGTGACCTGTTCTGATGACTAGTAGGACAGGTGCTGTCAAGATTTCTTGCCGGAGCGTTTCAGAGCCCACGTGTTGTATTTCTGTTGCGCCAAGTGTATCTGGGAATCCATGTGGCCTAGAAGCTGTGACAGAGTCCAGTGTAAACAAAGCTTATAATAGGGGGGACTAGTGAGATATGTATATAAACTTATGAGGATTACTGTGCAGTGACCAAGCTACCATGGCCCTCACAGCACAACAAATAGCTGCCGAGCAGTTTGCAAAAAGTAAAACCAAATGAGGTGTTTTGTAAATGGCAAGTAATCATTTAAAAAATTCAACTTCTGTGGCCACATCATTGAACTTGCTCAGTACTTGTGTGGACATTATACAGAAGACTACAACATGACAATGGTTGATGTGGTGGTTGTGAATATGCTACAGACTGCATTCCACTGACAATGTTGGGTTGGTGCAGATGGCCAATGAGAAAAGTAGTCTCACATTGAGAGGGAAATGCTGAGATACTAGTTTGTCGCGGAATGGCAGAAGTTTGGCTTGACGGAAGCGTTCCAGGCTGCCGGCCATACGGATGAGCTGTCATACAGAACAACACTATTTCATGGAGACATACAGGGGGCGCCACCAAGTAGCAGCATAAGCAGCTATTTAAATGGATATCTACCTTCTCCTCCAGAGATTTATTTGTGACAGGGAAGCAATTCCAGAAGTGCCTCAGCAGCTCCCCTAGTGCACTGTAGAGCTGCTGCAATTCCTGTTGTAGAGGCTCACTCACAGACTCTAACACAACATACATACAACCTCACCCTTCATACAGGCAATCAATAAACATGGAGCACATGTATCTATGATGTCCATTAGATACCAACAAAATAGGCATGAATTACTAGTTGAAAGGTCAAAATGTATACCAGACCTGAACATATTACAGGTGAGTTTGGTAAGGTACTGGTGCATTGTGCATGCATTATTACCAGTGGATAATGAAAACAGAGAAGCACTCACGATGAAGCTGTTGCCGCGACGTGCCTTGCATTAAAGCGCCCCCTGGTGAGAGCTCTCCCAGCGCACTGACTGCCTGGCTGCCTGATAAAACCTAGCCACACCAGTCAAAATCCATGGCATACCATACACCAAGTCAACTGGACATTGAATTTCAATGTGTTATTAAACGTTGCACACGGCAGTGACATCAGGTGAGAACGGAAGACGCACCTGAGGTAGTTTAGGGGTCCATGCCAGTATCTCCTGTGTTACAGTCTGGCATGCTGTGAGTATTTCTTCGCTGGTGTGGTACTGCGTGGCACCAATGGGTGTAGGTCCTAAGAGATAACGATCTGTGTGTGTGATCCGCAGTGAAGGGCTGGCCCCAACATTGGCAGCAGGCTTCATTAAATCACAGTAAACTAGTTTCTCTTGTATGCGTGCCTGTCAGACATAGATGTGTAGAACGTTTAATATACTGTAACTCCGCAGATTAACCTATGTCAAAACTAATCGCGACAATGCAATGTGAGTCACCCTTTTCTGCTTTGGACTGTCTGCCTGGTTGAGAACTTGACCATTCATGCTGCTAGTGGAGGCAGGAGTAGCAGGCCGACTATTTGGGGCGTTTGACTCGGAAGCTTGTGACTTGGTCGAGTCTGTTGATAACGTGGTTTTCTCACACGCCTTGAGCACCATGGTGGAATGGAGGTTGAAACGCTTGATGAGCTGGTGGTTGGCAGCGTTCACCAAGCCGGGCTTCCCGTCTTCATTGGACAACCCATAACCCTGTCACAGAATTGGACAACCCATAACACTGTTACAACATCAGAGAACTCAGAACAATGTTACAGCATTGGACAATCCATAACACCGGCCTTCAATTGGACAAATCACTGTCACAACATTGGACAAACCATAACCCTGTCACAGAATTGGACAACCCATAACACTGTTACAACATCAGATTTCTCAGAACAATGTCACAGCATTGGACAATCCATAACACCGGCCTTAAATTGGACAAACCACTGTCACAACATTGGACAAACCATGACACTGTCACAACATTGCTGGACATCCCATAACTGTTACAACATTAGAGGACTCGGAACAATGTCACATAATTTGAAAACCAATAACACTGTCACATAATTTGAAAACCCATTATAGTTTGTGAGCCAGACAACTCATAACACTGTTACGGGACACGTCAATCTATCTTTACAGCACAGGTGGAATCAGAATAACTTGACGGAAGAACTCACCGTATCGAGTGTGGAATCGGACATGGCAGTGAGGTCTGCCAAAGGATCACTTACAGGCTTATTCAACTCATCCTCAATCTCTGATTCACACACACCACCCATGAAATCAATACACATATCACCAATCACAGCGACAAAACATACACACCAGGTCCATCATATAAATGATATCACCAGGTGATTTAAGCTGAACTGCCTCCTCAATAATGCCTCCCTCTAAACGAGAACACTAACCTTTATCATCTGATTTTGCACATTCAGCAAACAAATCTTTGTTGCTGATGTTGATGCGATCTCGGTGGAAATAGTGGGATTGGAAGAAGCGCGTCCAGAACTCTTGCTCAGTCAACTTGTCAGGCACATTCTCTGCATGTTTCTTTTTCACTGAAGGGTAAGAATAATGTACAATGAGGGTTGTGACATTTTCCAGAGGTCAAGTATCTTCAACTAGACACTGGGCATGTTGTAAAACATATTGTATTACATTTTTAAAAATCCGAATGGAGTGTGACACACAGGATAGGTAGAGTTTGATTGCTGTGTGGATGGCAAGCTGGCAAACAGAGCGTAAATTGAAGAGTATATACCGGCAGGATATGTGCCAAAGATAGCCTGGATGATGTCAGCAGTCAGGTTGTACTTGAGACCATTGGCACCATCTGCTTCCGGCTTGACATCCGCCTACAAACACATAAAACGTTCATGACATCAAACGTATATCATCAATAGTCACAACAGCCACTGTTGACATCAGCCAAATTAATGGCTAATGGTTAAATCCAGATCAAGAATGATGAGTCAAATTTACAACGTCCTGAATCGTAAATACCTGATCATTAAATATTAGAAAGCATAATGAGTTACAAACGAGAAAAGCAGCGGAGACTCCGATGTCTTGCTTGCACGTTGTTGCGCTACTCAGGCGATCAGTGTGACTAGCCCAGAACTCCTCTGCCGTGACAACTCCCGGAACCACCAAGTTCTTATAGAGGTTGAATAACTCTGGATCTTCCTGTAGCAACCTGAAGTCAAGCATAACACATGTGCTGACAAGATGCAAGATTGAGTTAACAGCCATTTATCCAATAATCCAATACTATAGCCATATACATTGTGAGACTTTCAACTCAATCCAGTAATGTCAAAATACTTAAGTCAAAATTACTTGACCTGGAGCTGAGAATCTTTTTTCAATGAACCAATCACAAATTTGTCCCTAGACCCCATCCCATTGCACCATCAAACAACCATGGCTGAGATCAAATCACCTATTTTTCTCCTCAAGTTCAGAGCTGATTTTTTGCTTGAACTTAGGCAAGAGCTGCTGCAATAATTCTTTGATTCCTTCTCTGTCCTGCTTCTGGGCATCTCGTCCTTTAGGATTGATGAAATGAAACGTTGTTGCGCTGCCATCATGCATGCACACCTGCAGCTGTACTTTTTCTTTGGTATCTGGTGACACTTTCTGCACTAAAAGGCAACAGAATAATAGGCTTAGAACATTTTTTGGCTGATGATGTATACCTGCAATAGTAAGGTTGAGTATCTCCACAACAAGAATTGAACAAGTATATAATTTCATATTCAAGCAATAGGATATCTTAAGGTGATATACAATCGTTAATGCACATATGGTTGACAAATTTCTGACTTATTACATTTCTCAAGTCTCAGAGAAACTGAGCTTCTGATTGCAATAAAACTCACCTTTTACATCAGCGTAGTTGATACTTATATTAAATGTATCTTTAGAGGCCAGCATCCACCCCATGCGGGCACTCATCATATAAAGTGTCCCTTCTGTTTTCTTGTGTTTAACATGGCTGACGATGAGGAGGACATCCTCAGATGAACGAGACATAACTGACAATCAATTCATATCACTGGCTTGGCTCTGAATATCACACACACAAATAAAGCTATAAGAAGAGAAACCCATGCCTGATGTGACAATTAATGGGCCAATGACATTGATTTGTTTTACAAGATATTCTTAATTGGGACTAACTAACCCAACAAAAAGCCACATGTCAAGCTGAGTTTTGGATTCATTTGAAAAACGAAATGAAACCTAGGGGTTTACATCATTTTCACCGTTGGGGTCCACTTTAAAGAAATCATTTTCAATGGTAGTTGGAAATATAGATGAATTTAGATGATTTTTAATCAAATGCAACTTTAAACATATAGGGAAATTTATGGACTGCTAGCAGGACAGACAAAATGATTCAAATGATTTAGTTTGCTGGTGATCACAGATGGTTGATTCAGTGCTTTTGAGAACCACAGGAAGATTAGTTGGCTCCTGCTGAGTATGACACTGTTGGGATAATACGGATACACGCTGGGTTCTTGGGGAAAGGAGTCAAGCAGTCCCTCTCCCAGGTAAGCATACTATCTAATCTTGGCTGGTGCAGCATTGACTTTATACTCAGTTTCACAAATATATGTTGACCATGAATAAAACCTATATTATCTGCACTTCTGGTGGTCACAGCTACATGACTTTGATGGGCCAATCACTCATTTCTTAAGCCCAGAGTACTGGTAACAGTTGACAATTCACTTGGAGAACCAAACTTGCCACCAGTAAAGCCATACATATCTTATATATTACTGGCGTATTAATTACACCTTACTTATATCTTTTGTTTCACAAGGTAGCTTTGAGGGTAAATGCGTCAGCGAGCTCCAATGGGGAGATGGTTGAAAAAGTACTCGCGGAATTCTAAACCATCTAATTTGATTAGGAATGCGGGTCAGTGCACCCCCAAGATGATACCCCCCCACCACCCCCCCCCCCACCCCGGGTCAATGCTACGCCCTCTTGTTACAGAAAGGAAGTGAATTTATGTACCGAATGCTACATATTTCATTCAATAAAGGACCAGTAATGATGAATTAATATTTGCTGATTTGAAATAAATATAAAGCATTATGTCTACCGTCCAGAGAAACCATACATCGCCCCCGGACAGTGCTCTAGGGGCGTTTCGACTCGCCGGCCAGGGCATTTGGCCGGGCGGTCATCTCAGGACGTAATGCCCCATGAGCAAAATGCTTACCGACACAGAAACCACACATTCTTTTTGTGCCCGGCGAGGGCGGATCGACCTGGTGGCGGATCGTCTCGGGGAGACACTTACCCGATACCCTCGATTAGCAGAGTAGGGCTGTGTCAAGGCTGAGACATGACATATTGTAATGTATGAGGCAGGATTGCAGGATTCAATTTGTTTTATTGATCCTGTTATATAAGTCTGCTGACAGGAGCCCTACAAGACGTATACATTACCGTTCGACCGGAGCTATGCTGACTGATGACAAGGGCAATGTGCAAGCAATTTAGCCGACAGTAGAAAACCATCACCTGGGAATCCTCGCCCATTATATGGGATATCAGACTGTCAACCATTAATTTACCTAAATTAGAATAAGGCGCGAGTCACATTCGGTGCGACTACTTCACACCAGCGACCAGGATAGCACCCCCGTGGTAATTTTTGTGCACCTAACCTCGTCTGGAGCCGAGTCAAAGATTGTCATATCCTAACCTTATTACACTTTATACGTGATAAAGGTCCGTGTACCAGTAATGTTGAACTGTTCTCATTAAAGAATGGCGTGATGTCTGGTCTGCTTCACCAACCAACTCTCAAAAGCTAGATCGCTTGATGTGATGAATGTCGTAAAGCGCGGTGTGAAAATGTAGCAAAAAATAAATCTTTTAAAAATTCACAGTGCTTCATTATATGCCAATTAAATTTTAGTTAAAAATTAATTGCTAAATAAAAACACATATTATTTTTAAAATTTGTCGTAAAAAAATTTAGGTTGCCAATGGTTACGTGTGACACTTCCGGTATAGCATTCACAGTGGAATAATTTCTGTTTACTATTTACAAGAGAGGATTTTAATCAGAAATCGGCAAACATGCAGACAGAAGGTACAGTATCTGAGAGTTGAATAAATTTTATTTAGTTTCATTTGTTGCACCTGCAACACATCACTTGCCCAGATTTCGCCTAAATCAGTGATTGGAATGGCCTGGTCCAGTGAATTGGCTGGTGGCGACATCCCTAGCCTAGGATAATCTTTGCATTTTTATCTTTTTCATCATCGACATGTTTTTCCCTCTTTTTTCCATTCATCGTAGAAGATGGCTGCTCAATCAGGCCAATCTTATCTCTTCATATTCATCCCAGCTTTAGAAGCGCCAGTGACACATAAGTATTGGTGTGTCTTTAACCAGTTTAACTTTAAGACTGTAATGTAGGTAGCAGTCGAACCAGTCAGTCTTCAATGGTTTAGATCCTTAGTAAATGTTAATTTTGGAATATTTCCTGCACAAGGTTTTATTTTCTTTTACCAGGTGACTTCTGCCATGTGTATAGTTTCATGTGATACAGTTCAGAGGTTGTTGATACCGTTGTGACTTTTGTGTAATTGTACAAGTACACTGAATTAGTGAATACCTTAGTTCACCACTTAAATGAACTAGATCAATTGTCTATTAACGTGAACACTTAAGACACAGTAAAACATATTGATATTTTGTGGGGTGTTGGGCTGCTATAATGAATTTTTGCTTTGCATTAGATTCCCTCATTGCAGGGTTGAAAAGGCAACTCCTCTATATCACAATCAAATAAAATGGTCCTAAATTATGAATCTATGATTTAGAAACTATTAACATTACTCTCAATCAGTTGGGTGGAGGTATTCAAAAGACCCCACTCAAATTGCCCTTTCCAATCTGTTGTGTGCAATTGGTATGCTATAAATCTATGTTTGTGATTTTTGTGTGCAGTGGCAAAAAATAACCGAGTGTCTTTTATGACAACTCAGGATCGTGAGATCTTCCCTACACATGTTCCCCACACCAGGTTTGGAAATGACCTTACTGCGATCCGCGGGGCTCCTAACAGAGGACCGGGTGCATATGACAACGAAGAGGTATGTATTCAGTAGCAGTAATGCACAATAAAAAGGTTTTTAATCCTGTAGTCGCTGTGCACGACGTCTGACGTATACTACCGTCCGACTGGGGCTAATCCTGTAGCTACTTTACATGTGACATCAGTCTTATGTAATGGTTGTATTTCTTAAAATGGTTCACCCAAGGGTGAACTGAATTATATTGAGGTGGATGAAACTAGAGGGAGAATTAGACATAAGTACCAAAACATAACAAAGAAATTTAGTCACAGGTGAACGATAATTAACAATAAAGACTAATCTAGGGTGAATGAGGTTTAAACAATTTAAGAACCAGTCTAATGGTGATGATATACAGGTTAGCAACTTCTGGCATGCCATCGAGACCAAGATCACAAGCAACAAAGGTTATTCTTTAGGAGCAAGAACTGCTCCTAAGATTCGTCAAACATCATGTGTAAGTAGCTGTGATATTTATATGTGGCTATATAAAACCTGTAAATGTGATACTTATTTATTTAAGAGGCAAAATATGTGCATAAGTAAGGAAAGGTTGATAAATGTTCTCTATTTCTGAAATAATTGCCATGTATCCAGTTTCTGACACCTGCACCTCATACCTACCAAACAAGATGTACTGAACCCAAAGAGTACACAGAAGCTTACAAGCCATTCGATACAGCCACCGAAAGATTCCCAGTCTTCAAAAGAGATATTGATGAAATTCCACCAGGGTGAGACCCGTGTTTATAGCATTGCATCTCGGTAACAATAATATACAATACATCTGCTTTATAAGTCCTTGTGTTATGTATAGAAATAACCAGTATATAACTTTAAATACTATTGTTGTAGGGCTGGGACTTACGAACATGCAATTGATCGCAACAGAAAAGTAGTTTGGCATGCTTCCTTTGGGGGCGCTCCTATCAATCTGCCATCCGTTCAGCAGCACAGTACCATCAGCAAAAACACGGATAAGGTGAGATTCTTGTAACTACCAAATGTTTTGCTGATATTTTCACATCACATTTTGACCTAGAGTCAATCAATTATTCTTTGAAGTTCAGAATGTAAGCAAATAGGCTAATAAGGTGACCTTCTTTGCAGCTTTTGAGTACAAAGGAAGAAAAGAAATACCAGCGGCGGTTAGCTTACTTGAAGTTATATTACAACTGAACGTCATGTAGCTCAGAAGCACAATAGTTTGTCTCCTCTCACAGTCGGCTTGATGCTGGCCGAATTATTTACTTGGGGTTCACCTGCCACCAGAAGACATGCACTGTGGCATTAGACCAATGTCTCTGAAGTGCATTTTTTAATGTCCATTGAACTGCACCTTTTATTTTGGGTCATGTCAAGATATTTATTGACTTGTATATCTACTGAATATTGTGTTGCCTCACCATGCTTGTATGTGAATCTGACATTAAAGCAAATATGAATATTCTTCTTCTTCATTGCCATAGAATATGAACAGGACCTGTATCGTTTCCAGTTTGTTTTTACTGCATCTACATATTCTACACACGATACCCCCACTATCTGGATAAGCCATACGTGCTTTTGTTGTCATGGACAAACTACATTAGATGGAAAATTTCTGGGAACATATATTTTGATATAACAGGAGGGAAATACTGGTCATCATCCTGTCACTATTCTAGCGGATGGTGTCCTCACCATATTGACAGAGGTTCATGTGATTTTTTTCAAAAAAAGGTAAAGAATATTTTAAGAATATCATTCAGGCATACGTCTGAATATATGTAAATATTCTTTGCTATACTAAATACTTCTTATGTATACTTCATCCTAGAACACCACATGAAAATGCTTCAAATATTTTATTATACGATCTTGATCCATTTTCGTTTACAATCAATTGCAATAATCACTGATCCAAAGGCACAAATGATCTTGACTTTATGCTGCTTTATCACATACAATGGTGGCCTTACTGACATAGCATGATTTACATCATGCCAATTTTTCCCCCTAGATACCAACTTACAGAGCCGTAAAAGATAAACATTCAAGAAAATTGTAATGGAAAAACTTCCTAACATACGGTTCATACAATACTTGAAACACAATTGAGATTAGCCATACAGAGAAACTTATGTCATTCCTGAGTCTGTTAAGTGCAACTAATTTATATCACACTTCATGGAAAAGACCAAATGATTTAATATTAAACAGAGGAAAATGAATATTCGTCACTACTTTTGCCACTAAGCATTTAAAATGATCTTGAAACATGAGGTCAACACAAATAACAATTCACAGCCATGTATTGGCAAATATACATAAACCAATAGATATTGAACATATTCTTATTCTGTTACCAAATGATATATTTTTGTTATGCCAACAGCTCCTCCATTTCCATAAGTAAAGCATCATCATCCTCTACCTCTATTTTACTGGCCTTACCCACAGATGCCTCTGGACCATTCATATCACTGAGGAAACTTTGAAGCTCATCCTCAAATAGATTGTCAAGATCATCAGCCATACTAGATATGGCTGTGGTGGGAGGGGCAGCTCTGGGCTTGCTTTCAGATCTGTACACAGTGGGAAATAAAAACAATTGTGAGCTCCAATAAAAAGTGTAACTCCAAGACCATAGCGAGGTCATGCACATGAAAACATTATTTTGAACATATATTCAAACATGCATTAATTATCCACATGGCCGAAGAAAGGAAAAACCCAGATTTAAACTCCCCTGATATTTGATGAACCGGCTGACTTCCTCCTGACATCAGCAGTTTTGGGTGACGCCACACAAGCTCTAGGTTCAACATCTTCTGTGCCTAGTGCCTTTGATTGGAGCTTTGACACAGTTTTCTTTCCAGCAGTTGGTGTGTTCAGGTCAAAGGTTGAATTGAGTAAAGAATCATCATGTCTCACTCCAGGGCTTCTTTTCTTGCCAGACTTACAGGTCACGGGCACC
The DNA here is from genome assembly GCA_034190875.2 of Urechis unicinctus. Classification (NCBI taxonomy): domain Eukaryota; kingdom Metazoa; phylum Annelida; class Polychaeta; order Xenopneusta; family Urechidae; genus Urechis; species Urechis unicinctus. The sequence goes on from CM067358.1 coordinate 16,513,159, forward strand.
TTTTTACAGGTCACAGGCACCTCTAACGACGATTCTGGAGTGGGTGCTAAGACTTCTGCAGCTGGTGGTACAGTCTTAGTCTTGCCAAGTCTTTTATGAACAGATCCCAAGACCGATAGCTTCAGTCTCCTGGTATTAGGTATATCAGGAATATCCTTCTTGGGTTCATCAAGATCAAACACAATTGGTTTCCTGCTCGTGTCACTTTCGCTTTCAACTTTATCAAACTTTATCCGAGAGAGAACTGGCTTTTGTGCCTTTTTACATTTATTATCAGCATCTGTCGACCTTGTGCTCCATATTACGCGCTTCTTATGAGGCACAGCAACTGGCTTCTTTTCAATCTCACTTGTTTTATCATCTCTGGTAAAGTTGACGGGAGATACAAGTTGTTTTGGCGGTTTGAGCTCACGACTTTCTCGTTCTGAGGTCGTTTCCTGTGAGTTTGATTCGCTAGAATCAGTGTCCATTTCTGTGTTTTTCGTACGACGAAGCCTCTTTTCATGTAAGATCTCTGAGAAGGTTTTGACACCCCAGTCTTTTTTCTTACTGCTACTGTTACCAATTGATAGGGTGGACTCTTCATTTTCAGAAAACTGAGGTTTTAATTTGACAACTAGAGGCTTTTTGGCAGTTTCCACTGAAAATCAATTGTCAAAAATTCATTTTTCAAGTACTGACTACTTGTGACGTGTAGAAATACAGAGTAGAGCAATCTAAAATGAGTATAACATGAGTGCCTTAACATTGGTACATACCTTGTCTGGCTATGCCAGGGGGCTTGTACAGCTCTATGGCTGTGCGTTTATCTCCATGTTTTATTTGTTTCTTTTTGCCTTTTCGGTCTTCAGTCTCAGATTTGGATTTGCCCAACAAGCGAATTATTTTGGGCTTAACTGAAACAACTGTATCTGTGTCCGTTTCCCTGGCCACAACACGCACTCTATTTCCATGTTCTTTGACAGCAGCGTCTTTGGGATGCTTTTTCAACTTGATCTTTTTGGCCTTGGGTTCACAGACAACTACTTTTACTTCTGATGTAGGGCCAGCAAATTCACCTGCAGCAGGAAATCATAAGTTCATTGATTCCAAATAAAGCCACTGGTCCCTTCCTTATATAACTGAGGCCTCTTAATATCACCTAGTCCACATTCAATCACTGAGTCCTCATTATATCACCGAGATCGCATATGACCACTCGGTCCTCATTTTCCCACAAAGTCTTCATTATTTCACCGAGTCCTCATTAGATCACTAAGCCTTGTCAGATCTCGAATCCTTATTATATCCCTACAAGTTCTCACTATCCCAAAGAGCTGCCATTTAATTGACAACCCCCCCCAATTATATCAGCAAGCCCTAGTTAGATCACTGAGCATTTATAAGATCAAGGACCCCGCATCAGATCAGACTGCAAGATCTTCACCTCATGTCCCAACAGATATATACCTGTTGTTTCACCTTGCTTTCCTTTGCTATCAGCTCCCGAGTCGCACACATCATCTTCATCAAACACCTGCGTCTTCTCATCTATATCTGTCAACTGCTTGCCCAGACGGCTGGCCAGGTCCCGACGAAATTCAGCATCTGAGTTCAAACAAACATAACATGAAAACCACTGAATGATAATACAAACTGCAACAGGGCAGTACAAGCTGGAATCTAATACTGCTGTAAACAGATACCCGTCTATTTCTCCGTTAGATCTCATACTGCTGCACAGTCTTAGCCAGAGACCCGTCCATCCATCCACCCGTAAGCGCCGTGGGGGTGGGTTGGTGGACGGGCAGGTTGAAAATCCTGGCTAAGGCCCAGTACAGCTGTGAATGGACACCAGTCTACAAGTGGCTCATTGGCCCTGCCCCTGATACATACTGTTCCTACTCCTCTCTCCATTGCTGGCATATTTGATATTGGAGACATTATAAATCTGAGAATTGTTCAGCTTTTGGTTGTAGTTATAAAGTTAATAGCTGACACTCAATTTGCTATGCCTGGCTCATAGGTTACATGTACACAATTTCAAGTTGCTCATTGTTCTGAATACAGGTCGCAGTGTATTACAAATGTGCTCATATAATATACTCACCAGTTGATATTACAATGTTGCGCTGGGGAGCATCTTGAGGGAAGCTCTGCTCTGATGGTTTAATCTCCCCATCTACAGATGACGCTATACTATCAGATTGGTTCCTTTTGTCTCTGTTCACGCGGGCTTCCATAGCTTTCCTAGCCACTGATCAACCACAAGATACCACAACACAGCATTGAAATAATATGGAGAGCAGCATAAGGTCGTTGAGTTCAATTATGGGGACCGGTATAATATAGCTCAAACACACACACCATCAATTGTTATGTTAGATAGGAAGAACTCTTTGACCAATGAACATGACAACATCGAATCCCTGAGTAACATCGTAGCAGACTATTACTTACTGTTATCCCTCATCGACTTGAGGGCTTTCTCTCGCTGTATCTCCTCAAGACTCTTAATAACCAACTTTTCATCGGACTTCTCGACAGCTTCAGCTGGCTTGCTGGGTTTGGTCCTGGTACCTGTATTAAGTTTGATGACCTTGTGTTTGGGGTCAGATGGTGCATCATCTCCTGTGGACGTAATGTGCACCCGCTTCATCGGCACATCATGTTTAGTGGGTCTGCCATGGTGCGTTGCCGGCTTTGCAGGGACAGACAGTGATTTCTTTTCTGGCTGGGATGACTTCTTATGATGCCCAGATCGATCTGTCACAATCAATCATTGAATTCAATTCTTAAGTCTAATACACCAGGGAAACCAGCCTAATGAGCGGTTTATAATTAAACAAATGGCCCTGCTTTCAAATGAAGCAGCCTTGTTAAACTGAATGAAGGAGCTCAATACCTGGGTGCTTCTTTTGTTCCTTCTGCAGCTCCTCCAAGATCCGAACTTTCTCCTTTTTAAGTTCATCTAAGGATTTCACTTTGAAGTCCATATCACCACCTCCTATGAAATATCATTATATGTTAATGCTGATTTTTAAAATTATTTTCTCAAAGGATTCCCCCGTTTGAGCAGTTAACCCCTGGTGCCTTGCTTTCATTATAAACACCTTGAAATGTATCACATTTCTGTGAAGTTTTGTGTTGCAATGGCAAAGGTATAGGGAGCTCTGCAGAACACTGAACAAACTGATACGTGAGTAATGACAACACACTAACAGTGCCTTTACCTTGTTGCAAGTTGCTGCTGTTTTGGGATTTACAATCCGTGTCCTTCCTGGTTCCCAACAGAGCTTTTCTGGGGCTGCCATTTATACTGTCAGCATCCGACTCTGTGGATGAAACCAAAAGAACAATCTCATATTCACTCACCTCTACTTATAACACAACATAAAAAAACTCACTTCCAGACTTCGCAACTAGAAATGCATACTGAAATCACCAAAACTTGCTACAGAGTTAAAAAACCCATGCAATTGCTTTACCAATAACAAATTTACCTCATCATAGAAGTTTCCCCTATAAAACCCACATATTTAGAGGCAGTGATAAAGAACCTGGGCATACCTTCTTCACATGGCGTGATGATGATCTTCTCTGCCTGTGGCGCTGCTATGGTTTCCACGTAAGGTATGGCACGAATATTATCGGGATTAAATGATTTCTGACTGTCACCTCCAGCCTTGTAGTCGACTGGAGTTGGCAAAAGGGTGGCTCTGTCCGTAGCCTGACAGGGCCCAACAAAGCCATGCAAGGAAGGCGGAGATATGAACTGGCCTTGTCCTCCGGAGAACCTCTCATGTGATGTTAACGTCTTGTCTGATGGAGTGAGCTGGGTGTTGAATGTATGTGGCTGATTGCTAGATTGGATTGTTGGGGAAACAAACCTAGAAGCATAATTATCCTGGCCATCTGAAATAAAAACAAAACTTGTCACTATTTTCATTTTCCTCCTCTCAATTCATCAATATTTTTTTCCTTGATATTAAACATATATAAATCTCTGAAGCAATATAACCATGACTGCGACTTAAATCTACAGTATGCTGCTTAATAAGGATTTTCATATGAATTACCTTGATGTAGCGAGGTGGAATTCTGGTGCATGAAGGGACAATGCGGTTTTTGACATCCTCCTGGCTGAGACTCCCAATAACATGCTGTGTTTCTACGGTCAACCTAACGACAGGACATGGCATAATGGAACACATTTAATGTGGATAGTAAAAATGCATGCCTTAATTGATCATTTCAAGGCCAAAATAAGACTTGCATTTATGACCGAGGGACGGTTTTCCTGACATCTCACAATCACCTACTTGTTGTAAGGCCGATGTAACGCAGTATACCTACATTGATTTCCCCAGTATCCTGTCATAGCCTCTGTGGGCGTCTTATAAATGCAAGTGTAGCATAGTGTACTCACGTTAATATCCATATGACGGTAACTGCAAACACGTCTGAAGCATCTGCCCTCTTTCCACAGGGAGCATACTTCTTCATTGCCCATGGCAGCAGGCTCGTGACGAAATGAACAAGCTTCTCCCTGCAAATGTAATTCCCACAGTCAACTCCACCGGATTTGATAAAGAATCTCATTTCTAGCTTGCAGATCATAACAAACAATTGCAAGCTAAGCTATCATGCCTGGTGTAATATGTCACACAATAATCAGGAACGTGATATTTATACTTAGTCTTACACTGCAATAAACTAAAAATATTAGACTGGGGTCATTCCACATGAGTTACCTTGTTACAAGAGGAATAATAATAGAAGTAGCAATCATTGTTGCGAGTTGAAGCGTCATCCATCTTCGTCAATATATATCGAGGAGTGGATGCGAGTCAAGCAACGAGGCTGCAAGATGAATCTTCACAGACCTGTTGTTAATCAAAAGATAATGATCAATTAGTTATCATGATAATTAAATACAGGATTATATGCTAGGGATTAAAGGAATGTCAAGAGTTGACATTTTTATATCCTTCCATTAGAATCAAGGCGAGAACGATAAAATCATACATAGAAGCATAAAAACATAATGTAATGTTATCGGACTTGGCAAATAGTGATGCATCACTTGGTGGCAACGATGGGGCAGTTAACTCTGTTTGTTCAGTCAGGAGTTACATATACCAATATGTGGAACTCCTTGGTTCGACACAGCAACTAAGGCAAAAAAACTTCGTCCCGGACAGCGTCTGCACTGTTTACTACTTTGGATCTCTCATATCCGTGCTGAAGATGGCATCATATCATCAAAAAACCAGGGGCGAGTGCCTTGCTCAATTAGAATTCACCATAGGGGTGTCAGCCGAACCTCGCTGTAGGCGCCCGCGCTTGTGCCTCAATGTTATTTCCAATTTTTTTCAACTTGCTCTAACTGGCAATTATATTTAAAATACATGGACAAGTGATACATCAAACGGGAGCTTACATATTGAATTTCAATAAAATTACCTTACTATTCGCATTTTACTCCATTTGAACCATAAAAAATGTGTTTGTGGAGCAATTATTTTAAATTCTTCATGAGAATTGTTGACTTGCAGAGAATCAGTCCATTTCACTTCTCTAAATCGGTTTGTATTTGTTACTTCTATCGTTTTTCTACTGTTTGGTAGGGGACAAGATGACATTCAAATGGTCATGTTCATACAGGAATGAAAACAGGTTTTTGTTAAAAAAAGAGGAAAATTTGCCGAAAAAAGAAAAGCCCCCCCCCCCCCCCACACCCAATTTTTTTCCTCGGATTTGCATTGATCTCGAAAGTGGTACTGGCGGCCACGAAATCTGCGGGTTTCCGCGGAAAATTGGCGTCCCTGTTCATATAAAGTATAAAAAAATAGGCCAAAGTAATATTATTTACGTGTGAAATGATACGGTGTAAACAAATGTATTTTTACCCCAATTTTACCAGAGACCTGCGACATAGGTGCACACTTCTGACAAATTTAAGTATGATGTTACAAATGGGTGAGGTTTTGTTCCAGATTAAATGTTTTGTCGTATTTTGCATTTCAAAATATCGTCAAATCATCTCATACTCGCCACGTGAGCCTGCCATTTAAGAAAACATTTGATTCTTGAACTTAATGTTATTTAATTTATTTGGGGTTGTAGATTCAAGAAATTATCCGTTACATGCCGTTTAATTCAAAGGCAATATGCCGCTTGCACGTGGAATTCGGCAGTTAGGGTTCACGGAGTGGATGTTGAGCTGCCAAAGTTATTGCGACCTTTGTTCGAGCTGCTCTTCACGAAGGGCAACACCCAGAATTAACACATCAAAGAGATTCTGTTAACTACGACATGAAAAGTGGCTGTTATTCCTTTCCATAGAATTCTGTCACAAAGCCGAGCAATACCATGAAATTTGAAACCTCAACAACTTTTTTTCTAATTGACTTTTAAAAATGAAACATACCTTTTAATAATCCTCATGAGTATACATATATTCAGGTATAATTTCAACAAGATACAATGAATTTGAAAAAAAATCACTGACAGCCCTACTCATCAGTAGTATGGACCGCTAAAAACTACCATCATTTAAAAATTAGTCAAAATATTTGACCACTAATGACTCAAAAAAGAAACCGGCATCTACACTTAACAAAAACAATCAAAAGTGTATCCTTGCACAGACGTGTCTGTAAATCATCATTAAATTCACGTCGACAGACACGAGGTGGCCGATTGAGTCAACGTTATCTGCGAAGACGCAGGTGGACTGGCGGACAGTGTGGTTAAGTTTGCGATGACAGTAAGCAGGTCGAGTAACGTTTTTTCGCACTTTTTTCAAACAAGTCTTACCAAACAAAACTGCCAATAGAGCGGGGGATGGTTGTTTTAGGTTCATAGGTGTCAATATATGTTAAGGCGACAGAAATTATACAGATTTAACTTCTTTTACAATAACGACATAACGTTTTCCGTCAAAAAGGCGAATAGTAGTTTGCGGTAATAGTTATCTGAAAGAGATCATCCATAGACTAATTTTTTTCTGTGATTCGGATATTTACAAGAACGGCTTTTTATCATTCATAAAATCATAGAAAATGTTTACTTATATAGACAGTTATTTTTTTTACTTTTTACCACACTTTTACACTTTGTAATGATAATCAGTTTATTTTCATCAACATATTGAGCATGAACATGCGATTCACAAGAAACCTCTACGAAAATTAACATGATATAAACTTATCAACTGACAAAATTACCATTAATATAGTTAATAACATGGAAAAGAAATATTGAGATATATAACAAAAACATAATGATGTATAACGATGCTTGAACAGTGCATATTTTAAAGTATTGCCAACATGGCTCACTGAGACAGGTGATGACGGTATCTGAATCACTAAATATGTACACAGGGCTTCAAGTTCAAAAAATTGAAAAGCAATGCTTTAACTAGCTTATGATAAAGCGCAATATTGAAAGTAGAAGTCAAAATATGTGTTATTTCGTTTATATGTTGTTTTCTTGGGAAATGGAACTTACTGGGAATGCTTTAAAATTAGTTCTTTCAATATTGTTTTAAACCTTCCCTTTACCAAATCATGTTTCCTTCAATGGCCAACCTTGTCCATGAAGGCAAAACATTCATCGATGATTCATTCACTGATCAATCAATCAAATAATCAATGGGCCAGTTTCATCTAGGACTTAATTTTATCAGGCTTATGATTAACTCAGCTCAGGGCAGTCCGCCATCAGTCTAGGACACGGTAACGTCTTGAACTGGACTAGCATCCCAGATTTGGGATGCTCCAATCACAAGCCGTGTCTCTCGGTCATTCTCGGGTACTTTTGAGTCGTTGTCTCTTATTCGTCAGTTCTACATTTCCCGAAGATTCGGCGCCATATTTTGGTACGCTCTGAAAGACTTGTTCACTCGGCTGCTTAATAGGTTGTGACTGTTTTGTGAATGTGGCTGCTGGGACAGGGAAACATTTTGCTACACGTTGTTAGCTACTGCTCTCAATGTAATGCTGGGAATGGGTCATGGTTCGACACCAATGGTTGTCCGCTTGTCGGGACAAGTGATTTGTCATGTCGGACAAGTGACTTGTCAAGTCTACTTGTCCAACCGGACGAGTGATTTTTATGAGCCGGGCACATTTTACAACACCCCGATTTGTTGTTTGGCACCGTTAATCACACAGTCGATGAGAGAAGCAGACACACAACTGGTTCTTTTTAACTGACTATTACGTAAACATACTATCATGCAACTAAGCAATTAAAGCGCTTGTTGTGGTGCCAATTAGAATTTTTGAGATGCCCCATAATTCCATAAGACATTCAATGTGTTCTCATTGGACGCAGATGACCACAACAATGTACATGACGTCAAATAAAACCGAGGGTGCATATCACAAGCCAGTTTCATGAGCCAGACACGCGCAATTAAGGTCAATCCCGGTCACAACCTTTGCGTTGATTGGCCATGAAGATTAACGAACGTGTCTAATGAATATTCGGACGCACCAGTTTCAGACCTTGTCTTGTCGTAGACTCTAGGCCGAGAAGTGTAGCGGAACCCCTGGAGCCTGGGACGCAGACTAGGTATAGTCCCTTCCACATTGCTATATTTAACGGCTTTTGACGACTGCCATCTAGTCTTTGAGGACAATAATAACAGCTAATAAATCATCCATATGTTATGGTCCTAATCTTAAGCTTCAATTTCAATGCTTTTCTTGTTTTGATGCTCCTTTGTTGTTGTACTGTTACTCACTGCTTGTTGTTGCTGGAGTTGGGACTAGCCAGAGAAACAGCTCCAGGAGTCGAGTTGCTTATTGGTTTTATTAAGTTTTCAACAATGAAGCTTCATTGGGATCTCGGTCAGAATCTTTCCAGAATTTCTTAGCTAGATTTTCACCTCTCTTGCTAGGTAGCTCCATCGAAATGATATGAGCGGGCTGGTTATATAGTCCTCCCGGGCGTTGGATTCCCCGAGGCATTTGACCAGCCCATACCATTGGACCACGGCCTCTTGTCTAACGGGTTCGCATGGGATGTGGACTCATTAGCCATTAACCAATGGGATTTGGCGCAGGCCATATCATGTTGATAAATAAGGGGAGGTGGAGGGGGAGACTTTAAAAACGGATGAGCTAGAATAGTATTATAAAACTAGCCATGCTTTAAATAACCATGTCATTTTGATAACAACTTATTTCTGGCCGTCGTGATATTGCCTCCCAGACATATATATGACTAGAATGCTACTGGGAAAAAAATGGTAAAGAGCCGGTGAAGATTGGTATCAGCAAAGTGATGCCATACTTAATAACCCAATAGTAATACTAATAGATTTCATAATCCTATCCGACTCCAACTTGCGCATGCAAGAAGCTGGGAAAACTGACAGACTGACTCTGACAACTACTTAGGGACTGCATGTGACTTTTTATGTGACTGGCATATTATGTTTCTAAATGATGAATCGTCCCTGTGTAATACCATTAGTAATTCCCCATATTATTGTGATATTTATCCTTTTTGTGGGAGCCAAAAGGCGTGAAAGAGCTACAGAAGAAGACCGTTATCCGTTTGAACTGTGATATAATTTCATACTTTTAAGCCCGAACCAGAATATGGAACCACAAAAGAGCTTGATTATGTAGTATTCCGCAGATGGAAACGGATTAGAAAAAGTTTCGTTCTGTTTACAGTAATACAGATTTACATGTACAGGTAGTCGGTGTGGCAGTCCATTTTTTTCAAATGATATGAAACCGAAGCACTTGTTCTAGTCGATGGAATTGGTTCGGAATGAAACCAATCACACATATTCAGACATACAATAGGGAGCAGCTAACGACTATTGAGCGATAATACCAGACATTGAAATAAAAAGTGTGGCGTCACATCGGTGGCAGCAGATTTTCTCTGTAGCATTCAAGTCATGTTTGAGAGATTACATCTAGGATGAATATAAGATTTACGTATTTATTTAGAGAATGACCGATGCTACAACATATATTATGGATGATTCAACCGTCATGAACGTTTAAACTTGAAGACAAAAGATAAGGCGTCCACAAAAGTAGCCCAACAGACCAGCATCAGGTTTTATTACCTTAAATGCAACAGCATCTCCCGTACTTCGTTCGCAAGACCTAGTCAAAAGTCCTTATCTTGTATAGGAATGCTACAGGAAATCCCCTGTCGTTGGAGCCTGTCTGGGTATTTTCGCATGTTTTTGCAGGCATGGGGTCAGAAGGGATCATGGCAACATCTCTTTGTTGTCCTGTGCATATTTTTGAAGACTAGCTCTATCAAATCAAGCTGCATTCAAATTTTGCTACTTCATTTGAACAGGTTCAATTTATTAGACATTTTTTCCAGAGCAATTACCTTTTAACAGCCTTATTCTCCCAATAAGTTATCTTGCAGGGAGGACAAATATCAAGTATGAAAGTAATCCTGGTATATTTCAAAATATGCTGGAAACACAAAAGTGCTGAGTTCAGGACATGTTTTCAAATACAGCCACCTTCTTTCTATGGCAGCCAGTCGCATTATTCTGATATTGCTTGCGCACTGAATAACAATGCTTGCCATGAATTTGTCACAATGGATGCCCCACCCCATACCAAGAAGGGACTTTGTACATTGAATGTCAAATCAAATACTTTTAAAACATATAACATGAGCCATAGCATAGCTAGTCTTACTGTTAACCCTAATTTTTTTCTGATCCACTCAGTCAAGTTTGCTTCTTATCTATAGAATCTGAGTAATTGCTTATTACAAAACAGCTCTCCCCTATAGCCGTACTCTCTGTTTTCAACATCAATGTTAATCACTTGACAGTACTATGTTTTGTTGCAGTCATGGCTACCAAATCTGGTTTGAGAACGAAACGTTTTGATGGAGGGAAAGGGTCTCGTGGGGCTCAAATGGCCAAAAAGAAATTCCGCGAACAACAATACAAGAGTCTAAGTAGGCATGCAAAATATATTCAAACTATTTTGTTGTTCCTCAAAAATTGTGAAATTGTTGATTTGGTAAATCATGCATTATGATTGATCATGGTATGCTGCAGAGAAAGAAATGCAAGACAAACACCAAGAGAAGCTGATGCATGAATACAAGAAAGTATTACGCAAAGAGGATTCTAGCATGAAGCAGTGGCAATCAAAAGTATCCAAACTGTACAGTGAAATTGATGACGCACCAAGTACGAAATCCTCATCCAAGCACCAACAAAGTCATCCGCACAAACATCCCACAGCACAGTACTAATTGTTTCACCATATAACTTTGTTCTTCTGAAATTTCAGTCAATATATGAGTGTGTAAACAGGTTAATGTTTTGAAGTAATGTAATGCACTTTTTTTGCAGCAAAGGGGATATAAAATTGTCAAAATTCCACAAAGCTGAAAAGCACAGGAGAGAGAAAAATGATTTTAAGAAAAAGAAGCTTCAGGTAAGTGATGCAGGGTGTTTGTTCTGTGAAATGTACTTCAAAGTCTTTTCTTGGTAAAAATGTTTTATTTTCACAAATTCTGAAAAACTACCAGTTAATTCTTTTGTCGTTTCCTTGGCATGAGCAGTTTTTTTCAGGTTTTTATTTGGAATTTTGATAACAGATGCAGTTACCAATTAAGACACTACTGGTGTATGTTTTAACTTATTGCCTGCTTTAGTGTTTCTTATTGATATTTCAGGAGAATATACAGAAAGACAAAGAAAGGTCGGATGCTCTCAGTCAATACAACGTGAAGAAACGTAAAACCCACAGCAAAATAGCCAAGCGTAACTACAAGGGTCAGCCAAACATGGCCAGTCAGATGGAGTTGATACTTCAGAAGATCGAAGGCGACAAATCCTGATGCTGCCATGATGGAGAGGATTAGATGTGATAATACCAGGAAACAAACATGATAATGGCTTTTCTGAAAATAAACTGGTGTCGAAGTGCTTCTTCATTATATGTTTTAATTGAAGCAAATGAAATAATGTTGTTTCTTTGTCTTGAAAGCTGGTAAGGAAAAGTCGGCATGGTTTGCACTTGTTAAGCTGCTTGGACATTGATCGAGGGTCTAACCAGATCACCATAGAAGGGTGTGACAAACTACACTGCTATCCATTCTATGAAATAAACGGATTCTCCTTGTGATCCTGTTAAAATTTAATCTTTAATATAAGAATATGCAGTTTTCTATGGATGGCTGTCAGGGTCGTAAGTCTACACAGTTTACATATTAACTAATAGTTTATGTGTAAAACCCTGATAGCCAACCTTAGTTTTCTACCATCATTATACAGCATACATTATCAACTGGCATATTTTATTTTTTTTGGGGTGGGGGGCAAGGCAGAGGAAAACTAATATCAATGGTATTTTATCAAATTTAACATTATAGCTTTGGTACACCAGAAATACACTCTGATCCATTGTCCTAATAGAGTAAATAAGAGACTTGTTCAAATCTTTATTCTTAGAATGGCACTTCTACAAGCTCATGGTTAACAAAAATGGCAGGAAAAAGGATAGTTCCTTAAAAATCCCATCAATCACCACAAACGATGCCAACATCACATTAGGTACAATATTTCTGTATAAAATATGACAAAGCATTAGGTTGAATGTGTTAACACTGTTTTAGTCACTAGGTAACCTCCCAATCAAGAGTCTGGTGTGACTGACCTTGGACTACTCTTAAGTGATGTAAAATGTCACCTTAAAACCTACCTATTCCCAATATCACTTCAAAGCATTTGTAACTGCTGTAAACATTGATATGGTTAACTTATATACTACAATTATTCATGGCATCAATATACATTAAGATCAATTGTTGCAAACAGATTGATGTCTGCAAATCACAACGGCATAAACTTGTCATGGAATGATTATTTACTGGAATGTTTTATGTACAATAAGAGAATATATAACTAAATGATATCAAGACAAAACCGCCTCAAATGTGAAGTGGTCCAGAGATTTGCATGAAGCATAGCAGTTTTCAATAGTACACACATTTCAACAGAAATTTTCATACTTGACATGGCATATCATATACTGACATGAATTTTAGATAATAATAATAAAAATAGTTAAATATGTATACTAGTTACTATAAATGGCCACCGAATATACTTTTAAATATCAGGCAACATATTTTTATTCACTGTCACTGATATTTGCTGGAATACAACCCGCTCACTCTCTTCTTTTATCACAGTTATTTTTAGGCATTTTGTGAGTCTGTGATGATATCTATTATGGAGGTCGGCATAACCATCGCCAACAACCCCTATTTTTCTGTAAGATGCACAAGTTACCTTATTTTTCTTGACATCCATTTGTAACAGTCTAGGACTTATTTCAACTGTAGCATTGTGTAATTTATCCATCAAATTGTTCTCCAACCCCTCAGACTCGAAGCCAGTCCTCACAACTACTCTGTCTATATCCACATCATTTTCAAAAACAATAACTAACCAATCTCCTGCTTTAGGTGATTGAGCCCAGAAGAAATGCTGTGGTCCTGCTCGGTAGGCAAACTCAGGGGTGTTCTGCCCAACAGGAAGCATGTTTGACAGAACTTCACCCTCAGGGTCATCGCCTTGGAGATAAAGAGAACCATCATCAAAAAATCTGTCATGTTTTCCCTCATGGTTTTCATCTCCCATGCTGTTCCATTCTTTGTAACTGTTTCTCTGAAATAATGTCGGCTTCATCATGATTTTCTTCCTTTGCAAAACTGTCTGCCTAAAGTAAAAGAAGATTTTGTCTAACGGTTCTGTATCAGAGGAAAACATTGACATAAAAACTGCCCATTTGGGCAACAAGTCCACAGGTACCAATTTGCCAATGTAACCCAACTCAGAAAATTCAAGCATCTTCCAAGGCTCGACAACTTCATGGAGGAAACTTTTAATCTGCTGGTAGAAATTTGGTGCACATATCACATCATCACTCAAATGCAGATAATACAAGGATCTGCATTTCCCGGCCATAAACTGAATCATCTTCAAGTCTCCATCCACCAGTAAGCTTGTGTTTTGTAAAGTAGCTATGCCAGGCACCAATGAAACACCTGGATGTATGATCTTGATAAAGCCAATCCGGATGAAGTAGTCATATTTCTTGAGGATTGCTTCCACAAGCTGGTGGTTATATGTGTCATCCTCGGACCATATCACAACACAAACCGTGATCTCGAGTTTCTCATGAAGAGATGTATTGTTAGAGAGTGATCCAAGTGTATGCAACAGAGACTCCTGTCCACCTGGCCATTTGTTCACTGGTATACCAATGGTCAAGACACCTGTACAGAAATAGAATCAAATATAACTATAATATTGTTTCTACACAAATATCATATCATTGAGAATATATTGACGGAATTAAGGAACAAAATAACAATAAAAAGAGGCTGAAAATGATTATTTCATGAGACTTACTCTCTTCATTTCTATAAAGTCCTAAGCTTTTCCCTTTCTTACTTTCATTCCATTTTTTCAGAAGACTTTCATGACTTGAAGAGTTCTGAAATTATTCATAAATGATATAGAAAACAAATTTCCAGTGTTTTGAGGGATCGAGGCCAGGGAAATACCACACATTTGTGGTACTAGCTATGTAGCAAAATCTCCATCCATGTCAAAGTTGACCAGCATCATCTGATCATAAGCTTCAGTAAGCAAACACTTACCTTCTGGTTCTGATCATAGAAGTTGATGATCACTTGTCTAGTACAGCCAGAGAGAACATCTGCAATAGATAAAATCACAAGTAATGGAAACCCAAAATAAATCAGCTGGTAAAATATCAGGCACAATTGAGTAAATGGAACAAGAGGGAATGTGACTATGTCCACTTAAGTGAAACATGATACAATTGAATCGAGTATCAATATGTTATTGAGTGGTAGTCTAAATATAACAAATTTACCTGTATTTCGTTTACTCCTATCAGGATAAAGGAACAAGAGCTGTAAGTTGAGGAATAGCACAGCTCCCACGAGCACAATAACCACCTTGGTCATTCCACTTCGTGAAGTATGTGTGGTTTCTGCCATCATAGGGTTTGTCAACTGGTTGCATCAGAGACATATGCTGGGCTTAAACAGGGCACAACTTGGTCTTGACACCAAATAGCATCCTGCAGAAAAAGCAGAGCATCAATTGACTATTTTTCTATAATACGCATCAGATTTGATTATAATCTACAAATATAGATAATTTTATTACTATAAAAATTTTTCAAGCAAATCATCACCTTCAAAATGATTTTCAATCTGAGGGGCTTGGGGAACCTATGCATACTAGAACACCGTTTTTACCAAGTAAAACGTAATTGGACTGGCTGTTGGTCTGGCCCTTCATGACTTTATTTGTATAATATAAGGCAAAATTAGCCCATAAATTAACAAGGCATACAGGGTTAAAATTGCACCAGCCCAACAATTACATTGACCAGCCCACCAGAAATTTAACCAGCCCAACAAATTTAGGTTAGTTGATTGACAGCTGTTTTTGATCAGGAAGTGGTGTTTGTAGTGTACCTTAGTTGGGTTAAACAGGACAGTTCTGTATTTGACTGAAATCAACTCCCTCCCCAACCTACCCATACGGCTAAGCCCATACATCCAATCCGTGATATATTTGCCATCTAGCCCTGCGCGGATGTATCATATCATCATGGACATCCTGTTGGGCTAGACGCCACCCAAAATTCACCAATCAAATGTTCGATCTGACTTCTAATAGCGGGTATATGGCAGCATGATATCTTCCAAAACACCCCATCCAACAGGATTCCTTCACTTACCCTAAAGAAGGTGCTTCCTGCACTACATAAACAGCTCTTCATCGATCAATTACACTTCCAGCTATGGCCTTCCCTATTTCAACTAATCTTCAGCACCTCTTTACTACTCTTTAGGCTTGTATTTTTCAATGTTTCTCAGGGACTTTCTGTATGGCCTATTATAGTTTAGCATTAGCTCCACTGGCCCATAAACAAAACTATTATTATTATTTCATAGGTATATATGTGTACTACCGTCCGACTCGGGCCAGACCGGATCAGAACTAGTCCCGAGTTTAGACCCTACACTCAGTTGGGTTACTGGGGCTCTTGTGTTGTTGTGCCCGAGTACAGTCGTAGCCCAGGTCGGACGGTAAGACGTGCACGGCTAGTACAGACAGTCCAGTCGCAGCGTCCGCGCTATTTACTACTTTCGATCTCTCACATCCGCGTAGCCGTGCACGATAGCCCAACAGACCAAGAGTCGATCGGGTAGAGGGAGCGTAAGCTTCACTTGGTTCATAAGAGCTAGAGCACGAAGTCTTATTGGTATATATTTATATCACCGTCGTGCGCGGCTAACATCCGCGCTGGCATCAGATCATCAAAACACAGGGGGCGAGTGTCTTGCCTACCCAGACCGATTCTATGTTACGATCGTCGTTCATTCACATTAGCCCAACAAATTTTGAACAAACCAACAGGGTAAATAATCAGAGGTTTCGACTAGGCAAAGAAACTCCGCCTCTGACAGCGCCGCGCTATCTACTACTTTCGTTCTCTCACATCCATAAGGTGCCATCAGATCATCAAAACACCAGGGTCGAGTGCCTTGTCTCCAAGGTTTAGACATGCTTGAATGCAATGGCCTTATCCATAAACATGTACAGGCTCCAATAAACTTCCGGTGACCCGGTGACCAAAGATAGAGCTTGTTTTTACCTGCACGTGCATCCGCGCATACCTGGTTAAAAGCAAACACTAACGCTATGATAGTCATTATGATAAATTTCACATTATGATTGGCTGGCCCGAGGCCGAGGGTTGTGGTGGGATAAAATCCTCGATGACAAAAAACGGGTTGAACTCGTAGACTAGTTGTTGTAGACCCTACCTCGCCACTTTGTCTCCCTATCGCGGGAAACAACATATCAACACTCGTTGATCAATCTGCTAATGCTGCGCTCGTTAGAGGATATTGTATTCTTATGTGACATGGGTTAATCAATCCAGTTAGGTTAATCGACAGAAGATGTTTCTTATCGCGGCATATTTATGTGTAATCAGGTGATATACACTCGATATACTCGTATTCCAAATTGAATGCGAGTATCACGGCGTTACCAGTTACATGGTTACGGGCTCTGAAGTTTAACGAAGATTGCGGTGTACATTCGAATCTCAAAGTGCTTTTGTGGAATTTTCAGCCACAGAAATGGCAGGTAATGTGAAGCCTAACACTTGCCATGTGCTGGTGTGGTTATTTCTGAAAACATGATCTGCAACTAGCTCTTTCGAACTAAGTACGGGTAGTGCTGCATGTACTCCCTCTAAGGTGATAAATAGAACCTGACGTTGGTCTTTTGGGCTATCTGCAACACTAACAACAAATGCATTATGGGTCATTTTATATTGTTTATGAAAAGGAATATTATCTGGTGAATTTCTAAATCATACAGTGTGGCGAGCTAAGGCTCAATGGGAATGATATAATTAAACATGTATATGTAAAACAACATTTTAATGTTTTGTCAATTTGATAAACTTTATCAGTACAGAATGTATTGTATTGTCATTCTGTTGACAGAAGAGCTGGATGCAGAACTTGTGGACATTAAGGAGGAGTTGGCATTGATCGAAGGTCAATTGTCTAGTCTCTTAGAGCGCCAGCATCAATTGATGAAGAAAAAGAGACACTTGGAAGATTCCCTGAGGCTGACAGCTGATGCTGGGGCACATGAAAGTGCTGCTGTTCAATGGGACAAGGAGGGTAATAGCCCAAGCTTCTCATGGTTTTTAAGTAAAGGACACAGATCTGTGTGCTGCAACTTAGGAAATCCCCAAGTAGCACATTCATGATGAGTTAGCCATCTCATGCTTGAATAGCTATTGATTATATTTATCCATCCTCTCCAATTTAGTAGAGTGGGTTGATTTCATGACTTAATATCTTCTGATGTGAGACTTTCAGTAACTAGAAGTTTACAAAATTTCTTTTGTCTACAGTGTTTCCATGGTCAAAGAACTTGGTGAAGGCAAGGAATTCGGTTTTCAAATTAGACAGTTTCCGGCCCCTACAGCTTCAGACAATGAATGCTACGCTATCCGGCAAAGATGTAATCCTGATAATGCCAACTGGTGCAGGCAAAAGCTTATGCTTCCAGCTTCCTGCCATTGTTTCACAAGGTACATTGATTTAGTTAAGTCACAATAAAAAGTGTGTTTTCTGGCCATTGCTGGTCATTTTGAGTTTATTGTTGTAAATAGTCCCTTTGCTTATCAGTTATAAACTCTGTTCCTTGGACTATTTTTCTTTTTCATATTAGCGTCGCTACATGTGCCTGTCCCTAGTAGTAGCTATTGGATTTATACAAATGTAAAAGCTTTGTCTCTTGACCCTTATACTCAGTGGGAAGAGGGATTTGGCATCATATTTTTGAATTGAATGAAAAGTTTATTCAGTACTAATTGTTAAATCCATTCCATTTGTACAGTCCTTTCACCCAAGGCTTAACATATTCTGTAAACCCTTATCTTATATTGACTAATCAATACACATCTTGTTTATTTCCTTGATTGTTGAATCTGATCATTCCACCAATCACCACTTCTTTACTATCCTCAAGCTGTTACTGTTCACTACTTGTAGTTCCCTTGTCGCTTCATCCAGACTGCTTCCATGCTGCAGGTGTAACATTAGTGGTGTCGCCTCTAGTCTCACTGATGGAAGACCAGACGATGTCGCTACGTAACGTGGATGGCATCACCGCTCAAATGCTCTGTGCCTCTACACCCAAAGAGGATGTCAAATTGATACAGGATGATATGACCTCCTCCAAGTCCACAATGAATCTACTCTACGTCACACCAGAGAAGTTGGCTAAAAGTAAACGCTTCATGAGTAAGTTGGAGAAGATGTACTCCATGGGTCGGCTGGCGCGGCTGGTAATAGATGAGGTTCATTGCTGTTCACAGTGGGGGCATGACTTCAGGCCTGGTGAGTGGTACTCCCACCTATAGCAAGTTGTACAATAATACTAATTGTCCCAATTATAAATCTTGCCTCAGACACTGTTTATGTGTCCTTCACTGGATAATTTCTAATTTCGATATATTTCACATTAAACATTTTCCTTCATGGTTCTGTGGACAATAGATTACAAATTCCTTGGGATAATGAAGCGCCAGTTTCCAAAGACACCCATCCTGGGTTTGACAGCTACAGCCACCACCAATGTGCTTGAAGATGTCAAGAAAATTCTCCAGATTCCACGATGCCTGATTCTAAAAGCATCATTTAACAGAGCCAACCTTTTCTATGAGGTAAGCTTTTCGGCTTGCAAAGGAACATAAGACAACTGTTGCCAAAGCATGCCTCATATGCCTGTTTGGCCTGCTGTCCCATTAATATATATATATATGTATATATATATATATATATATATATATATATATATATATATATATGTATATGTATATATATGTATATATATAATTATATATATTTACATATATATATATATATATACATATATATATATATATATATATATATATATATATATATATATATATATATATATATATATATATATATATATATATATATATATATATATATATATATATATATATGAAATAAGGACAAAAACCAGCAAATAATAATTCCTAGGTGCACGCCAAGCCATCGAGCAGTAAGGAGATGGTGGACACACTTGTGACCGCGATAACAACACGATTCACCCAACAGTCTGGTGAGATTTTCCCCCACCCAACAACATATTAGTCTTCTTCTTTGTTCCTTGACAGATTATAATATAAGTAACAAGGTAAAACACTGATTATGTTCTTCTTACAGGAATTATATACTGTTTGAGTCAGAAAGATTCTGAAGATGTTGCAAGTAAACTAAAATCCTGTGGAATTGAGTCTGGGTGTTACCATGCCAACCTTAGCCCTAGTTACCGCAGCCGTATCCACAAAGATTGGATCAGTGGTGTTGTTCAGGTAATGATCATGGCACTTGCTACCATCAAACCACTTGTTCATTACAGCATGTTATTTCCATTGAATAGTTCCAGAAAACAGTCCTGTTCTGTGAGCTGCATTGGTACCATGTGGAGCTATGTTGTTATGTGATGTTAAGATCTATGATGCAACATATCCGGACAATGTCCGAAGTTGTCCAATAATGGCTGACTCCATTAGTGTGCGCTGAAACCGGTGTGTGCAACTAGTTATATTATCCCACATATTCAGGACTCTCTGTCATGGTTGAACAAGCTGTGGTGGATGAGTTGATGGTAAAGATGACTATCTCATAACCCATGTAGGCCAATTCAAATCATGACCAGCCAGCTGTAAGGCTGGACAATTACTCCAGTGTGTGTGTGTGTGTGTGTGTGTGTGTGTGTGTGTGTGTGTGTGTGTGTGTGTGTGTGTGTGTGTGTGTGTGTGTGTGTGTGTGAGTGTGTGTCGGTGTTTGTATGTGTGCATGTATATTCCAGTGTGGGTGTATGTGAGTATGTGTCGGTGTTTGTATGTGTGCATGTATATTCCAATGTGTGTGTGCATGTGAGTATGTGTCTGTGTTTGTATGTGTGCATGTATATTGTATTGTGGGTGTGTGGGTGCATGTGAGTATGTGTCTGTGTTTGTATGTGTGCATGTATAATGTATTGTGGTGTGTGTGTGTGTGCATGTGAGTATGTGTCTGTGTTTGTATGTGTGCATGTATATTGTATTGTGTGTATGTGTGTTAATGTTGACTTGTTGCTCTGCTATGATGTGACTGATACAAGTGTCAATGTGTGAAGGTGGTTGTGGCTACTACTGCGTTTGGAATGGGCATTGACAAACCAGACGTCAGATTTGTTATCCATCACTCCATCAGCAAATCTATGGAGAATTACTATCAGGAGAGTGGTCGAGCTGGTAAGTGTCTTTGAACTGATAATGGCTGTTCTCCATCGATATGCCTTGAATTTCTCGAGCTTTCAATGATAACGTTTTGGGAGGAGATTAATCTCTGTCATGAAGAGCTTCTGATATCAAACCTCCACTGAGAACAAATTGGCTGATTTTCCTGGCCCTGTGTTTTTTATTACATGACAGAATTTATTGAAAAGTTCTGCTAGCCACATTCGACTGGCACAGTTTGAAAAGCTCTCTGAGAGAGACTGAACTTGAAAGCAGTGAATTGATGATAGGCATCGGTTGAGGCTGACTTTGGTTGTGGTTATAGACATGGCGTGAAACTAAACTTGGTAGTGGTGAAGTGGTATTGAACTTCATCGGGAGAGCAAGTTGCAGGGAATTGTGTTTATTTATGGAAGATGATTACGAATATTTGTGTTTTTCAGGTCGCGATGACAAGCCAGCTCACTGCATCTTATACTGCGGATTTGGGGACGTTTTCCGACTGAGTACAATGGTGATGAGTGAACAGACCGGGATAGATAACCTCTATGCCATGCTGCGCTACGCATACAACACCTCGAGGTACACTAGTCTGTAGCTTATGAAGTTGACCCATTGTGATGTCATGTTTTTGGTTGTTATTTGTATTTCTCAGATCATGTTTATCACAACACTCGTGTGAATGTGCAGTATTTTTCAAAAAGGTTGCCATAAATAATTCATTGCTATTTCCTGACCCACAGTGACAGAATAACTGACAATCATCCCTGGTCGTTACCAGCACTCAAATCTTAAAATGCCCCTCCTCTCTGGCTTCTACTACATAAAAAAGCCAGAGAGGAGGGCCGTTTTCTGACTCGAGTGCCTGTGCTGGTCATCAATCTCTCTTATTTCATATTTGCCCGTTTTAAATTCATACTTGTTTGCAGGTGTAGGCGGTCTTTAATAGCACAGTTTTTTAATGCTAAATGGGATTCGTCTGACTGTGCCAAGATGTGTGACCACTGCCAGACCCAGGGTGGGTCAAATTCTCATATTTCGTGCTCTTGCATTTCATCTGCTGTTGTCATCAACAACTGTTGTGTTAGTTAAATGTATTTAATTATTTGGAATGAATGAAAGTTAATTATGATCGATACAATAGTAAGTAGGTAAGAAATGTACATAACGATAAAATAATCTGGGGTAGATATCAAGACATGGTCTGTTGTCCACTGTTCGCACCCCCCCCCCCCTCCCCCCCACCCCAAAAACACTATCTTTTTGTTGAAGGTGAGTCAGTCAAGAAAGACCTTAGTTCGTATGGCCGTGATTTGTCTGCCATCCTTGCTCAGGCACAGTCGAGGAAACTGCAGGTGACGGCTCTCAAGCTGTTAGATGCTTGGATGGGGAGAGGCGGGGTTCCTCTCCGAGTGGATGGTGTTAAACCACCTGCTGACAAGAGTAGAGCACATGCTGAGAGAGTCATCGTTCATCTTCTTGTACTGGGCTATCTCAAAGAAGAGTATCATTTCACCCCCTATTCAACCATAAGCTATTTGGTTCAGGGTGAGTTTCCGCTGGATGTTTCTATAAACTTGATGTTTTTTACTCATTCTTCTGAAGAGGTGGTGTAGTTCCAAGTTGTGATATCTTTTTCGTTAGACTTTACTTATATTCTGCCATATGTCCTGTATGCAGGACCAAAAAGCACCATGCTTCAGAATCCCAACCACACCATTCTTGTTGATTGGCCAAGCACCAGCCAATCAAAAACAGGGAAACCAACCAGTCGTAAACCAAAGTCATCAGTGCAACTCCCTAAATCTAAGTCTCGGCCTAAGAAGGTGAGCTCTGCTGCAACTAACCCAGTGTTTTTTAGTGAAGAAGATTTTGATGAGGGGATGGAGGATGGGGGCTCCTGTATACAAAACGGACATACAAGTTACGAGGACAAATCCTCCGAACCGCATCCGAAGAAACGTCGAACCCACCTGGTCGTTAGTGACAGTGACAGTGATTGGGATGTGTCAGAACTGGAGCCTGTACTTAGTGAGGTACAAAGAAAATCAACGGCTGTTGCCAAGGGAGACATCAAGGTCATAGAGTTAACCTGATGTTTTATGGAGCAGATTATGATATTGATTCAGGGTGCATTTGGATTATTATCTGGTGGAATTGGGTCATAAAAATGGATAAGGAACTATAAATAAATGCAGTATTTTTGTGATGCTTCTGTATCATCATTTTCTTATCACTTCAGTAACTGACTTTGTGACAGTGAATATGCCGTTTATTGTCTTCAGCAAAAGAGACATCATAACGTTCTAATCTGGAAGTGTGGAGTTGGGTATTCGTTGTATTGACAAACTTCTGGAATTTGTTTTCTCACTGATGCAAATGATTACATTAGGTAGATCATAGATCAAATGATAAGTTAGCACTTATTGAACAGGTGCGTACGAAAGTCTTGACAGACACACTACCACCTAGCCGCGCACGACGGTAATATAAATATATAAGACGTCGTGCACGGCTACCCCCGACCCGCCCCCCAAACACAGACATGTTGAAGTCATGCGGTCACCCCTTCCTGCAGCATGAAGCTGTCATCAACTCAAAACTGCTTTTGATAAAGACCAAATTGTATTTGAAGAACTCTAATATAGCCCAACAGACCAACAGTCGATCGGGTACTCCCTTGTTGAGAGGGAGCGCAAGCTCCACTTGGTTCATAAGAGCTACTCTGATAGGGCTAACTGGTGCCTCAACAATTGATGGTATCATAACCAACAGCGCCACCTGTCGGCAGCGAAACTGTTTTTTCATAAAATCCTACATAACAACATTGTTTGTTAATAAAATGAGTCATTTGGTAGCACAAGCTATCTAACCACGACTGCGCCTAAAACGCATGACGTTTTTCGGTTATATAGTAGGGGATGTGGATGCCCCCAGCAACCAGCTTAGTTTCTCTAACACATTGAGTAATCCGTGAGAATTATCAATGGCTCTTTGACGAGACAACCAACAGGTTAGTGGGTGTGGCTAGTCATTTTACGGCATACTACCCCGATCGCGGCACCCAATGCCACATCTAAGAGTATTGCTCCTGTACTGAATAAGAATGTGCTCACCATTAATACAGTTTAATATCAAGGCCAGTGTACATTTAAAAACAGTACACCAAATAATACCAGAGACCATTTACTTAACAATCTAAAACACATCCCCATATTAACAGACCCTAGATTTCCCCGCCAGAAACCTTCGCTGTGAGAATCTTTGGGATAATGGAAAGATTAGGGAGGCGCACTGACATACCGGATAAGACTCGGAACCATATATAAGCAGATTATGTATAAGCTGAGTGACAAACGCGTGTACAGAATCCATTTTGCTGTTACATGAACACCTTTGCCAAGCTAAGCAACCGCTGATAAGATAGTGGACACATCCAAGCAGCCTGTCTTACTCGCAGAATACCGGAAAATGTATTCCACTATGTTTAAAGAAAAGTTAGGACAATTTGATTGACGAATTATCTTATTGGTACCACCTCGCAAATCAGACGAAAACCATCGGTAGATTTCAAGCAGATCTTCACTGCATGGTTTAGCAGATGCTCACTAAGACCCTTTTAATGAATTAGTAACAAGTAATGGATACATTTGAAAACCAACATTTGCTTTCCTGGTGTAGGCAAGTATTCTGCTATTCACTATTTTGTACAAGTCTTGAAACGCTAATTAGATACAGAATCTTGCAACAGGTGCGGCGGCAATAATTCCTACGCATACCTGCCGTAGGTCCTCCCTTTGTGAGGTACTATGCACGCTTCCGCTTCTTGTACCATTTATTTAATTGGAGAGCTGTTCAGAGCTGCATTATCATTTGACCAGAGATGCAACATTAGATCTTACGTCGCATCCTCAATGGTCAGCGCTAACGCCACCAAGAGCAAATAAACTCTCAATAATCTCCGCGTGAGGCGCATGCGTGAAGCAGCGTATTACATTCCGCTGTCCCTCTCGCGGCTGCAGCTTCAGTTGCGTTGATAGCATCGTAGTGGTGGACCTATAACAGATGTGGCAGAAATAACTCCGTGGGCGACTCAACAGGAGGTATCGGCGAGGAATCATTACCGTCGCTCTGGCGACTGCAGTCGTCAGTTGGGCTACGATATAGAGGAAGGCGGATCTACGTGCATAGTACCTCACAAAGGGAGGACCTACGGCAGGTATGCGTAGGAATTATTGCCGCCGCACCTGTTGCAAGATTCTGTATCTAATTAGCGTTTCAAGACTTGTACAAAATAGTGAATAGCAGATGCTCAATGTCGTTAAGCTCTATAAGTCAGAGAAGAAGTAAATAGCATATGTCCATATGTTGAAATCACCGACACTTTTCCGAAATGTATCGCCGAGGACTTCTGCTGTTGTCGCTCTGTCTCGAGGTCATCAGAACAGAGCAGGTGTGGCCTACGTTTTGTACAGAAACCTGTCGCTGTGAAGCCAACAGACGAAGCTCCCTCTCCCAGCGTCTCCGTCACACCATGGATTGTAGCAATCAAGACATGCGGAGTTTACCTATAAACCTGCCTGATGGGATAGAGATGCTGATCTTCTCCAATAATCGTTTGAACCTTAAATCACTCTTCACTAACAGGCTATTGAACCTCACGGACCTTGACCTGTCTAACAACCACCTCTATGATCTGGACGACTTGTCGACCTCATATCTCTCCCTTTCATATCTATCACTTAGGGGGAACCAGTTGGATTACATAGATGATGAAGCTTTTATAGCTGTTCCGAATCTCCGCTTCCTTTCACTTGCCAGAAATACATTAGAGATAATGCATCCAAATGCATTCTTCGGATTAAAGGCCTTAATACACCTGGATCTGTCAGGAAACAGGATATTTGAAATGGATCCATTGTGGTTCAGGAATTTAGTTTCTCTTCGTCAACTCAACGTTCAGGGAAATAACATCCATGTGCTGAGAGACAACTCATTTATTCACCTTTATAATCTACAACATTTGGATATCAGCCACAACAAGATCCACCATATTTATAACAAAGCGTTTATTGGTCTTCCTCGATTACAGCAGCTTCTGCTAAGAGCCAACCCCCTCCCTGCGGTGCCGACCGAAGCATTAAGGCCTCTTATCACGTTAAGTGTTATTGATCTCAGTGACACGTTAATACGAAACATACGAACTGGAGACTTTTCCGATGGGAGTATGACAGTTATACATTTGAACCACATTGCAGACCTAAGTCTCGTGAATGCGCACTCGTTTAGCAACTTGACAAAACTTCACAGGTTAGAGATCACTGCTTGTCCTAGTTTGAAGTTCATAGACCGCAAAGCGTTCTTCATGCTCCCCAAGTTATCCATGTTGCATATTCATGGTAATAACCTGACAAGTGTCGAGGAGGAGACATTAGCATCTTTACCGTCCCTCACAGAAATCAGCATTCATGACAACCCCCTGGCTTGTGACTGCGTCGCTCGATGGCTTATCAACCATAAT
Source organism: Urechis unicinctus (assembly GCA_034190875.2). Classification (NCBI taxonomy): domain Eukaryota; kingdom Metazoa; phylum Annelida; class Polychaeta; order Xenopneusta; family Urechidae; genus Urechis; species Urechis unicinctus. The sequence goes on from CM067358.1 coordinate 16,539,592, forward strand.
ATTATAGGCGAGAGGAACTTAACTGTCACGAATCCAATCACAGGTAATGTGTGCATCACCACCTGAATTAGCCGGACAGGCTCTATTGAACTTGAGTTTGCAGAGAGTCGACGAATCATGCGCCCCTCGCGTTATCCAGCTATTTAAAGACCACTACATTACTGTGGTAGGGGACCATATACGACTTGTATGTCACGCGGTAGGTGTACCTATACCTTCTGTTCAATGGCTGCTGCCAGATCACAGCTTAGCCATTTCTACATCAGCCGACACCTGGGTGCGTGCTAGCAATATAGTACACACATCATCACCACACAGACGCCTGTCGCGCATTATAACAGTACATAATGAACTCAATATTGACTATATCGAGGAAAGTGATCATGGATTATATACTTGTCAAGCCACTAATTCAATTGGTCAGTCGCAATTAACAACTGTTATTGAAGTTAATAACATGATAGCCAGCCTTATTGTTCTTCAAATAGCGTCAAACAGCATTACAGTGACTTGGAAAGATGTCCGGTACGGCCAGGTATATCAGCTTCTCTACAAACTCACACACGCCAACGTATCATTTCAGACAGTGGATATAAAGCCTTACATGAGAACATTTACTGCGAACAATCTTTTACAGGATACATCCTATACACTGTGCATCGCTGTAAAACATGATGACCAATTATTGATAATTAACTGTACATATACCACTACGGATTCCATTACCGGCAACGAGAAGCACTTCACATCCACATTCATCGGTATGGCATCGTTTATGGTCACCTTCTGTGCGCTTGTGACTGTATGTACTGTGCGTTGCATATGCAAACGACGGAGGAAATCCAGGAAATCTCGCGAGGAAATACTCGATGGCGATGCAATGCAGCGTTTCCTCACAGGAATAAGTTCAATGTCAGATTTATCATCCACCACATTTCAAAACCCTGCAGCGGGTATATTTGATGAAGATGATTTGGAAGAAATACTAAGTACTGCATCTATGTTGAATACACCTGGCAGGTAGTGAAAACATAGATGATCCAAATGGTACACCTGTTAATGTTCCAACAGACTGTAGCATTCCAAAGGCCATAATATAACGTCGACATAGCTAGCGATGTTAGCAGTGCATCGGAAAAAAGTCAATCCATACAGTAAACAGTCCATTGTCTTTTCTGTAACCATCCAGGACTTCCATCGTGCAGTAGCTCAGCTCAATAAGTGATTTAACAAAAGTAAGAGTAACGGAAGCAACCGGATGAAATCTTGGAACCATTTGATTAAACTTTGTGATACACTGGACAGTGCGATTGGTATCGAACAGGTGATGCCATATTTAAGTCTAATTGCTTTGTGAAAAGATTCGACACCTGCAAAGAACTGCAGTCGATTGATATTGCATTAAGTATTCCAGGTGGTTGATAAGGGGACTGTATAATAACTCGGCCGTGATGCATATGAGTAAGATAGGCGTCAATGACGAATGAGTTGTTAGATAACGGCTGGTTCTAAATAAGCCGATTACGACTTGGGAACCTATCGATTACTCAGATTGTCGCACCAACATGGAATGTGTAATAATGCATAATAATGCAATCAGAACTATTAGCTCATTTCCACCCATTCTTTCATACAGTAAGTGCGCGCGACTGGTCTCCGCTGGCGTACGCCGAATCCAGTCGTTCACGTGGGTGGCGTGTGCCGATCGCTGTGAGCGATGTGCGTTTATTTTCGACGCATGTGCAGTGTCATTTAGCAATCATTACTAAAATGATCACTATCGGCCTAAGTTGATATTATATTTGACGTGCAGGTATAATTTTTAATGTTCTGCTATCCATAGAAAGTTGTATATTCACAAACAATAAACTGATATTGCCAAGCTCTAAGCGGCGGCGCATTCGACGCACGCCGGTTCGCTGCGCGCGCATCTATGTCGGTGATGAAAAATCATCCACCCAGCGCGCCCCTCGAGATCGGCGTGTTCTACGTATGCAGGCGTGACTAATCCAGCACGCCTAGTAATGCGTTATCGGAATTGATGGTGTGTTATTTGGCGATATGATCGGATGTATTTGTTATCGACTGTCAATGCCTGACAGCGATGATGATGTTAAGGTAGAGTCTTGCTCATGGCGATACTTCATCAACTAATAGTTTCTATCCAACTACACTATCACTTAGAACTAAATATTTAACATCATACTGGCCGGAACTTACTGCACCCTACCTTTGAATACCCATACCAGATCTGTTATCTGTGTTGTGTTCTTCGTAAACATACTCCGGTACATCAACTTCCGTGTTTGTGCCGTTTCATTTTAGGCCTCTGCACTGTGTAGGATTTCTAGTTCAGACAGCAGTTTCAAATTACGTCCTCCATCATGTTTGATTTCGATACTGACATTTCTTGTAGCCGCAGACTAGTCATTAACACAAGATACAGCTATCATCAAAGTTGTCACCTGTTCTGTGAAGTCATTAATGAACTTCACATACAACCACAATGACCCAAATTTCCCAAATGTGCGTTACCAAATCCCTCAGGGAGATAGAGCGGGAAGTGAGCGTTGAATACAGGTCAATTCTAGCGACATACTTAAGGCAGGCAACAGTGACGCTAATCACATGGTATTATATTATCAACTCTGTTCAATGAGGGTGGTGGTCCCAGACAGGCATTAATTTATAAGCGTACTTCGAGAGCACACAAGTGTCAAAGCAGCGACCCTTCCAAGTAATCGATGAGTTTATACATATGTCATACCTATATCTGCGTAACTATGGAACAAATCAACGAACAACGGAAGACATTAGTAAAGCCACTTTAATTGGAAGCACTTATTATGCTAGTCGTATTTGTACATCCAACTGTTCGATGGCCGTGTGCATAACTGCGTTCATTTATTTGTTGTATATTCAGCTCTGTTTGATTGGGATTGCGGACACGAAATTTCACTATGAATAAATGTTAGGTTCCCTTTTTAATAATTTATATGCGTATTTTGAGTGATCCATGCATCAATTTATTCCACGCGTGCAAATTGCCGAGTGTTAAGACAAAAAGGTTGCCTAGATCATTCCCCTATTAAAAGAAAATAGGTATATATCAGTTTACATTAGAATATAGCTGTAAAGAATTATTGAAGACAACAAATCATTTTTGTGTAAACTGTTAATATCGTAGCATATCGTACCACTTCTATTTTATGTACTGTTGACGTTTTGATGATATCCTTATTGGCGTTGGTCGGAAATAATCAGACATAATTGCAATTATAATTTTGTGTGAAGTGATTGATTGTTAGCCAGATTAAAACATAAACCATCGTTCTGTCGAAATATTTCGGCAGAAAATAATTAATTGCTACAGGACCAGGCATTTGTTAACAAATTACTGTAAGAGCCTGTATGAGTAAATTGTCATGTTGATTTTATTGCTGTTTCGAGCCTCACACGAAGAATAAATAAAATAAAAGCATGAGACACAACCACTTGTCATTCGGTTGTTGCGTTAATAGAATCAAGCTCCGCTATGTATTTTCCATGCTGACATGCGATTTCTCAGCAGTCCGAAACATAATATCACCTCTATTATTTATGTATAAATTGGCAGATGAAATGTTCTGCAGCAAAAGCTGTCCCTCAGTCACCAAAAGACACAACTTGCCATGAGCGATAATAAAGTGTTGTCAACATTTGCTCTTACTGCATCGTGCTGCGCAAATGATTTTAGCTCCCTTTGCACTTGAAGATAAATCGGTTTAAACCAAGGCAAGCATTAGTCGATTTTGAAGAAGTGTATCATTTGACATTTCAATCACAAGCTTTGTTCAGTTAGGGAAGGAGAAGATAATGTTCTTGCAGCTCGAAAACGTTGTTAGAAACCCTGTGCAGAAGTAAATTATGATGCATGGTAGATACTTGTCTTTTGAGTTGCTCATTTTTTCAAAATCATGGAAGCAACATTAGTTATGTCTTCTTAAATATTTAAGCCAGACTTTAATTGCAGTCGTAGTATCATCACATGTTGCCCCTGAATTTTTAGATCCCGTTGGCAAAACAGTAATATGCGCCACTATACCTGCTTATCCTTTGAAGGGCGTACTATAACTGTGAATAATCCCAAGCAAAACTATTGAAGCAGTACATAATTTCTTGGCAAACGACTAGAGCCATAGAGCAACTGATTAGATGATTACATTTTATAAATGCCAGATACTATACTATTCTTGGTGGTATGCAGAGGGTACTGTGTTCTCAGTGACAGCTTGTATCGCAGAACATATGGTGAAACGGGTCACGCTGGACGAAAGAACACATGAACCAAGCAGAAACTGCTCCATTATACCATTGTATGTACATTGACATAGAAGCCAGAATGCCTGACAGACTTTATTGTATATAATATCCATTCTTATTATTATTCATTCGAGGGTACAATATAGAGTTACTCAAGGTTCTGGGCACATACATAATGTTACTGTATGGTGACAGAAATCAGCCCATGATTCGATGCAACACGTTTAAGCTCTTACCGCTGCGTAAATAAACCATCGTTTCTCTATCTGATCTGTGGCAGGTGCTTACTGGGCAGATTCAATTCCCTTGTCTAACCAGACTATCATTGGTAAAGTGATACCACCATGTCACAACCATTTCCCAGGACTGCTCTGTACTTTGGATTTGAAAATTGTGATATTTAAACCACGACATAACCAATAAGGGCTATATATATGTTGGTCACCACCACATACGAAGGGGACCTGGAGTGTAAATGACGTCATCGGAACTATTCACGGCTCAATGCAATTGGCAGATGATAACCATTTCGTCAAAAATGAGAATTGTGAAACGACCAAAACATATTAATGACCAGGTTACCGCTACTTTGCTTAGGGTAGATTGAAGAGACAAAATAAAACAACATTTTCAGAACCATGGTACGAGCTGTTCTGCTTCCAAATAAGTCGGATCATTCAATGTTTTTGAACAACAAAGAGACACTCATCATTTATGTAGCTTTCATGCCAGTATATAAGTTTCAGCAAATTTATAATTTTTTGGCTAACATCTGATCTGCAATACGTGCTGTTTATCAATGTTATGTGCATTAATCTTGCCAACTTTTCATTAGCTTTATAAAGAGCTATCCTTGAAAGCATTTCCTCTACATCTGATGTCTGAGAGATAAACCCAGATTGTCAGGATACTACGCATTATTTAGTTTGACTTCAGTTGTCAAGGCAACACACACACTAATGATGTATGTGGTTGCATCATTATCAATACAACAAATAACTTGTTCATATCATCCCACCTGATGGTATTTATGTATCATAGTATCCTTTTCTCTGTTTGAGTGGAGCTTACCCTTCAAAACCCATATCAGTGCAATATATAACTGCATCAGTAAGAGCGAAGTGAACAGGTCGTGCTGTCTAATCTCCTAACGTTGGCGTAAATAATAAATGCAAAATTCCATCATGGGTGCTGTGTTGTATGGTATTGGTAGCGCCAGCCTTCTATGAATATGTCACATTTATGACAAAACCGTTGTCAATTTGTAGTTTGCATCTGTGTGTTATATACATGGATATTGGTTCACCTTCTATTGCAGCACAGCACAGCATGATAGCTTGTGAAAATATGTGAAAGGACGTCCATTTTTATCTTACGTGTCACATTGATGTAGCCTCTCATCGTTTGTAATAGTGCAATGTGCCAAAAAGCTGATGCCAATTGGGTACTATGCAATAATTAGATTACAGCTACAATTATGGACTACAACCATTGTCACAGTAACTGACTATTTGTAGCCGATGACAATGATAAAGTAGAAAACTAGACGGAGACGACGAAGTTCGCAGTGATTTAGTTGGACATTATACATTACAGAGCCAATTGTCTGGTGTGTTTGCTTTACAATCGTCTTCTAAGCGTTTAAGGAATAGAACAATGTATGTTAACATCTGTATGTAATGAATACAGGTCCCATAGTTACAATTTGGGTACAATGTGTTAGCGCTTTTTGAAACGTGTCAGAAGGGTATGTTGTTTTAAATATAGCCTTTCAAATTTTCCGTGATTACATGATTAGCTGTATAGAAAATGTCGTAGAGTTAATGCAATCGCTCCTGTAACGAACAAACATTTAGAGTAACAACAAGTTGCATTAATGACGTTCAAAAACACTAATTCAGGCGTGGTCACCATGAATTCAACTGCGCCTTTAGGAGAGAGGTCCACAGGGAATACTTGTGAAAGTTTATCGTAATAACGCTTGATGTCTCATTAAGAGAATGACGATCAAAGATGTATTTCTGATTGATATTTCGCAAAATAAGGCGTTTATCGGAGGTACCTAGTAAGAATGTTGAACATGATCAATGAATTAGATGGGTTAAGTGAAAAAATTAACAATGTTATTGTGCCGTTTGAATATTGCATTCTATCAATGTGAACGCAATACTATATTGCATTTGGTATAAATATATCTTTGCGGTAAATGAACGTAATATTACTGCTGTATATAACAAAACCAGGATCTACATGCGTGTAACCATTCGGTTTTGTGACAAAACCGCCGTCCCTTGGTAGTTTGCATTTGTGTGTTGAAAAAGCATATTGTTTATCCTTTGTGGCAGCACAACCAGTTTGGAAAATGGACTAAGCATTATAGGTCATTGATCAACCAATACTTTGCTCCGCTCAATATCACAATTAGTAGGTCGTCGCAGATGGCATGTTATAAACTTACTAACATTTAAAGCTGAGGTAGCTTTAAACTCGTCACATGACTGGTGTAATACGACGAGTAGGTTAACTACGCCATCTACCATACGGTCGACTTAGTGGAAAAACATAAATATTATAAGGTAGTATTTCGTACGGTTTCATGTGACTAAATGAATCCTTGGTCAGCTGGTAAGCTCTCTAATTAACATTCATGAGCCCAGAAGCAATGACTTAATAATAAGCTCGGGTCGCCCGCTTCCGTTCTCTCTGCATTTAATGGTCTGTAAGTTTTTTATGTCAATGTCTACCCGTATCAAGCGTAAATTTGCATGGACAAAATGCACCCCACGGAATGCAACGGGGACGTTTTAGTTAATAAAGTACCATATCTTGGACGTTTGTAAAACCATCGCCCCATTAGAGAAAGCACTTTTATCACAAATGTAAATACACTATGCTTCCGGCAGGATGTTCGTGTGATGAATAATCCAAACAAAATTTTCACTGCCCGAGCAGATCTACTCTTTTCACATAGCGAGAAAATAACGAATGAGGAAATAAGGGTACTTGCATTTCATTCAAGTCTTTCATGCGCATTCAGAAGTTTTTGAATATGTTTTCTCCTCTGTACGAATATATTTTAAACGTGGCTGAACATTAATACCTACAGATATGTACGAAATGAAACGTTGTCGATTTATGCGCTGATGACCAATAATGTCTTTTAAGGAGGAATTCTAATAATGTCATTGAATAATGCAATAAGAAATGTAGTTTATTTGACAGCAAATTGGTCGTCTGTGTATGACTGGATAGTGTGAATCTATATCGTGAATGCATCTGTATTTACATTAATGTTAATCACACATGTGCAGTGCCCGATAGAGTTTTATAACAAGGAACTGACTTTGATGTACATAAGAAACACCGGATACAATGGTAATATTTGTTTCTGCCGAGATGATGCGAACAATTTATGTTCGCAATTCTATGATCATCGCTTAATTGATATCCTTGCTTATTTGTTGGCCTACAAGTTTTGTTGCTGGATAATAGGAATGGAAAGCTATATGCTATATCATGTCATGTAGTGCCAGATAACGCCTCCCAACATAGGCGAGATGAGGTGGTTTGACGCTGAAGAAGCAGTTGCTGTCTGCTGCAAAAATGGCAGGAGACTTTGATTGAATCGTGTTGCCAAGGTAAGAATGAGCGGTTACAATAATTATGACATTATGTCGTCCGTTTTTGTGCATCGAATACATTGCATTCTTTTTATTATACCAAGTAGTGATAGTTACATACATGGTTCTCTGAAGTGACGCCGGTGGTTATCTTCGATGCAGTGACTTTGAATCGCATATGTCGTGTACAAATCGGCACTGTTTTGTTTGGAGTGTTGTACAATGCTGTTTAAGTCAATTCACTTGAACTCTTTTAAAAACTAAGTTGATATATATTTTAAGGACATAGGTTTTAAGTAACGCTTCAACGCTACCTTATTAGTAATAAATTGTTCTTGATATCTAGCAAGGCACCTATGAACCTGATGGCCGTTATGCCCTGGACACCTTTCACAATAAGGTATTGGGTGGCCATCATCGTAAATTATTGTGTACATTCATGTCTGTATGTACTGGTGCATCCTCTATGTAAGATGCGAATCCAATATGCTCTCTACTGTGTAGATGGTAAAAACAACCCTATCAAGAATACGAGTTTGCAAAATCCGTAACAGTTTGATTACCGCCACGGATATGGAAAATAGCGATTTGTACAGTGTCTAACCCGCGAATCATATGTGTATTGTGTTCGACAATTGTATGTAATTGCTCCATATTCATGTGTTATTTGTGCTCACCAACAATTTAATGCATATTTTGTGGTTATTCCATGGGTTTAACATATTGAAATAATAGAGGTAGTAATAACATTTGGAAGTTAACAAACCCACACTGTTCATTGCCAAATTTTTTTCCACAACAGAGTTGGGGAATCTGCCAATGAAGTTTTTTTCCACAACAGAGTTGTGGTGATTTTTAATGAAATGCACATAAATAACTCGCCAAATATTTTTTTACATCAAGTATATAAACACACACACTTATAAATATTCACATATATATGCTATTTATAGATAGCTGCTCGGCACTCGGAAGCTTGGCATCGGAAACCGTGTATATATATATATATATATATATATATATATATATATATATATATATATATATATATATATATATATATATATATATATATATATATATATATATATATTTTGTGCGTGTATGCGTGTTTGCGTATATATACCCGCTTTGATGCACCGGGACATCCAGTGCACACTGTCGCTGAGACATAAAGACAGTATATACACGGACCGATAATAGCTGGTAACGCGCACTATTATAAGATCACAAGCTGCTGCCGCTTAGATGTTTTGACATGACCCCTAAACCAAGTCAATACACGCGAAAGTGATGAATGCTGCCGCTGATTGATTACGTAAGGTTTGGCCTGTTTTGACATGACCCCCTACCCAAGTCAATGCAAACCCAGCCAAGGCCTTTGGTCGATTACGTAAGATTTTGGCCTACTTAAACACGAACTGCTGTTAGCCTGCCACTAAGCTGCTGCAGTAGAAAACCTTGAAACTAATCGTCCTTTTTACTGTTTTTTGTTACTGTGAATGCTAAAAATACTGTTACAATCATTATCACGAGGCCAAGTTCTAAATACTGACAAAATTTCATGTCCGTAAATACAGCCGTTTCAGAGATATCAGCGAGGAGAGAACTCGTAGCAAAAATCGCGATAGGTACTCTAAAATATATGTCATTATACAAAGTACAAAAGGTAAAAAAACAAGTATTTTTTCGCCTATTCCATGCTACGATAATTGCTTGTTACAACCATATAACTCATATGTTCGTAACTGCAGAAGAAATAGTCCGAAAAAAGTCCGAAAAAACCTTGACTGGAGAAAAAAAAAAAAAAAAGTATCCTGGCTAAACCAATATGTCTTCCAAGTATGCATAATAAAGTGCAAATCAACTGTACAGGCAAACGGATTACTTTGGATGATCAGATGAACATTCCTCCAAAAGCGTTTGTTGTCACCATGCTCTCAACGTGATATATTATAGAGGGTTAAAGAGCGCGTTAGAAAGCTCGATTAAACAAGACGTCTCAGTCGAAACATTACGAACGCAAAATACACCTTTTAAAACGGACATCGATTAAAACAAGATTTCGTGCAAGTAAATAACGTGTTCATTGAATATGACATCATTAGCGGTATTCGATTTCGTCTGATGTGATATGACTTGAGTGCATAAGAGATAATTAACTACTAACAACTACTGCTGAACAGAATGTAAGCATGTCAGGTATCATAAGTCGCAGTATATCGTACCAAAGCTTCGTTTGCCTTTTTTACCAGACCAAGGACACTTTTAGGTAATGTCAAGGCATGAACATCCTTTTTTCCATCTATATTAGCCCTTTACCTCACGTTATTCTGGTGCCTTTTGTGGGGGCGCAATCATCTGCAAGCTTGTACTTCCGATGGATATTATTATCTTTGGTGACAAGTTAATCGCCTAGGGGGACATTAAGGCACTAGCGGTGATTGCTTAACAGGAAAATACATTGTCCCAGAGGAAGAGGATGACATCTCTGCAAATCGGCTTTGCCAGAAATAATACGGCTGCTCATTTGTCTTTCTACATTCCATGTATTCTTTACAAAGGCAGTTCCTCAATGACTCTTGGTCAATATGGATGCCTATTACACTTCGATTTCAGGCTTTAACCTCGACGACGCCAGACTCGCTATTTGCGTAATGTTAATGTCATCACCATCTGACGGTCCGTGGCTGGATAAATATCCCGAAGATATGCATACTGCGCATACATTTCTTCAAAACTCAGTTTTCTCCTGTAATAGTGACATTAAAAGACCGAATATCATTAGCAATACTTCACCATTTTTGTTCACATTGCTCAGCCAATAATACTCAACAATGTCATGTCATTGCCAGGGTGTTCAACAAGCAAATGTCCCCTTGATGCTGCTATGGGAATCTCAAAATGAACATTGCCACGCCACTTGTATGAGGATTAGCTTTGCAATCGATCAGCTGTTTATTGAGCTGCTTGAGTAATTCTGGCACACAAAAGCCAATCAAATATCAACATGCTTTACTAGCAATGTGGCCAGTAGCCATCTGTTGTAGATGAGTCTTCATGTTATTGCAAAAATGCAACTCGACTAACAGCGCGATAGCAATGGAGTTAACTTAAGTCTTGAATGTGCATTACGATTTTATTGAATGCACTTGCTCATCCACTGTACAACGTCTCAAGTATGGCAAAACAATATTTATACGTTGATAAAGTACAGCACGTTTGAAAAATGGGTGATGTAAATGAAAATATTTGCTCGAGAACACTCCCCTATGTTAGGTGTGGCTATCTTTACCATGATAAAGTATTCAATATAATGATGGTGTGTGAGTTGATGACAAGCAAATTGATATGATTGTCGGTGATTGCAGTGGCAGTGTGTAAATCTGAGCTCAGGAATGAATGTCTCTCAAGCTGAAAAAAACCAATTGACCTTCACTGTAATGAGGAGGTTTTTCATAAGACGGAACGCTACGGCAGTATCCACCAATTTCCAAAGTCCGTTCTTCTCATAAATAGTAAATGTCACGTCACTTGAAAAAACCCCGAATTGCCGCAGTAATTGTTGGCGTGGCACGAGGCACGATTGATCTTTGAGGGTATCATTCTTGGCGACGACAATTGGCACCGATGGCTTCTCCCTCTTCAGCGACCATTACGGTTAGTGTACCACTTAATACCAAAATGTCACCAGAGGCCAATTGACTGTCGTCCAGCAATGATCATATCAAATTCATTCTTAACCATTTCCTACTGTATTCGATCATATATCAGCTGCCCGTGTGAACTTGTAAGCGTCATAACCCAATGATTTTTGACGTAATCAGTGCAAACCAGCGAGTATATTGCAATTGCACTGTCGGATATACGGAAATAAGAATCTGACAACAAACTCACGAAATGGGTACTAAAACATCACTATATGCTATCCAAAACCTCTCATAATATTTACTTATCGATATTACCAGCATATTACCAGTAAATAAGTGTTGATGCGGTATGCAAGCAAGCAAATTAACTTCAAAGAAGTAATTATCATAGTCTTTAGAAAAGCACAGTTGAAATGTTTGTAATGAATATATTACGACTTCGACAATCGATCATATGATTTGCACACCACATAAAAGCTTAATGATTGCATGTAATATCGGCAAAATCCACCGATAATCCTCCCAATGAAAAACTCACCAAATAGGCGACTCAAACATCTCTGTATGCTATTCAACACCTCGCATAATATTTACTCAACGATTTTACCAGCAAATAAATGCAATGCCACTTGTGTTTATGCGATATACAAGCAAGCAAATGTAATTATAACAGAGAGGCATAGTTAAAATGTTTGGAATGAACACATTACGAGCACTCCGTGTTTGGTATTGATCTACTCGTATAAACCAATTGTAGTATACAATAACACACAACACAACCATATCCAATTGTAGTATACAATAGCGCTATCTACCAGGTTCTAATTCGGCAGTTGAACATATGATTTGCTGACCATCAAAAAGAAAATCCCAAGTCATAAAAGGCTTAATGATTTATAATTGCATGTAAAATCAACAAAATCCAGCGATGATCCTTTCAATGACAATTGTTAAGTGTGCTCAATGGAGGCTTTTGCCAATGCCACCGTTATCATCCTCCACTCCACTTACCTCAACCACACACAAGCGAGTCAGTGATATAATCCTATAAATTGTAAAGCAGTGGGTGTGTATTCACTCCACGTCTCTTAACGTCAATCTGCAATTGCAGCATTATGGTCAGTACGCTGGTACACGGCTAAACCATATCCAAGTTCTTTATTTTCATAGAGGCGATAATTCCTACAGATCTGTATAGGTTGTTAAAAATCATTAATTGCATCGATATTCTTACAATATAAACTTTCAATTAGTTTTGAAATATCGATTAAAACTCTCCACACTTCCAATTTTCTTACATCGCAATTTGTCATCAGTTTAAAGATGTATAGCATTATGTGACATGTAACTTAACTTAAGACCTTCCATCATTCCTAATGGGCTTCATTAAGCTGCACATTAGTCTTCGTTTAGAGAGCTATCACTAGCGTGCCTGACAAATGACGTCATAGAGATGCATTAAAACAGCAACCTCCACCACTCTTTATTTAACAAGACGCGAATGTCAGAGGTTATTGTGTCAATGCCTACCTGATCAAAGCGTCAATTTCCTCGACACTCCGACGGATTGAAGTAAAAACCAATGTACCATATCATGCAAATTTGCCATACCATCGTCCCATTAATACCGGATTTGATATTACAAATGTAATTACTCCAAGCTTCCGCCAACCCTAATACTGATTGCTTTTCCTATAGATAATAGCATCACTATGGTAATCATTTTTGTACTGCTGATAACATTGGTGAGCTTCGGTCTCGCCGAATTATATCTGCGATTACTCCGCCGAAACAACTTTGCTTGCGGAGTAATGATGGAAAATAAAGTGGATGGGTCATTAAAGCTAAATATGTAAATATATATAGAAATATATATATATATAAATAGAGATATATATATATGCATCTCTATATATATATACATATATATTTATATATATATGTATATTTATTTTATATATATATATAGTTATTTTTTATGATATATCAATATAGATTTATTTTTTATATGTATATATAAATATATATATATATATATATATATTTATATATATATATATCTATATATATATATATATATATATATATATATATATATATCTGTGTGTCTGTGCTATGTTTGCGTGTGTATGTTGTGTATAAGCCATGGAGTATATATATATATATATATATATATATATATATATATATATATATATATATATATATATATATATATATATACTATATATATATATATATATATATATATATAGAGAGAAAAGTATATATAATTATATATCTCTATATATATTTTGATATATCTATATATATATATATATATATATATATATCTATATATATATATATATATATATATATATCTATATATATATATATATATATATAAGTATTTATATAACCTAGGGGGTTGATTTTAAACACGTACTAGGACCTTTCATGTTTGTGGCTGAAAAAGCTGCCGTTCATTGATGCATTGTCGTTCATTTGTAGTCAATAAAAGCTCGTCAACCAGCTGACCAATCCATCCCATCCAATCCCAACGCAATACCCTCATTCGATATAAACACATTACCGTCTCAATGTTACAGCGCATGGATTTGATTATAAAATAGTTCCACACCTATCAAGTTACCAGCTAACCTATCTCCTGTACGGATTAAAAGTTTTCATATGAACCATGAAATATTTACCAAATACTCTTGCCAACCGTTCACAACAGTATGAAAATGCTATCATCTTGATGCAGTTTTAGTTCTATAAATGCCGGCGTTATTAATGCTATGCCGTTATTTCATCAATGCATGAGTTGTAGCATTTTCTTAAAAAAACACGTATAAATTGTTTGATAAAATTGGCCTCAATTTAATGCAAATCATTACTAAAACATTACTAGATAGTAACTGGTAATGGCCCGAGATAAGAACCTTGTTGCTTTAAAAAGGATTATAGACTAATTTGCCCCAAACTCTCATGACTCCCAATCCCAAAGGCTCTTTTGATACTCAGTGCTAGCCCCCCAAAAAACACATGGGCCAAACAACCTGTCAGTGTCAACGCAGTAAAACGCCTGAAGAATAAAGAGACTCAACAAGCAATACTGATGAATGCTCAGAATATGTCACTTGAAGCTATCACAAGTTGACCTTGATATATTGATAATGAATATTGATTTGCCACATGAGGAGTTTTATGTTCTATCGGTATCATTCGGTTCCCTGACAAGAAAGTCAGCGACCAAATTGTAAGCCTTCCCAGTCCTATTTTACAAAATATGTCACAGATACAGCCACAGGAAGTCTCAAGCGCATTTCCATGATAAACATCATAAACATGATGACAAGATGGTGTGAAAGGAATCGCTAGAGTGACATCGGTTGTAATGTAAATATTAACGGTCACTGAGTGAATATTCCTAATATCGAGAATGGACGAAATAGAATCGCTCTAGCAACTGAAAGTTATATAATATATCATTGAAGCATACATGACATGGTACGTTTCGCCAAAAGAATACAAACATTACATATCCATTTGTGTTGGCATTCATAGTACAGCTTAATATTAAATTCGATAATAAAGAATAAAGAGACAAAATATGCGTTGAACATTCCTAGACAACATAAGGGACACTATGTTTCCGGTCGATATATACTTGCGCAAACCACATATTGTACGCAATAGCGTTATCGCTGTGTCGTAACTATCATCGTTTCGACAAACATGTGATATACAGAGCACCAACTTAGCGATGTCAAGGTTCACAGATGGCTTTATGATGCACGATTCCATCAATCATCAACTAACTTAAGTTATCATACGATCGACAGAATCAATCACAGATATATCCCTTTAATGACGAATGAGTGCTCAGTAGGTGATATTGCCGCCATTATCATCCTCCCCTCCCCTGCCCTTCCGGTTGGCTATGTCAGCTGACGTCAGCAACCGGATACACAGGTATCGAATACCTTCATTTGTAACAAGGCGATAATTCTAAGGATGATAATGTCAGCGTATTGCTGTTGAATCTGGAACAGTCGATGACCCATTACATCTATTGCTCCAGTAATCACATTATCAACAAGCAACCAAACATTCGATCAGTCGAGGTCAGAGCGATGTCTTTGTATATTGAAGAATTTCACCAAACTAACTCTGATTGCTGTTCCTACTGATAATTATATCCAGGTGGTTATCCTTTATTCTAAAATAATCTTGCTAAGATTCTGGTGGTGATTCTTCACGTAAATGCGAAAATGCTCTGTCAAATGAAGTCACACCATCTCTTATGAATATGGTATGAATTGCCCTATATAGACCGCTACATTCATGTACTTATTTACCTCATTTCTTATCACTATATATCTACATGCATTATGAAAAGCATGAAAGATTGGTTTTATTCATTAGTTGCAATTTTAACATTAATACGCACAATTATATCGCTAATCCGCATTTATCAACGGCACTTGGATCAATGTTTTGTATTACCAGATAACTAATGATTGCTGATCCGTTTTAAATAATGCGGAGGCAAACATGTTTAATTTGGGGGGTCGAATTTGGAGTGGCTGAGAACTCGAACGTGAGTTAATTCGGATAAAGGGAGTCACAATGTGGTTATGTGGTTACAGAAGCATTGCTGAAATCTATTTTATATTTACTTTCTCGATTGCGTAGGAGGAACCAGTTGGATAACGTAAATGCCTTTATACCAGGCCTGAATCTTCGCTTCGTTTCACTTGTCAAAAATACATTAGAAGTAATGCATCCAAATGTATTTCAATGAATTAAGGCCTTACTAGTAATGGGTCTGTCAGGGAACAGGATATTTGACATTGATGACTAATTGTGGTTTAGACTTAAATAGTTATATACATATTTAACAAACCTGATTTGTTTACATGTGTATACGTTGATGGGTGTCATATTGTTAAGCTGCTTGGTTCAATAGTAATAGCCGGGAATAGTTCGAGCATATTATATGAAATAATTTCTATAACATAATATAATCATAATATTTGTTATAGGTAATTCATTTTAAATTTTGTAGTTGCACCCATTTTTATCATTACTGTGACGCACTTTTCTCACCATTGCAAATGTTCTATACCGGAAAGCGTTTGGCTATTAAGACTTCATTTCCTTAAGCTTTACACCCTACTCAAAAGTGCTGTAACTATGACGACGGAGTGCGTCATTTCACAACTTCCGATGGCTTATATTTGCTCAATCCGTAACTGCGGTGATCGCTGCATTTAGTGCGGATATTAACTTGTGTCATAGGTAGTATTGCTGTCCATTTCTGCTTCGACGAAACCAAACCATATATACCGCATTCAGACAGTGATCTACGTCGTATTTTCAACGTAGTCGCAATGACGGTGCTCTTTTCACCATCATATATACATTTATTCTAATTACCCCATTTATAGATTTAGATTTGATCATCATTGACGTCATCGGAAATGGTAATATCGCACAGACAATATCAGTGAGTATTATCATTTCATATTTTCTAATAGGAGGATAACCTCAGCAGACAGTATGTCAGTCTGATACACTGCCTGCTGAGGTTATCCTCCTATTAGGAATACATCCATACACATAATTGCTTTTGGTCGACGACGTCCATTACTGTAATCTTCTCAGCAAATAGGAAATGACTTACGCATGATGGATTAAAGTTGCTTTTGTATTTGCTATCGCCATTCAGGGCATTTTTTTACTGCCTTCCTTTTATGGTTCCGGTGTAGGGATAGAGCGGTGAAAATGTGGTTGAGAAATTTCCCCAAACCCATGGCATTTGGCTCTATAGTATTATATAGCTGATTATAAAACAAACGGCGCTGTGGGTAAGTTTATGTAATCCACAGCATAAAAGTAAAGAGTCACATATACTAAACTGACTCCTTTTAACATTTTATATCGGATTGAATGTTTTTTAAAGGAATTATAGACTTGGTTATAAAACACTGGCTTTTTAATATGAAATCTGAATGGCGTTAAATCTAATTCTAAGATTAGTCAATGCATACAAAGTGCTTTGTTGGAATAGATAGAGGGCAGACGTTTATGAAAGGAGGAAAAGTGCTTGTATGTTTAGAAAAGCATGATCGTTGATTGATTTGATCATCTAACTAATAACTTGTACCTTGACGTCCTTATTATCAGCTACCCTTGTTAGTGGAATATAATATATTCCGCTTAGTGTACTGCGAACATGCATCACTATATTTGTTACACATATATCACATGCCTAAGTAAACAGCCAATGTGCATGCATATCAATCCTACCATCCAACTTATTCTTACCTGTATAGATGCTATAAGCCCAGGCAACTCTCAGACCAACGACAATATGACAGTTTCTTCGATAACGTTCAAGCGATGTAGTAGCGATTGGCATTTGGGATTCCGTGGAATGAATATGCTGAATGTTATTTGAAGATATCCAGCGTGTCACGGAATGACTCGGTGACCGCGGTATAATGCGTGGACAATTAATTGCCAGACTAAATTAGGTCAAAAACAAGAGTGTGTGGTGCAAAACGCCCACACCATTACTTATCGAAGCTCATATTGTGTCTGTGCTCTGTGAATTGCATCCAGTCACTTAACTGGTGTCAAAGGCGCATATACTTAATTACCGGGAGAAAAGGGAGAGAACGTGATTGAAATTGAAATCCGATTATTATGAATGTTTTCGAATCCGTTGTATCACTACCCCATTGAATATGCTTCGTGATATATTTTGTATTGCCTCTGCCTTTTCCGCTTGCACAATGACAGAGACACAATTGAAAACACACAGACGATGACTAGGAACGACTCCATACCAATACTTTAATGTAAAGTGATTTTTCGCCGTCCAGGGAATTCGTAGTGATATAGATTTTGCTGCAGCTGAGATCCATTTGATGTAGATTACGGAAGTTATTAAACGAGTTGCCTCTAAGTGGATGCTACTCCTTGAACGTTGGGTTAATCCTGAACCACAATTGACTAACCATCAACATTAATCTGTTTGCTCACAAATCCCGGTGTATAAAAGCAATGCATTTTGTGAAATGCATCTGGTTTCATTATCGCTAATTTATTTCAGGCAAGTGAAGATGTCATATGTTCGGAACAGCTACAAATGCATCATCATTTATGTAATCTAACTGGGGGTGCCAATGTAATAAAAACGAAAGGGAGGGAAACGGTTTGGAAAGTCATCTTGATCATAGAGGTTGTTGTCAGAAAGGTCCGACTCTGTGAGGTTCAGTGGCCTGTCAGGAGGAAGAAGTTGGGCTGTTCTAAAGTGCCAAGCCGTATTGAGCATCTGCAATTATATATTTTGTGTCTTAAAACACAAATTCATACCCATTCCCTGCTAATTTTGATGTACTTTGCTCATGTGCAGATCTGACTCCCTCGATGTCCCAAGTCCAACTGACGTTTGCGGAAGCGAGGGAAACGGCAGCTCCTGTAGGCCACCCCTCGGATATTATTCGACAACACAATAGGTTGCCCAATAGTCCTTTAGACCCGAGTCCTTTCAGCTCATCTGAAGATAGCCTCTTTGAGATGAAAACTCAGTAATAATCCGTTGCTTCGCGCAAGAGCCATATGTTTTGATTATCTAGCCTTTAGTCTCTAAAGGAGAAATGGGGGGGGATAAAAAACGAATTTATACAGTTCTGGGCAAAAATCGTCATCGTGTTACACGTCCTGGGTAAATAAATATGCTCTCCATCGTTATATTCCGCCACCAATTATGGTGGTGAATAACCACATTATCCATTATTACATACGTTTGAAATATCAGCCATTCTTAATTTGAAAAGCCATGTTTAACAAGTTTGTATCTGTTATGTTATGCAAACCGTTGCATGGCCTGGTCAAGGTTAAGAAATCTGGCAATTGCAACGACAGTCGGTTTCCCAGGTTTCATCGCAATGGTGTCATTTATCGGACACGCCTTGTAATTTTTGCTGCCTCATCTTCTCAAGGCGTCGTGATTATTGCTAGCCATTGATGCATGTTTATTGAATTGCCAACTTTGTGTAATCGAGTCTTTCATTGGAAAGAGCTAATCAATTGATTAAGAAATGTGTTAACAGAAATAAAAAAATGTCTCCTTATTTCATATTGTTAGCCAAATAAGCTTTGCACCAATTAGATACATACGAAATCCAAATACCCTTTTCCGATAAAGCATTATCATTTGGACCAGCAGAAGCTCACTAAGGTAACCTGAGTTAGCAGTGTAGAAAATTAATATAATATGAAATAGGACCACGAGTATTTGTAGTACTATTAAGACTGATAAAGCGTGGACGAGCAGTGTGTTCACTTTGGATCTGAGTACTTAAACAACCTTTGAGTCCCTATGTTGGTGTTTCTTGACGGGACGAAGGCTTGACACACAAGACAGGTACACTTTTGTATTAATATTCAGAATTTCATGCTGCGTAATTCAGGTTGACAAATAACGAAGTCCATGCATATATACCTTTGCGGTTTGTATGCCAAAAATTGGAAAGCAGGCTTTCAAATATACTTACTATATATTTGGGAGAGCTACGAGATTTTCTTTTTGCAAACAACGAGAATGTGAAGTGTTTTCGTTTCCTTAACTGAAGAAAAGTCATGTGTCGGCACATTGCTGGGGTCATCATATTACAATTAATTGCTTATCAAAACCATTAAGTGGATAATTATTTCGTGAATAACATAAGACCCGTCGCGTTTAATCACATGTTCAAAAGACCTGATGCCCAAAGAACGGCTTACCGGGCATTGATCATAATTTATTGTATATTTCACTTTGCTTGGTACGTTTTATGATCTTAGGTAATAAGACAACGTCCGACAAGGTGACAAACGCCCGTATTGGTCTCAAGTGAATACATGGTGGTAGATTAGTTTTTTGGGGTTATCATTTTTTCTATTCATTGACCCAACGGAATGAAATTATACAGCTTTGGTTTTTATCAGGAATCATTACAATGTATAGATCAGTATGCCGACTTGTGAAGATACGATAGTATGCGCCCTAACATGGTTTAAATCTGAGGTATTGAACGTTTATTTTTACAGCTTGCATGTATCATGAAAGGACGCATTGATGTTGTTCGGAATGATGAGTGTTGTTACAAGATTCATACAAAAAATAAACTGAATTCCAAAAGTGGTGAGCATAGCATATGCATATACAAGTATTCTGCATATTATACCATGTTTCTGGTGGCAGACTCACATAGTGACAACCATTATCAGTGTCAGGTTAAACTAGACAGTCGCTGCCATTGCAATGCAACTTATGCAAATTGCTAATGATGGATTGGTCATACAGGAAATTCTTTGCATTATTAACCGATACATGTCGACTAGAGAAACGATTGTTTATGGACCATGTATCAAATACCATATTTATGCAGATAATACAAAACCCTTCACATACGAATGATCAGCAATTGATTCATATTGTCCCTTACTTTTGCTTTGATACACAATCGTAGCGAGTATTTAATTTTAACAAAATTACACTCTAAAAATGTCACATGAAGATGCTGTTTATCATTATATTTACACTGCGATTATCTCAGGTGTGAAGCATTTACCTAGAAACGAAGGTTGTCATATTATGCTATCAAGTGATACTAAGCAAACAAGCTGCCATGTCATATGTTAACAATATCTTATACAGTTATGATTAATAAATTTCAGTGTTTATTGGTTTGCCGTAAGTTGTTATTAAACATTATTAGCTGACTTTTGCAATCGCCTTACATGCTCGTCAATGTCTGCATGCGAGCCACGTCAACAGAAGACACGGCAGCATCGGCAATATAGATGCATAAGCAAAATAAACGGAAACGTGGAACTAAACAAGAAAAATGCACGGCTATGTTATTCTTTGGCAAAGCCAATTTGCACAGAAGTCTTTTGACTCCTCACCGACCGGGATGTTTTGTTAATCATTGGTACGACCCAAATGCCACAAGGGCCATACTACCTGTCACTAAGGATGATCATATATAAATGACATACAACCATAAGTGGTGATTACTAGCAGTGTCGCCGCAGCAAAACGCTCGAAAAAATATAGACATCCAATGACCCAAATGGTTGGGCGCTGGGTATATATCACGTTGATCCATCATAAGGTGACCTCGGTATATTAATGGGGAATATTACATAAGCATATGAAGTGTTCAAGTATGTCTTGTCATCAAGACAACTCGATAAACTTCAATTAATTCAAACACAGGGAATTAAATTACATTTTATATTTACTTTGGATTTTAAGCAGTCTTCTATCAATAGATTTACTTTCACCAATAGACAGTATTTTATCATAAGACAGTATCTAATCAATTATAAGGCTCAAATGTCTCGTGCTAGAGCCATTCTTACAAAGTGATAGGAACAATCTGAACTAAAATGTCTTTCGTTGTACTCCACAAGTTAGCTACATTATATACAACGCATTGCCACATAACGGTTATACATTTACTCGTGATGTGCCAGCGGTGAGCTGTCTTGTATGGTACATGTGGACAAAATGTTCTTGGGTGTAGCACGCTGGTAACAAGCCGGTGGCAAAGCAATGCACTGGGGTTGAGTGATAGATGTGGAGCCGAGCTTGCAGGCAGGCTGTAAAAGGCCGGAATGTGATGTGCTATGGGTAAAGGTATTTATGGGGGAGAGAGGTTTCAAGGGGATGAAATGCCACTTCCTTGTCTGAAAAGACAGCATGAAACAACAAATATATACGGATCGCTGTCTTGATTCATGGAAATGACATGTGCAGGAAGGTACAAAAAAGGAGGAATTACTCATATTTATTCTCATTGGTGTTACATATCCTACATGCTATGCCCCAATCACTTTCGTCAATTCAAATGCTTTTGCTTTGCCCGGGGCCCCAACTATAATACTGCTTGGCGATAAAAGGCTGAAGCAAACCATGCGTATAGGACAGCCTTAAGGACGATCTACACAATTTTTTTTGGACAAAATCCCTTCCCCTTTACCTAGCGTTATCTGCTGTCACGTGAGATGATTACCTAGTAAGGGTCAAGAAGAGTGAATTCATTCAAAGAAACCATAGAAAGCAAGACATGAAAAGTTACTGATTATTATTGGTGTCTGGGTTGACAATATGCTCCACCTAGCCATTAACCAGAATCATTTCTGGCAAACAGGTGTATTGCTCTTTTCTTTCAGTGTCCTAGCTTCGTTGTTTGTACATGCATTCCCCTATGTCCGAATTCCATAAGCATCCACAGGGTGGTCCCATATTTGGACCACACTTTGTATCTAATCTCCGTTTCAGATCACTTTTCAAATATAAGGTTCCCTATGTCATCGAACGGCATCGGTATAACTAGGGTTGTTTGACACCCTGGTATGATACGTGTATGTTAGCTATTTAACTATGTACCGAGGATGATTTATGTGCACAAAATATATGAATGTCAGAGTCATATTTCAGATAACGTTTACATTTTCATCGGTTCTACAGGACAAATATAGGATAAATATCATAAAGATTACATCTTTTGTATGTGTAATCTAATTAGCTGAAAACTTATTGCAATCCACATCATGTCAAATTGGTGTTCGTGGACCGTACAAATTACTGATAGAATTTAAACAAACCATCCACTTTCAGGCTGTTTGATACTCTGCCGAAGGTCAGGAAGCCTTATCCTAGCCGAAAACGCTTAATAAGGCCTGTTCCAATGGAGTAAACCCAGCATAAACTGTTATGTAACTAGGCGTAAACGACCCGTCACCAAGAAAACGATCATGTAAATGTGACATATTGCCGTATTGGTTTCAAGCTTAAGCAATACATTAAAAACCAATAATTGTCATTGGTCAAAAGAGTCAACCGATGGATACTTTTCTCAGCTACGCATGATGGATTATTATTGCATTTGCGTGTACTATCGTCATTCAGGTGCATCTATCACCCCCCTGTCCCGGTTGTAAATCAGTGACTGAGTAGAAAAGAAGCGGTTGGCAGAGTTAACAGGAATCTGGCCAAGTGACTCTGGCCAAGTGAGTTCAAATGGTCTCGAAACAAATACTATTTTTGCATTGGTTTCAATTAATTAATGAAGTTGTCGACATCGTATGTCTAGATTTATTGCGGCATTAACATTATTGTGTTGATACAAATACAGGACAGTCCTATATGGAAGTGAGGTTAATGAAGTAATTGCGGTAACGCCAGACAATACAAGGGAATTCGCTTGAAGGGGAATGATGTAAAATGCATTCATAGATCAGGTTATGTGTCTACTATCTGTCATGATTAATTGATGTAGCGTAGATATTAGATTTCCAGCGACCTGACGCCGATCTTTCTTTATATGCCAATGGTGCAGTAATTATCTGTTAGAATGACATAAATGACGCCACACTTTGTTGGATAGATTGGCTGTGAGATTTAGTAATGAAATATACTGCTTGGGCACAATGTTATGCTAAATTAGTTTGGTCCTGATGTAAGACGTATATTCTGTTCACTGTTAAGCATGGACATAAACTCTAGTAATGGGTACCATATTTTATTGCTATGTCGTGTCCTGTATATCATTGTACAGACTCAAGGTAACTAAGGATCCTCCAAAGACCAACCTTACACACGCCTAATTATCTCATAGAAAACCAAATTCGTGACTTGAGCATGTCAACACAATAATAATCGGGTTATGAATTCATGATCCACACCATGAGTTCATTCGTTAAGATAGTTATTATTGTAACACGATTATGATACTCTATAATGTGATTCAATCAAAGATGAATAAGCTAGAACTAAATGTTTTCAAAAATCGCAATACCTCATTGCAGGACATCGCGTATCTGAAGACACATCCCTTGTTACAGGTCTTAAATATACCTAACGGCCTTTAAACTGTTTTGTCAATGAATCAAATTCTGACATTGTTAGATGACATATGGCTAGCATATCTGACTGTTGTCCATTGCAATGTTCAGTGATTTCCAACAAAACGACATGCGTGTCAAGGATTCTACGCTATCACATTATCGTAAACAGTCGTGCTTTACTGACATATAAGACCACATATCGACATATTCCAAGAAACCGTGATGCTGTAATTATGATACAAACATCACTGCATTTTTTAGTTATATTGGGAATTCTATGGGAATCATTTCAATTATCGTGATAAATGCACCGAAAGTTTGTCTGCAAAAATCCACGCTGGATGCCACAGTCGCCGGTATATTATGTGTGGACAAATAATGGCAAGGTGTGCGTAATTAAGTTCTAACTTGAATTTGTGGAGCAAAAGTGCAATACGATTCATTAGAGAACCTCGTTTCGCGTCCGCACCGTTTAGCGCTCGTGTAGTATTCTTGTTGTATATGCACATTAGACTGCATCAAAACGAGCTTTAAACGCGTGTATGATTCATTCCCATGTGAGCTTTAAAGTGCCTATCGCACGAAAAAACATGTCATTTTTTTTTCGCCAGATAACGGAAATATAACCCAAAAGTACCTATTCTGTCTATGTGTCTAAAGGTACCTATTCTGTCTATGCGCGCACTTGTCTAAGTGCGCGCTTTCTGATCGAAATTCGACTTTAAAGATGAATTCGGCGTATCGAGCCGACAAGCTGTTGAATAATTAATCGCCTCCGCGTGACGTCAGGTCCGGGATTGTTTTTGTTGCGAGGCGCAATCTGCACTACGATTAGCGAGAAATGGCTGCTGGAAATTTCGTTATTTCATCACTTCAGGAGAGCGACGAAGAGACATGGTATGGCACAGGTCATTCGCAAACTGGGCAGAGCAAGTTTTGCCTTACAGATTCGAGCCACAAATGAGCGAATCCGACGTATCCGAAGAGGAGAAAACAGACATTGGCGATATAACTGCTGCGTCTTGGTCTCACGCGGGTCATCCTGCCCAGGACACAGGGCGGCTACAGAATAATGTATATGTGTTGGCGTGTAACGAAGTTAATCCATAAATTTCACCAACAAAATATGTAACCTCTTTTCTTAACAGTATACAACAGAGCTTTGCAGAAAATAATTCTTCCATATCAGACAGCAGATATGAAATACCACAAAGTTTTAATCAAATCAAGTGGTTGCAAGGTTTCATGTTTACAGAATTGTACCATGTAAATGTAAATGCTCCTCCACACGAATTGCAAACATACTAATGTCGGACTGCTGTTAATAAATAGAGATCCTCTTTTATTTAAACTAGGCCTTACCAAAGGCTGATTACAAATTTTTTAAAAGTTGATGTAGATTGATTCTGAGTTAGAATGTATTTATAGGAGAGCAAGTACCACAGCTGTTTTCTCATAGGATTGTCAGTTAGCCCATAAATGGATGTATAACTTGACTTTAGGAGGTGAAGATTATGGTATAATATTATCATCGTGGTCAGTGTTACATGAATGAGTTTCTATGAATGCAGAGTCTAAAACATATTTGCCATACAATATGTCATCCTTTATTACATACATTAATATTCCCATCATTACATCATTTTACATTTGTTTGTGTGGCTACTGTCAACCAATGGCAGAGGCAGAGATAACTTCCCAGCACCAGACTATCAAGGATTCCTCTATCCTACACTTACCTAGGACTTGTCTCGATTCATGCGGAACCTACTCTGGTGTGTCTCAATGGCTTGTCGTGGATATGGTTTCACCGCATCTGCACACATTGGAGGTGGTGCTTGTGTATTGGGCAGGGTTGGCTCATAGCAAACTAGCAAGAACTAAGCCATCAGGCAGTCGAAATACTCTGAAACATAACAGGAATCAAGTCACAGCTTCCACACCAGACTGTCGCTTTTTACCTTATATCCCCATGGTTATTGAATTTGTTGTTGGTTATATTTTATATATCAGTAAAAATATTCACCAAATGTTGCCTTTGTTGCTACTTTAGTGACAACATGCCCCTGCTAAAACTTGGGGTATCTAAGCTTGAAGACACAACCACTCCTTGCCTTCATGGAATGCATCAGCTAAATCAATCTTTATAAATATCATAGTTATATAGATCCATGAATTTGTTGCATGGTCGTAATGTATTGTACACTCATAACAAGATAATAGACTATTTTTTCAATACTAATGCAACAAGAAAGTCATCGAGACTCACCCTCTTGATAAAGGTAGGTCTGCTTTTCTTGGCCTGGGGTGGGAGGGGTTCACTTGCCTCACCACCCTTTCTTGATTGCTTGACAGCAGAGGCCTTCGCAAAAAGAGTAGGCACAGCAGCTTCCTTCAAAACCCGCTTACATCGTGGTATCCAACCACGCTCTTCTCTGAGTTTCGGTGCCTCCTCAAAACATTCCTCGGTGAAATGAACCGAACACACAAATTAGTACTTGCCCGGTCCCAGTCATCCGTCTCGCGATCGTAGTACCTGGTCAATCAATTGTTTTTTAAATCGTCCTTACGAGGAAACCTGAACGAGCTCACGCCGTCCCGACTGGTACGCGTGCAGCCCCCAACACAACAACCATTAACCATCGCGTTCAGGTGGTCACAAGATGGCTAAAAACGATCCAAAATCCCAAAAACGAGAGACGAACTCCGACAATGTAAACAACGGGGAACTCCGTGCGTCTCTGAGAACGGCCTCCCTTACCTGACGTCACACGCATGGTTGACTTAGATAATGGCTGCCGCAGCTTTTTGTCGGGCAGGCTAATTTGAACTGACATTTTATCAAATTTGGGCCTTAACTGATCAGATGCAACGGTTATTGGAACGATTTGAGTTTATTGATCACATTATGAATTGATTTCAGCGAAGTACCTATAACCGTGCGATAGGCACTTTGATGCTCCTTATTTTTACACAGTCGGATACATCTTAACATGTGGAATATTGACACAAGCCACTATAATGTGTTGGTGAAACCCATGGTTTTCAAAACATAGACGATTGTATTAGATCGTTTTGAATGGCACCTGTTGAATGTCCCGTGCCATATATCAATCATCACAATTAATATGGTAAACATTTACTGATATGTTAATCCAAGGAAAATAGGGGAAAGGTAGAAAAACAAATGAACAGACAAGTAATAGTCTGCCTGTCTGCGTTTTGCCTTTATTTCTTGGGAAGCGGTCTTGTTTGGGAATAAAGCAGTCACCTTGGACAAATTCTTCCTCTACACCCCTATAAAATTACTTTTGCTGATATCAGGGTGTTCTTGTAAAATGCTCACAAATGAGTTAATATGATTTCTTGGCGGTTGGAACAGATTTGAGTCGATGCAACGAATGGCCGTAAGGGTAATCAAAACCAGTAATTCATATTAGAGTCATGTCAGCAGGTGACTTCTTATAAGCAGCACTAGTGACCGAAACGCTAACGACGGAAGACAAATAATCGACGGGGTGTCGGTGATAGGTTGCTTACGGGTTTGTGAATATTGTCTTGTTTCATATTCAAATGATATGCGCCAGACGACGAACATCTCCTTTGCATTTTCTAAAATTCAATGCCAGAAAGCTGCTTCAACATTTCAGCGTATTACACAAACAACAAATCGTTGAGCGCAATATTGCTGCTTATATCTCTTTCAGGTTCGTGTGATTCTACTGAATAAGAGGACATGTATTGCTTGATGCGATTATTATGCAAAGTTCACATCACATTTGTTTCACCCATTTAAAATCTAAGTTGTGCAACAGTAAGCCAAGCAATGACGGGTTCACTCCCGCAGCGATAGTTGTAACGCTCCATTATTGGCTACGTTATATACAACTGTGGTAGTTGGTGTGATAGGTATTAAATTGTACTGCTGTTATATGCATAGATAAAAAAATTATTCTGACAACTCTCCATATAACTTAGGAACAAGTCTTTTCTTTGTGTAGAAAAACGCTATAGACCCAAACAGCTGGTCATATTAACCATATGCAGCGATGCTAGTGAAACAACTGTAACGTGACCTTGACAGCAATATGATTCGGTTAAGCCGTATTCATTACAGATGTACGCCGGTTGAGTTCATACCTCGAAACGGGATTCGTATACATGAATACATACGACAGAGTTGCCTGCAATAAATAATGGCAGATAATTTTATTAACATACCATTTGATACCATGGCTTATCATTCGGATACCGACAAAAATAAAGACACCAGATCCCCTTTGCCGAGACACCAGTTAAATTATCAGTAAACCGACTCTAGGTCCAATATTGAGTCCACATCTGCTAATGTGATAATTCTGTCTACAATTGGACATTGTCTTTTCAGAATTTTCGCTTTCATGCTTCCAAATTAAGCCTATTGATGTTAAAGCTATAGGCAGTCGCTATCATTTTCCAGAGGAATGACCAAGTTTCCTATTATTTTAAGGATAGGAAGTTGTCTTCTTGTAACTCGGCGTCGACTGAGTTTAATGTGCCAAGGGACAGAGGTTACTGCATGTGTGACAGAATAAACCATCTGAGTCTCAGTGTTGGTCTAAAATGGTTGCATTCCTGTATAATGAGCGACTCGTAAGTTGCTTTGGGAACAAAATATAAACTGATTTTTGCAATCGCCTTTTTGGCCCTGGGATATTGCCAAGTCTTTTAAATTAAACACATTGTGATTATATCGACCACAAGCAGCTATATCTGGTGGTAGCACCGCTGCAAAAGGCTGGAAGAATGAAACAAAAATTAAATGGATGGTCGTTTGGGATATACATCTTAATCCATCACAAGGTGACCTCGATTTACTAACTGGGGAATTTTGAATTGATATATGAGGCATTAAAGATTGTTCCGCCTGAACAATATTATGATAGACATTAAATTGATTTTTGAATTTTAAATTATATTTGTAGTAGCCTTGTATCATTATATAACCTTATATCATCAAGGTGAAGCTTAACCTTCTCGAGCTTAAACCATTGTGCTGTTTCGATTGATAGGAATAATCTTTACCAAATCGACCTTCAGTGTAAACCACATGTGTGTTGTACTATATACAATTCATAAAGTGGTGGGATTATGCATTAACCGTCTAATAAAAACAATTAATCCGTTTTACAATCGGAGTAGAGAACGTAATGTAAACAACTGCACCCAGTTCACGTTCCGTGAGGATTCCGATTTTCAGATTCTTTTTACTATTTGGAGATTTTCCCATTGTCACCTAGGGATTATACTGCTGGTGTCTACTTGACTGAAGAAATGAATGATTTCATCTGTAGGGGTTGTGGAAATGCTGCAGGATGTCACAATGCGATGTTGATAAATCTGACATTGAACATATGCGAGTTAGGCTCGGTTGCATTGCACCGCCATCGAGTATTTCCCGGCGAAAATGTCGGTATTTCGCCTTCATTTGAATATACAACGAGCAGCACACACGATCGATACCATAATGATATGATAATATGTTACGATGCAGAAGGGTATTGCAAGTTGTAAATGCCTCCATGAAAGGCTTGATCACCATGTTTGAAATAATTCGTTGGTGTATGATGGTTTATAGGAACATTGGTTTTCCTTAACATCTTTTCAAGTCGCTGTTATGCTTTTTTGACGCTATATGAAGGACAAGAATAGCTGGCTATCATGTCATTAACCTCAATAACAGGTGTTAGTTGTGACTGACCAATCACATAAGGGGCTTGACATGTTTTAAAATGCATTATCTCTTTCCTGAAGATGGTCAATATAAAGTATATATATATATATATATATATATATATATATATATATATATATATATATATATATATATATATATATATATATATATATATATATATATATATATATATATATATATATATATATATATATCTGTATATATATATATATATATATATGCAAATATAATATATATATATATATATATATATATATATTTATGCATATATATATATATATCTATATATATCTATATATATAAAATATCTATATATGTATATATATAAATATATATAAATATTTATATATGTATATATATATATGTATGTAAATATATATATATAAATATATAAAAATATACACATATATATATATATTTATATATATACATATATTTATATATATTTATATATCTATATATATTTTTACATATATATACATATAAATATATATATATATATATATATATATATATATGTATATATATATATATATATATATAAATATACATACGAATGCGACTATTTTGGATATGTAGCAAAAAAACAACCATTTTGGGACATTAGAGGTGACAAAATATATATTCAATATGATCATCGTTTCTTGTTTTCTGTTGGTCTATCGGTAACTTATTTTTGATTTTCATTATTTTATTAAAGTTATATAATTTTTGTTCCATAAAGGGTGTTCCAAAATAGTTCGTGTATTAGGGACACTATTTTGGAACATTGCCAAGAACCAACCATTTTGGGACATAACAAAAAACCACATATTTTTCTTATCAAATCAAAAGATATTCTCGACCAGCAACGTAACATAAAGGGAGTAATTTTAAACAATATAACCGAAGTTGGGATAATGATTTATCGGATAATAACGAGCAACAAGCTGTAAAAGGCAGAGTACCAAAAAGGTCGTCAGTCCAACATATAGAATTTGTCAAACGCCCCTAACTAATTCCTGCGCGATGCATGAGCCAAAACAATGCAATAGATAAAAGTGAATGAGAGAATGTACAATGTAACATAACTTGTAAATAGAAAATTGAACAATACGCAAGAAGGCCTTTTTGGAATATATATATATATATATATATATATATATATATATATATATATATATATATATATATATATATATATATATATATATATATATAGATACTATATATATATATATATATATATATATAAATAAATATATATATAGATATATATGTAAACATATATCACTGTATTAGTATGACTATGTAATGTATATGCAGTGTTCAGTCGAAATCATATTTCAATCAACCTGATCAATAACTGCGTCTCTGGTATTAATCTCTTACAACCAGCAAGACCTTCAGATACCGCGCTTTGTCATTTCAATTCCGATTTATTTAAAGACACCAGATCTGAATTGCCAGGACATCCATGCGATTATCGGCACACCGCCTCGGAGTTCATGCCGGACTGGCTGCCGCTCTATCGAAATGTGAACAAAAATAAGGCAGTGTCCTTCAGATGGTTCGCCTTTATGGCTCAAATTATAGCTCCCAGGTGTAAAGGCAATAAGGAGACACTCTCATTATGCAGTAGAATAACCAAGTTACCCATCATCAATTGGATCGGCAATGGAATTAGATCATTAAGTAACTAAGGCGTGCGTGTATCAGAATTTTGTTGGGGTGGTGTAAATTCTACCACTATTGCTGAAAGAAAAAATGCTACAAATACGGCCAAAGGAAGATTCATTTGTTGGCATCCGAACAATTTAAGTGCCTGGATTAACCAGACAGTTACTGACGCTTAAGAAAACAATTAATTGGTCATGCTATGGAAATTCCTAGTAAACGTAACGATAATTCATGGACAATGTATAACATTCGTTTATTGTATAAAAAAAACCCCACCCTTCACAGCTGTATAATTAACTCTCATTTCATGAATGAAGCATTACCAGGGAGTGGATGGTTGTCATGCCATGTTATCGATAGCTTCTCTAGTTACACCAAGCAAAAAATCTGCTTAGTGTAGGACCCAGCTGCACACAGTGGAGTACCATTTACTGTCCGCCAAAACTGGAGATGGAGCCTCCCTCACATATTGAGCCATGGCTTCGTTTTCCAAGTACACAGAACACATACAAAATATTATTTTTTGACTATTTCATGACGAAAGTAGACTAAAATGGGGAATTCAGCTATTACATCCGATTGAGGTTGCGACCTATATATGGCTAAATGCACAGTATAATAATGGAAAAAGCACCACCTAACGAAGTTATGTGAATCGGTAATGGTAGAAAAGAAATCTGACCGCGTTTTGACGTATACTATCGGCCTAGAACGGCTGAATCCTTTATTATGAACTATCCGTTAGTTGCATCGAATAAACAATTTTTGCTGATTATTGTAATCGCCTTTAAGGCCAGTGCTTTAATTCAATCAGGTTTGGCTTATATCGACCAAAAGTTGCTACATGGGAACTGCGTCAATGGACGGCGCCGCATAACCGGGTGCATAAGCATAATAATATTAGTCAAACTAAGCAAAACAAATTCATGGCTATAATATTCTTGACCAAAGACGATTATCACAGACCGACTAGGCTCTTTGGTAATCAACACTAGCGGTCAAAAACTACGAGAGGTATATTACCTGTCATTACGGATGATCATATCTTAATGACATATAGACGTGTTGGGCGCCAGCTGGTGGTATGACCGCAGTGAAACGCCCGAACAATAAAGACATCCAAATAATTGAACAGAAGGGTACCTGGCATAAATCACGTGTAGTTAACTTTGGCACCGCGGGTAGATTGAAACACGAGTTACGTCGCTTTAATTAACAACCAGCTTTGCCAGTCATAAACTCGTCGTGATGGATATCAAGACATGGTTTGGTGTCCACTGACAGACATCACCCCCTCCCCCGACCCACGCCCCCCCCCCCCTCCCCCCACTTTCATTTTGTTGCAGTTGAGTCTGTTAAGAAGCACCCTAATTCATAGGGCCATAATGTATCATGACGGCTCTCAAGCTGTAAGTTGCTTGGCTGGGTGAGGCAGTGTTTCTCTCCAAGTACATGGTGTAAACCACCTGCTGGCAATAATAGAGCAAATGCTGAGAGAGTCATCGTTCCCTTTCTGGTACAGGTCTATCTCTACCAAGAGTATCATTTCACACCAGTTTCGGGTGGATATTTGTGTAAAGTTGATAATTTGCACAATCATGTGACAATTTGGTGTATTTCCAAAGTTGAGATTTCTTTTTCTTCAGCCCTTGTTTATATTCTACCATTATGTCCTGTATATAGGGTTTAAAAGTACCATGCTTTATAATCCCGACCACACCTTTTTTGTTGATTGGCCGAGCACCAGCCAATCAAAAACAGGGAAACCAAATCAGCCGTAAACCAAAAAATCAGTGCAGCCACCCCCCCCCCCCCCACCGCCGAAGAAACGTCGAACCCACCTGGTCGTTATTGACAGTCACAGTGATTGGAGTGCGTTAGAACTGGAGCCTATTCTCAGTGTGAAACAAAGGAAATCAATAAATGGTGCTAAGGGAGACATCAAGGTGATAAAGTTAACCTGATGTTTCGTGGAGTATATAAAAATGATTCAGGGTGGATTTGGATAGTTATCCGATTGAACTGCATCATCAGAATGGACAAGGAATTATATGCTTTTGTATCATCACTGAAGTAAACTGACTTTGTGACAATGAATGTACCGTTAATTGTCTTCAGCAAAGGAGGCCTCACAACGTTCTGTTCTTGCAGTGTGGATTTGTGTATTCGTTTTGATATACTTCTGAAATTTGTTTTCTCATTGTAGCAATTGGTTACATTTGATATATCATAGATCACATGCTCATTTAGCACTTAATGAACTTGTGCATACGAAATGAGAAAGTCTTTACATACATACACACTACCACCCCCCCCCCCCCCCCCCCCACCTCCAAAAACACAGACATGTTGAAGTCAGGCGGTCACCCCTTCCCACACCAAGAAGCTGTCATCATAACCAACAGCGCCACCTACCCGTAGCGAAATTGTTTGTCATAAAATCTTGCATTAAAACATTTGCTTGTTGGTTGGAGTCATTTGGTAGCATAGGCGATCCAAGCACGACTACGCATAAAACACGTGGGGCCGTATCCATAAAGAATCTTAACTTGAGTCGTCTTAACTTGAGTCGGCGTGCTTAGCTGATCCGCGAACTCAGGCGTATCCACAAAACAAATTGTTAGCGAACTCATCTGAGACTGCCAGCTCAAGGCTGGCAAACAGCCAAAAAAGATTATTGACTATAATTTCACGCATATACCATCGCGATCATAGTTTGTGTCTTACTGGAAAAGGGAACAATATGTTGTCATGTGTTCATTAGACAGAAAATGGAATAAAATGGCGAAGAATAATCGATTTAGACGAGGGAATGGACGTGGTCTGACTATTTTATATAATTTAGAGATAGTCTAGACCTACCGTCGTTATCAAAACAAAGTCAAAAAGGAATAGCCTTAAAACTGGTTGTTTATGAATATGTCACTCACCTTTATTCAATCCGACTGTACAATATGATATGGTATCAAGTATAACATACGGTGATATCAAGTATAATATACGAGTTTCAAAATATTCTCAGCACTCCAGTCTACGACATTGTAATGGTTGTTATCCATGAACATGAACACAACGCCAACGGCACGATGAACCATTGTTTCTTATCGAGACGATTTGCGCACTTACAAGGTCTAATAATCGGCAATATAATCACGGCTAATCCACACGATTGGGAAATAATTCCATCGACCTTGCTTGCACTAATAACATTATTATGTTGAGTTTTGTTGTTTGACAGTCGGTTGGAATTCGCGCCTTACTGGGTCACTGCACGTCATTAATCTATGACGTGTCGTTGTCTTTGACGTATAAAACGGAGTTTTTTTTATCACAAAATAACCCTTGTCGTTGGCACTTTCAATATCTGCCATGTTATCATGAAGTGGATTCATAGACTTATAGGCTTGGTACCTGCTTTTCTTATATTCAATAATACGAAATGTGAATCTTGGCGCCGTTGTTTTGATTAATGAAGTTTAAGAAATGTATCTGTAACATGACCAATCGTGAATGGATATTTATTCACTTGGAAACTTCCATCCACTCAGATTATCCTGCAAAACACTCCTAATTCGGAGCTAGACTACTGCAAGGTGCCTCGCTTTCTGGGAAACAACAGCCTCTCCTAAGCGACCCGATTGCTTGCGAAGAATTGCCCGCTTCGATTTTACGAAAACAACTTGCTGCGTAAATAATTCAAATATCCCGATAAAAATTGGTGTGTCATAAATAACAAACGGCTGATTATGTTTTGGTTCATATCAAGAACATACATGTTCTTATTCATTCTGTGAAAGCATTTTCCTGGAAACATTACCGTTGGGCCGCCATTTTTAAGTTTTTAAGTCAGTTTGAGACTCTGAGCATGCGAAACTTCAGTCTTTATGGCTAAGACGGCCCTAGCTTGACTCAAAAACCTGAGTTTGAGTTTCATGCTAGACGGCCCCAGACTTAAGATTCTTTATGGCCTCCTGCAACGGTTACACTGAGTAACGGCCAGTCATCAGCTTGTGTGTATAGCCTGTGTGCATCTGTTTATGTTGCGGTATCGCCACCTGGTGGTGATGCTCTGAAATGGTCACCACGCAGCTTGTCATGGGCCCTATAAATGGCTCTTTGACGAGACAACCAACCGGTTAGTTGGAGTGGCTTGACATTTTGCGGCATACTACCCCGATCGCGGCATACTACCCTGATGACAACAACAGACCCAAAGTCACCTCTAAGAGTATTGCTCCTGTACTGAATAAGAATGTGCTCACCATTAATACAATTTAATATCAAGGCCAGTGTTCATTTAAAAGCAGTACACCAAATTATAACAGAGACCATTTACTTAACCCTCTCTAACGTAACCACATATTAACAGACCCTAGAATTCCCCACCGGACACCTTTTCTGTGAGAATCACTGGGATGATGGAAACTTTAGGGAGGCACACTGACATAGCAGATAAGACTCGACAACATATGTTAGCAGATCATGTATAAGCTGATTGTATTCCCCCTTGGTGCCACTTCCCATCTAGGCCTGTCTGTTTAGGACAGAACAAGGATGGGAGGTTCACTTGGTTAGTGACAAACGCGTTCCATGCTGTTATATGAACACCTTTGCCATGACACAAACTGATAAGATAGTGGACTAATACAAGCAGCCTGTCTTGCTCGCAGAATACCGGAAAATATATCCCAATACGTTAAAGAAAAGTTAGGACAATTTTATTGACGAATTCTTTTGTCGATATTGCCTAACAAATCAAAGGAAAATCATCGGTATATTTTAACCTTTTAATCAATTAATACATGTAACAACCAACACAGCTTTCCAGAAGTCGTCAAGTGATCTGCTGTTAATGGGACATTTTCACTGAACGAATTGCAACAAGCCACCAAACCAATGTACTGAGATAATTGACTTTGCAAATGTGTCGCTTAGATATGGTTCAACCGCCACTTTTTTCATATAATCATTTATATTTGCATGAATATCGAACATATTTGGCGGTTTGTAAATGTCTCTATATGAAATACACATCGTATGTCCACTATATAGGAGGTTGTTATATCGGTTGCAATTTGCAACACATCGTTTTTAAACTCACTCAATTATATCAAGTGATACAATAGAATAAGAGAAAGGGACGTTTTAATAATTCAATACATGCGAGAAGTGGCAAGTTCACAGTATATATTTTTCGTGACTGCCAACTGCTGACATATATACATCGCCATTAAATGACTTGTGCAATGTAATGCTTTGTTGGGTGAGGAATAAAAGCATGGTGGATAATGTAGTCGTTATACCATCTTCCCCTTGTTCTACCATTATGACCTTGACCCGCTTTTTATATAATTGGAGAGCTGTCAATATATCGGGCTCTGCACAAAAAAGGTGAAAATTCCAGTGATGAGATTTGCTTGGCTCTCAGTTGTGACTTTCACATGATGTAAAACATGATGACCAATTATTAATAATCAACTGTACATATACCACTACGGATTCCATTACCGGCCACGAGAAGCACTTTATATCCACATTCATCGGTATGGCATCGTTTATGGTCAC
Source organism: Urechis unicinctus (assembly GCA_034190875.2). NCBI lineage: Eukaryota > Metazoa > Annelida > Polychaeta > Xenopneusta > Urechidae > Urechis > Urechis unicinctus. Next base: position 16,577,025 of record CM067358.1, read on the forward strand.
ATTCTGTGCGCTTGTGACTGTATGTACTGTGTATTGCATATACAGGAATAAGTTCAATGTCAGATTTATCATCCACCACATTTCAGAACCCTGCAGCGGGTACATTTGATGAAGATGATTTGGAAGAAATACTAAGTACTGCATCTATGTTGAATACGCGAGCGTGGATTTAGTTCCTCATTAAGAACTTTAAGCTCCGTTTGGTAAAACAATATGCATGTTTTTTTTTTGGTTATCTCACTCAATGGGATTAATGTGACATGTTTTTATTTCGACATGGACGACATGGACATTTCTTGTTGTGGCCGACTAGATTTTGACACAAGATGCAGTTGTTACCTGTTGTGTGAAGTCATTAATTTACTTCACATACAACCACAATGACCCTTATTTCCCAAATGTGCGTTACCAAATCCCTCAGGGAGATTATGAAACGTCTATTGATTTGTTACAATGCGGCGATAGAACGGGAAGTGAACATTGAATACAAGGTAATTCTAGCGACATACTTAAGGCAGGCAGCAGTGATGCTAATCGTATGGTATTATATTATCAACTCTATTCGATGAGGGTGGTGGTCCCAGACATGCATTTATTGACGGATGGACCATTTGAGGTCACTTACAGGCGTACTTAGAGAGCACACAAGTGTCAAAGAAGCGACCCTTCCAAGTAATCGATGAGTTAATACCTATGCCATATCTACGTAAATCAAGGAACAGCGGAAGACATCAGAATTATTGAAAAAGAATGGTTATTGTGAAAGAAGTCACTTTAACTGGAAGCACTTATTATGCTAGTCGAATTTGTATATCCAACTGTTCGATGGCCGTGTGCATAACGGCGTTCGTTTATTTGTTATATGATCAGCTCTGCTTGCTTGGGATCGTGGACATGAGATTTCCCTTTGAATAAATGTTAGGTTTCTCTTTTCACTAATTTGTATGCGTACTTGGAGTGATCCATACATGCAACTATTTATTCCACGCGTGCAAGTTGCCGAGTGTTAAGATAATACGGTTTCCCAGGTCATTCTCCTATTAACAGAAAATAAGTATATATAAGATTACATTAGAATACAGCTGTCAAGAATAATTGAAGACAACCAATCATTTTGTGTGGAAACTCTGAATATCGTAGCATATCGTACCACTTCTATTTTATGTATTGTTGACGTTTTGATGATATCGTTATTGGCGTTGGTCGCAAATAATCAGACATAATTGCAATTATAATTCTGTGTGAAGTGATTGATTGTTAGCCAGATCAAACATGAAACATTGTTCTTCCGAAATATTTCCGCAACAAATATTCATTTGCTACGTTTGTGTGCAAATTACTGTAAGAACCTGTATGAGTTAATTGTCATGTGAATTGTTTAGCTGATTCGAGCCTCACACGGAGAATAAATAAAATAAAAGCATGCGACACAACCACTTGTCATTCGGTTGTTGCGTTAACAGAATCAAGCTCCGCAATTTAGTTACTATGCTGACATGCGATCCCTCAGCAGTCCGAAATATAATATTACCTCTATTTTACATGTATAAATTGGCAGATGAAATATTTTGCAGCAATAGCTGTCGGTTAGTCAGCACAAGAATACAACTTGCCATGGGCAGATTATAACCAGTTGTCAACATTTGCTCTTACTGCATCATGCTGAGCAAATTATTCTAGCTCCCTTTGCACTTCAAGACAAATCGACTTATCAGGTTTAAACCGAGACAAACGTTAGTGGATTTTGAAGAAGTGTATCATTTGACATTTCAATCACAAGTTTTGTCCAGTTAGGGAAGGGGAGGATAATGCTCTTGCAGATTGAAAATGTTGTCAAAACCCTTCACAGAAGTAAATTATGAGGCTCGTTAGGTACTGGTCTTTTGAGTTGCTCATTTTTAAAAACATGGAAGCACGATTAGTTCTGTCTTCTTAAATGATCAAGCCAGACTTTTATTGCAATCGTAGCATCATCACATGTTGCCCCAAATGTTTTTGATTCTATTGGCAAACCATTAACCCAGTCTCAAACCAGACTATCATTGGCAAAGTGATACCACCATGTCACTACCAGGACGGCTTTGTACTTTATATTTGAAAATTGTGGTGATAAAACTACGACATAACCAGTGCGTTACAGTATTGTAACTGTGACCATATCGACTCCTGCAACACCGAATGTAAAGAAACCAATGTGATACTCCTAGCATCGTACCACGAGCCCGTTTTATTTGCGCATGCAGACATTATTTGCGTCGATACACATCTAAGATTGTGATTTGTTGCAAGCAAGTCTCATAGATACACAATGTTACAGATGTGTATCGCTTGTTGTATTAAGGGTGAACACCGTGAATTGAACTTGGCCTTTAGGAGAGAGGACCAATGGGCATAGAAAGCTCGTTAACGCTTGATGTCTCATTCAGAGAACGACGACCAAAGATACATTTCTGATTGATATTTCGCAAAACAATGCGTTTACCTAGGGACCTTGTAAATGTGTTGAACATGTTCAATGAATTAGATGGGTTAAGTGAAAAAATTAACAAATGTTAATGCTGCCCGAAGAATATCTCTATCAATGTGAACGCAATACTATATTGCTTTTGGCACTGGCTGCTTTATAGATTAACAGTAGTATAACTATACCTTCGCTATAAATGAACTTAATATTACTGCTGTATATTATAAAACCAGGATTTACATGCGTTTGACCATTCGGTTTTGTACCACTGCCCCGTGGTGATCGTGCCTGGCATCTTGTAAAGCAGAGCTTATCGTTAGTTTAATCAACCAGTTTCGAAAATGGACTGAGCCTTACAGCTCATTGATCAACCAATACTTTGCACTGCTTAATATCACAATTAGTAGGTCGTCACAGATGGCATGTTATAAACTTACTAGCATTTAATGCTGAGGTAGCTTTAAACTCGTCACATGACTAGTGTAATACGACGAGTTATTCAGGTAGACTACGCATTCTACCGAGCGGTCGACCTAGTGGAAAAACATGAATATTAAAAGGTAGTATTTTCGATGGTTTCATGTACACTCGCGATGAATGGCATGGTTTATTTTTGAAAGGATTTAATTTAACTGTTCAATGATTGGGAACAGATTAAATTGAATAATGGTTGGTAATATTTTCCCCATTCATCTCTTTTAAATACAACAACACAACTGCTTGGATGTGGCTCTTTGACATTAATGTGAAAACATATAAAGCTGTCCATAACACAGTAATATATGTAGTTGTTGCAAAACATGACTAAATGAATCCCTGGTCAGTTGGTAAGCTCTCTAATTAACATTCATTAGCGCAGATGCAATGACTTAACAATAAGCTCGTCCGCTTCAGTTGTCTCTGCAGTTAATGATCCGTAAGTCTCTGATGTTTTTAGGTCAATGCCTACCCGTATCAAGCGTAAATTTGCGCAGACAAAATGCACCCGACGGAATGCAACGGGTACGTTTAAGTTGATACCATATCTTGGACGTTTGTAAAACCATCGCCCGATTAGAAATGTAAATACACTATGCTTCCGGCAGGATGTTCGTGTGGTGAATAATCCAAACCAAATTTCCACTGCCCGAGCAGATCTACTCGTTTCACATAGCGATAAAATAACGAATGAGGAAATAAGGGTACTTGCATTTTGCAAGTCTTGCATGCGCATTCAGATGTTTTTGAATATGTTTTCTCGTCTGTACGTGGCTGAACATTAATACCTCCAGATATGTACATAGATGTATGCGCTGATATCCAATAACTTGGAATGATTGGTTTATGTCCGTGATTACACTGACCAAAGCTTCGTATATCACGCTGAGCTCAATAAGAACTATGAGTCTTTGTATAACTCTTTTATTCGACCTATATCGCACGACCGTGTAATAAGAATATAAGCGCTTAGAATATGGGCATTCGTCAAGCGCGAAGATGCGCAGCTTATATGATATGCCCATTTCAAAAACAGATAGTATGATTCAACCATTGAACAGATTTGCAGAGGCCAATGGGAACCTTAACCTTATCTGCGCTTATGGCTGACAAAATAAAGTGGTCACCGCCCAAAGACGCACCTGACAAACGGTCAGGTGCTTTATTTCAGCGTGAAATATCATGCAGTCTATATAGACGAAGGTGCTTACTGTTTATTATTTAGTTCAATGTATTTAAATGGTATTTTTCTTTAAAGAGGGCATTCTGAAAATATCATGGAATTATGCAATAAGAAATGTAGTTTATTTGGTCGTCCGTGAATGCATAAGTATTTATATCAATATTAATCACATATATGCAATGCCCGATAGAGTTTAATAACCAGGAATTGATTTTTAAGTAATTAAGAAACATCGGATACATTGGTAATATTTTGTTCAGATGAGCAAGTTATGAACCTGATATACTGCTTACATTGTTTATCGTGAAGTGAGCTGTATAAGGTTAATTTATGACGCAGGGTTGGGATGAAAAACTCGTGTTGCTATAAATCTCATACAAAACATGAGGTCACAAGAGGCGCTGCATGTTGCCAAGAGAAATCTCATTGAATATGTTTAGCTTCTGAAAATAATTAACAGCTTTTTACAAATAGCTAGTATTGCCATATTTGACTTAATTGTGATTGAGAATAATCAATCTACCGTGCATTTAATGCTTCTTCTTGAAAATCTGAATGTAATGTGTACTTTATCAATCGATTGTTCGATGCGTGTGGACAACAGTGTGTTCCTTGTTCATCTATAATATTCGAAATCATCTGACAGAGAGATAGAAAGAGAGAGAGAGAGAGAGAGAGAGAGAGAGAGAGAGAGAGAGAGAGAGAGAGAGAGAGAGAGAGAGAGAGAGAGAGAGAGAGAGAGAGAGAGAGAGAGAGGGAAGAGAGGGAGAGAGAGAGGGAAAGAGGGAGAGAGAGAGAATTGTGAGTTTTGCTGCCATGTTCTGTCTGGACATTTAATAAAATCACATTTTATGTACATATGAATAGTATGAGTTTGGTATTTACCGATGTTTATGTCAAATGACATATATGCAACGCTACAAAATATTATTATCGCTTGAACCGTAATTTGTTTTTGTGCCAATGAGGATTTGGATCTACCGTGGCGAAAAAGATCTAGTGAATACTGGTGGAAATCTGTTACATATTTAATCAAAGGCAATGATGATGTATATAGATTTTTCTATGGCAGGGAAATATTTCAGTGTTGTCCAATGTGTGCACCATGAAAACGTCGATGATGACATATGTCGGTGTGGTACCATCACAATATGGCAATAATCATCAGCACAGATGGCAAGAACATTGACATCAGTTGAGTTATGGAACGCAACACAACTCCATTCTAACTTATATATTATTGGATCTACGTATCACTTAGTAATTATTTTCATTTTTACAAGCGTATGATTGACTATGGCCGGTGTGAACCAATATTGTTAACAAAATTGCCGTCGTCTCTATAATCCTCATATGACCACTTTAAACTAATGACACAAACCTATGTGCCTATTGTGTGTGGTATATAGTGTGAAGATCAGCACCTTGATAACGCCCGGTCGACTGCTTGGGGGCAATATATGGATAAGTGTTTTACCCAACCGAATGCACTAGGTCCTCTCGCACGCACCCCATTCATGGTCACAGCATGATGACACTCTCAAAGTAATTCCATTGCCAATGCATCATTAGCCATTTCCGGCGCATATTTATTAAACTGCGGTTCCTGGGCACCTTCCTATTACAAACTATATTCATTGTATATCCTAGACTGCAGGTGCCCCGTCACGTATTTAATAACCTCCGCTATCAATGACGCGAACAATTTATGTTCGCAATTCTATGATCATTGCTGAATTGATTTCCTCAGATATTTGTTTACCTACAAGTTATGTTGCTGGTTAATAGAAAATGGAACGTTATATGCTATATCATGTCATCTGGTGCCAGCCAACGCCTCCAAACATGGGCGAGGTAAGGTGGTTTGACGCTGAAAAAGCAGTTGCAAGCATTGCAGGGGAATTCTGTATCCAATGTAAGAATGAGCTCTTACAATAAACATGACATTTTGTCGTACGTTTTAGTGCATCGAATTCATTTTATATTTCGTTTTATCATACCAAGTAGTACATGGTTCTCTGAAGTGACGTTGGTGGTTATCTTCGATTCTGTGACTTTGCATGGCACATGTGGTGTAAAATCGTTAATGTATTCTTGGGAGTGGTATACCAATCACCATATAGCTCAAACTAAAACAATGATACACTTAATGAATCGTAAAGATTATTTGCAGCTAGGCAATGTATGATTGTGTGTGATGTTAACTTTCCTGATAGTAGCTGGCAGGACTATTCTGCAAATCCAAGAGAATTGCTTGTTAGGCCCATTTAAATATGGATTAAGGCGTGGTCACCTGTCATTCAAGGTGACATAGATATATGTGAAAGAGTTCAAAGGCGTGCTACTAAGCTCGTAGCCGGCACGTCAGAGTTATGTTGCCAACGGAGATTCCGCTAGTTAGTACTGACAACTCTTAAAACACGGCCTCTCCGTGGGGACCTCATACAGGTATACAAATGTTCGATGGGTTGCTGATAACTCAAGGCTCAGACAGAATCAAGACGAAGCAGCTTTTCAAATCGCGTTTTGGGCTGATGGAAACGTTTACCAGCCAAGACTGTTTAAAGCCAGTTCACTTGAACTCTTTTAAAAACTAAGCTAGTATTATCACCGTCCGTGTTTAGCCTTGAACGTTTGTTAACGTTAACCACGTGTCATATTTGGCTCATATATTTACATCCCGTCAAAACTGATAAATCGGACTTTGATATAGTAGGTGACATAGATTGGATTACCTTTTACTGATATCATTGCCAAAGGTAAAAGGGAATCGGTCAATGAAGTTTTTTTCCACAACAGAGTTGTGGTTATTTTTAATGAAATGCACCAAAATACCTCGACAAAGAATTTTATTGTACTACATATAAGTCAGACTAATGCAAATGTTTTATTACTAAGGGACCCTTCTATTTGCAAAGATTTGTAAGTGGGTAAAGATGTATATGTTATGATCGATCAGTCTTTCAAATAAAGTATCCCATGCAGTAAAGCAACAGTAAAGCCAAACGGATTATTCGGGATGATCAGATGAACATTCCTCCAAAAGGGTCTGTAAGACACTTCCTCATGTGTTGTCACCATGCTTTTAACGTGATATATAAGAAAGAGTTAAAGAGCGGGTTGGAAAGCTCAGTAACACAAGATGTCTTAGTCGAAACGTTACGAACGCAAATTACACCTTTTAAGACGAACATCACTTAAAACAAGACATCGTCGCGGGGATCTCGTGCAGGTAAACAAAATGTTCAATATATATGATATCATTAGTGATATTCGGTTTGCATCATATTATCGCAATTCAGTTCGTCTAATGTCATATGACTTGAGTGCATAAGAGATTATTAACTTCTTACCACTACTGCTGAACAGAATGTAAGCATGATCAGGTATCATTAATCGCAGTTTATCGTGCCAATGCTTCATTGGCAATTTTTGCCAGACCAAGGACACTTTTAGGTAATGTCCTTTTTCCATCCATATTAACCCTTCACCTCACGTTATTTTGGTGCCTTTTGAGGGCGCAATCATCTGCAAGCTTGTACTTCAGATGGATATTATTATCTTTGGTGACAGGTTAATCGCCCAGGGTGACATTAAGGCACCAGCGGTGATTGCTACACAAGAAAAATACATGGTCCCTTAGGAACAGGATTAAGTCTGTGGAAATCGGCTTTGCCAGAAATAATACGGCTGTTCATTTGTCTTTCTACGTTCTATATATTCTTTACAAATGCAGTTCCTCATCGGCGGCTGTTGGTCAATATTGATGCCTATTACACTTTGATTTCAGGCTTCAACCTCGCCGACGCCTGACGCGCTATTTATGTAATAAAAATGTCATCACTATCTGACAGTCAGTGACTGGATAAATATCCTGGAGATATGCATAGTGTGCATATAGTTCTTCAATACTCAGATTACTATAACCCTTGTAATAGTGACATTAATAGACTGAATAACATTAACAATACTTCAACATGTTTGTTAACATTGCTCAGCCAATATTGCACAACATTGTCATGTCATTGCCGGGGTGTTCAACAAACAAATGTCCCCTTGATGCTGATATGGGAATCTCAAAATGAACATTGCCACGCCACTTGGATGTGAACTAGCTTTGCAATCGATAAGCTGTTTATTGGGCAAACAAATTTTGGTCATGTAACTCTAGCACACAAAAGCCAGACAAATATCAGCATGCTTGACTAGCAATGTGATCAGTAGCCCTCTGTTGAAGAGGAGTATTCATGTTATTGCAAAATTACAACTCGACTAACAGCCCGATTGCAATGGAGGAATGAACAAATTAGTTTATGTCTTGAATGTGCATTACGATTTCATTAAATGCACTTGATCACCTACTGTACAACGTCTCAAGTATGGCAAAACAATACATGATTATACGTTGATAAAGTACAGCACGTATGCATAAAGGGGTGATAACGATTGATAAGTAAATGGGAATGATCGGTGTATGTTGTTCAATGTGCATTCGGATGTAAATGAACAAATGTGCTCGAGAGTACTCCCCTAACTCAGGGTATGTGACGGTATGTGAGTTGATGACATGCAAATTGATATGATTGGCGGTGATTGCAGTAGCAGTATGTACATCTGCGCTCAAGAATGATATCTCTCAAGCTAAAAAAACAATTGTCCTTCACTGAAATGAGGAGGTTTTTCATAGGACGGAATGTTACGGCAGTATCCATCAAAGTGATGATATCCCAGTTTCCTGGCTCCATTCTTCTTCGAACTAACAACAGTGCAGTGACGCTTTTTGTCACCTAACATATTTCCAATACTTGCAGACATTGTTAATAATTAGCCTATAATGTATCCCGTTTGTTGACTGTTGGTTGATCTGTTGCCGAGTTTTTTCTGTAACGTAACAGATGATAAGACAACCGGTCGTATACATTACACTACTCACGTTACATCCATAACACGATAGGGTAACATTAAAAGAATGCATTTTAAATTGGTGAATGGTTAACCATACTAGTTATTTAGACGCCCTTTTCGACTAGGAGACTTTTATGCCTGCCAAAAATCACCCTCTGCCTGTTATAACTATTGGCTTGGTAAAATGGGTGAGATAGAATCGTTTAAAAACCAAGGTGTAACCGATTATAATGCCTACTTCAACTGGTCTACAAATAGTTGTACACGCCCAGGCATTTAAACGAACATGCTTTTAAAATACGTGTTGGTGTTGCAATACCTCAGCCGTCATCTGCCGTTTGTTAAAACCAAAGCACCACAATAATTTATGACTTAATTATGATCTTATCCGTTACATTGGTACTGGTGTCATTATTGTACTATTTACACTCAGCTGCTTAGAGTCTGATTGCTGCTGCCAGTTTGTTTCACCCCTGCCCACAAATCTAGACATCTAACTATATAGTTAATAACAACAAAGGTACTATACATTAGGCTGCATCAGGGATGACTTCTCTCTTGCATGTTCCGTCGTTATAGTATGCAACATGTTACATTGCCATATGTTATTTAGCTGCCAAAGTAAAGATTCAATCCATCGTGTATGAAATCGTACAACTTAGTTTTACCTGTTGACAAAATGTCTAAACGGTTCTAGAAATGTATAATTAAAACACATATTAACAAACCGGTTTATGCAAAGGGCGCATTTGACAGGCATAGCAATTCAGATCTACCAGTTTACGTGCATCTTATATCAACAAAAAGGCTGGTTAATCAAATAGCAAACCAAAGCACCACACATCCTGCGATATCCAGATCACATGACAGTTAGATTCCACGACCAGAATGCATGGAATGAGTAGTTCACCATGCTGCATACACTCCAGGCATGGTCTTACGTACTCAAGCAGCTTGTTCACGGTGATTATCTTGCCGATGAATTTTAAGCTATTTCAGGAGCATACTTATTGTGGTTCCAGACAAAACCTCTTTTTATGAATAATAATGACTAAGACTGTTATTTCATGAATAGGACTGCAATGTTGTACAGGATGTCTATAATTTGGACAAGGCCCATCATATTATGCTTTATTTGATGACTGTGGTTCCATTAGTCTAATCATGACATGATAGATCAATATTGCTGAGCGAACCTTTGTAACCGCCTGTCCTGAATGACCATGGTGACGACATGGAACAGTGCGGGATATTAACTGATGGCTGTGCAAAACAACCTGCAATAATAGTAAATAACACGTCACTTGAATAAACCGAAATGTCGCAGTCATTGTTGGCGTGGCACGAAGCACGAATGCTGTTTGAGGGTATCATACTTGGTGAAGCCAATTAACACCGATGGCTTCTCTCCCTTCAGCGACCATTACGGTTAGTGTAACAATTTGCCACAGAAGACCAAAATGTCACCAGAGGCCAATTGACTGTCGTCCAAAATGATCATATCAAATTCATTCTCAACCATTTCCTGCTGTTTTCGATCATATATCAGCTGCCCGTTTGAACTTGTAAGCGTCATAACTCAATGATTTATGACGTAATCAGTGCAAACCAGCGAGTATATTGCAATTGCACTGTCGGATATCCGGGAATAAGAATCTGATGACAAACTCACGAAATGGGTACTAAAACATCGCTATATGCTATCCAAAACCTCTCATAATATTTACTCAAAGATATTACCAGTAAATAAATGCAATTTCACTTGTGTTGATGCGGTATGCAAGCAAGCAAATTAACTTCAAAGAAGTAATTATCATAGTCTTTAGAAATTTTCGTAATGAATACACTCTTTCACGTACTTTTGTATGTAATAACTTTATCTACCATGTCCTACTTCGACAATCGAACATATGACTTGCAGATCATCAAAAGAGAGACCAACAAGTTCACAAAAAAGCTTGATGATTCACAATTGCATGTAATATCGGTAAAATCCACCGATTATCCTCCCATTGACAAACTGACCAAATAGGCTACTCAAACATCATTGTATGCTGTCTCAAACCTCTCATTTATTTACTCAACGATATTACCAGCAAATAAATGTGTTGCCACTTGTGCTTATGCGTTATACAAGCAAGCAAATGTAATTATTTTTTGGTCTTTATCTATTAGTATAAACCAATTGTTGTATACAATAATGTTATCTACCAGGTCCAGTTGAACATATGATTCGCTGACCATAAAAAAAAAATCCCAAGTCATAAACCAAATGTAAAATCAGCAAATTCCTGCGATCATCCTTTCAATGACAATTGTTGCATGTGCTCAATGGAGGCTTTTCCCAATGCCATCATTATCATTCTCCCCTCCGCTTACCTCACGCACACACAAGTAAGTCAGTGCTATAATCCTATAAATTGTTAAGCAGCCGGCGTGTGTTCACCCCACGCCTGTTAGCGTCAGTCTGCGATTGCAGCATTATGGTCAGTAGGCTTGTACACTGCTGAACAATATCAAGGTTCTTTATCTTCATAGAGGCGATAATTCCCACCGATCTGTATAAGTTGGTTCCTTTACTTGCATTTCTTACAATATAAACTTCCATTTAGGTTTTAGATATCGATTAAAACTTTCCACATTTCCAATATTCTAACAACATCGCAATTTGTCATCAGTTTAAAGATCTATAGCATTATGTGACTTGAAATTTAACTTAATTTAAGATATTCCATCATTCTTAATGGACACCATTAAGCTTCAAAATAGTCTTCCGTTAGAGAGCTATTCACAAGCAACTTAAGAGGGTATCGCTAGCTTATCTATAATGCCTACAACGAGAGATCAAATACCTTAATTTTGGTTGGCAATCATATATATTGAAGTGCATTACAAACCACTGTCTCGAAATACATAATTTGCTAATATAGAAGCATGATTATTCCCACAATAGCCATGATGTCTATCATAAATATGAATTTAAACTTACTGGTAGCACAAAAAGCTTGTCCTCGCCTTCTTGACTTTTGATAAGAGCAACAAAGCTAGAAACTCATATTCTATTGCAATACAAATACGCCAGTGGCAGTGAGCTCATATGGCTTTTGTGTTATACAATGCTCACATTATTAACGGTCAACCAGACGTTCTGATAAGCAGAAGTGTATCCTGGCAAATCCCTCTAACTTAACTTGTCTGGAGAGAATGAGCTTTCTTGTTTTCTTTGCCCAAATCACCAGGCGTGTTTGACAAATGACGCCATTGCAATGCAGCCTGGGCACGTCAAGTGTCATTGCAATTGACAGGTGATACGTTTCGAAGAAAAATAATCTTTCGAATTTAGCAACGATAGCACCATGACAAATGTAATCACAACATCTTCCCTTTGAATGAAATATGCAATGCCCTAAATAAACCGCTGCATCTACATACGTGTAGCAAATGCCTTACCGAATTTATTACAACCATAAACCAAGGAGCATTATACAAACATCGTTATGAAAGACGTGACAGGAACGATGTTGTGCTAGTTCAATATTTAACATTAATGGAAAGATCAATGGCTGAAACTTGGATCAATATTGCGGGTACCTGCAGCTTGGCTAAGCCAAGCGCTGATGCGTGTGAAATAAAGCAGAATCGCTATGATGGACACATCAAACTTGAGCGCATTCTTACCATGGAAGCAGGGAATTCAATGAAACCCCTGGTGGTAACCTATTCAAAGCGTGAGAGGTTATATGGATGGATAGCATATCGATTTAACACTCGCTTGTTTCACAGATATTCTAATGAAGATGTGAAGTAATAGAAGCGTTTATATCGATCAGTCAAATTATCTAAACTGCATCGCAGTAGCAGTAAAGGTTCACAGATGCCACAGTATGATCATATGAACGACCAGATGTTGCTCTTATTGAGTTTTAAGACACTTATTTAGGCCTGTACAAATTGCATTCAACGTGACGTTCAGGCTGGAAGTTAAACTAAACACACACAAAAACATCATAGTACGCACACACTCAGCATGTTGTTAACTATGAAGTCCAACGTTGACACATGCTTCACAGACGAGAGGGCTTTATGGTCTAGTGGAACATATGGTAATCTCGTGTTTGGTCGCTGACAGCCACAGTAGGATTATTTTTGCTATTCTATTAGATTGCTGAATAAATACATAATATGGGACTGCTAGTTAGCATACTGTAGAAAAATTTACCACCTATTATCTGGTTATGTTTTGTCAGTTGAGGATTTGTCATTAACAGTCTACGTTACTCATAAATATTCATGTCAACCGTCATACATATCGATTATGGGACTGCTAGTTAGCATACTATAGACAAATGTACCATACATTGTCATAAATATATAATATTGGACTGCTAGTTAGCAAACTATAGACTAATAAACCTTATATCGTCTAGTGATTATATTTGTTCTATTTTGTCAGTTAATAGTTTGTCATTAACAGACAACAACACTACTTACTGGCATTTGCTGTTGTCGTAGCCTTAGACTCGTCACATAGCTAATGGAAGCAGTATAGCAGATAGACTACGTCATCTTCATGCGGAACATGCAGTCGAATTAACCGATACAAATCATTACTACAAAGCAGAATTCTGTACAGTTCCGTATATATATATATATATATATATATATATATATATATATATATATATATATATATATATATATATATATATATATATATATATATATATATATATATATATATATATATATATATATATATATTCTATCAAATCTATTTTTCGACTAACTCTTTTGCACCGTTTGCCATGCCATCGCCCCATTAGGTAAACCATTGTGACGGATTCAATATCACAAATGTAAACACAGTATGCCTCCGACAGAATGTCTGTGTGCTGAATAAACAAGCGAATTTGAACATCCCGTTCCCTAGCAGATCCTCATAGCGGTGAAATGTCGAACGGGTAAAATAGGATAATTGAAATTGATTTCTTGAATGTGCATTCGGATTTCAATGAAAATGTTTGCTACTGAACAAGATCCAATCTTAGCGTGGTAGAATATCATTTCCTATCCATTTACGCTTATTGCCATAGAGCATTAAATGATGAATTGTCGATTAATGGAAAGTTAGCCAGCATGCATTAAAACTACAAAACCGTGCTCTACAGTCCCGCGGTGTCTATTTGGCATTGTCTTATCTATCTTCGCCGCGTCTTATAATAGCTTTAACTGCAATGTTGACAGCAACAGCTAAACACTGTGTATGAACACAAATTGTTAAATTGCGAATCAGGAAATTACAATAATTGACATTTATTTAAGTCTTGAATGAGCACTCGGATTTCATTGAATACATTTGCTCATCTACACTTCAGCATCTTAAGCATGACAAAACCATAATAATACGCTTGCTTTTTATGACTAATTGAAGGTATGATGAAAGCACACATCAAGTGACAGATTAATTGGATGATAGGTGCATGTTGGTGGTTACACTGACAGGGGCTTCGTATTGCATGTATCGGTAGAGGGCATATAAAATGGATATAATTGTCAAAATAGCTTTGACCTTAACATAACAATTTTATTCAATCCTTATTCAAAGACTGTTGTCAATAAAGACCCAGTATGTCAAGCAGTTCATATATCATGCCTACTTTTACGACCACCTTTTCCTTTGTGAGGAGGAAGTTTTGCATACAATGGAACAGTGCGGCAGTATCCATCAATGTTGGTGTGGTCCCTCCCTACTCGTCACGCTACCCTTTACGTGTAAACAGCACGGCTAGTCTGGCAGCTTCCGCCCGTTGAACAATGCGCTGTGGAGCGTTTCTCTAGTGTTCTGTGTTAGTCTGTGATCGGCTGAATTCATTACACCACACACGCTGCATCCAGAACACAGTAGGGCTGCATCCCTAGAATGATAGAATGGAACATTCGGTCTCATTAATGTATGTCACAGCTGGAGACAGTTATGACAGTTATGGTCTTTACTGCTGTAATTTTAATGCGGTGGAATTGAGTGTTACGGGTCCGGGTCGATGTATCAATTCATTGTTTGCTGTAAGTTGTATTAGTTGAGTTGATGCAGGGGTAGAGCGGGTGTTTGACAGGGGCTGACGGGCTCTTTGAGTGTCCCAGTAGTTTGTTCTTGTAGGTCAGCCTGCTTTGGTTTGACAGATTTTTTGATTCGCATACTGTTATGGTGCATAATTTGGAAACATTATAATTAACCGCACATCTCGTACTTGTTATAACTATTGGCTTGGTATTTGGTTGAAGTGAGGATGATAGTCTTGCCGCCTGTTAATTATCCCTCGGTTTGTGTACCTATTTATTTATTCACATCATATTATTAATATGGTTTGAATACATAGGAAATGAAAACATTATAATATTTGTTAAATGCATATGTGGGTCACCAGAAGCGTAGTATGTTGTCAGGAGAGAACCAGAGTTTAAAATTACGATGTACAACGCACAGCGGTTTACGAAGAAGCAGCAATTGTCATTGTTATTCAGTTGCCCCGGCAAATATTCAATACCTCATGCATTTTACTTTACATCATTTAAAGCCGAAATCATAGTTACTATGTTCATAGTTCGGAAAAAAGGCCCCCGAAAGACGCCGGCAACAACATGGAGCGCCCGGCAATAACACCGAGGATCCCGGAGTAAACAAGGAAGAGACCTGAAGACGCCGGAAACAACACGAGTATCACGGAGGACAGCGGCAGCGAGCCGGCAGCAACAAGGAACGAATACGGTTCTACCCGGATTGGGGTCGAAAAAGGTTCAAAATGCTGTTCCAACCATTCCTTTGCACACCCCACGACGTGAAACATGGATCCTGCACTACCTCTACATGAACGAGTCGGCCTGTTATTGGACACGCTAGACCTCACCGTGGCCTCTGCTAAAGCTGTTGCTGCGCTGGTGGAAGAAACCGAAGCCACCGAAGGAAGAAAGAGAGAAAAAAGCTGATGCTCATGATGCTGAAAGACGAAGCAAAAGAAAAAGGCGTTTTAGGGTGAAACCTTGGCTGTTTGAAAACAGTATGAGCAGTATGAAAAATTAACTGCAGAACTGATAGCATAAAATTGTAGCAGCTTCAATAATTTCAGGTACAACCTGCGCCGAATTTGTGCCCGGAGGGCCCCTGAGGCCCCCGGAGACTACATGGATGCCCCGGAGGCAGCGCGGCGGAGACGCCGGAGGCTTCACGGGTAATCGTCAGCGGCTCCCGTAGGCCCCCGGCAACAACACAGACACATGCTGGAGTCTACACGTTAGAGCGCGGAGCTACTCTGGGGTCTTCCAGGAACTACTCAGGCAATGTGAGACTGGGGTGTTAGTTACAGAAGTCAATACGTTCTTCCAATAAATAAAGGTAGCAGTGTGTTCATCTTTTATACAAGTATGATTGTAAAGACATTCATCGGCAGAATTCAGCAATAGTTCATACCCGAAATTAGGTGCGGATCTCCTTGAGAAGATAGATAACATTGCCACAGGTTAATCATAAGCAATTTATATCATTCTCATGTTACGGGTAACATGACATGATTCTGGTCTTGTTCGATAAATGTACCAGTTTAGTACTCTTTTACGTTAATAGACCATCTGACTACCTATGTTGGTGTACCGTTTCTTAATGGTAATAATTTGATCAATTTGTTGTAAGAATACGTATTCACATTGAAATGAATTATCATAGAGCAGAATTATCAGTGTAGCAAACTGATTGAGGGACAAGACTGCTGTGAAACGAGCTAATGCCACAAACAAACCTTCATATCATCAAATACTATGTGATCTATGCAGGAGATGGTGTATGCTTTATAATTAGAAGATCAGTAGCAACACAACGTCCTTTAATGCCTACAGCCAGAGCTCATATTCCTTAGAAGTGCGTGCGAACCATATATCATTTATGCATCAGGGGCCACTGTCTCGAACAACCGATGTCCTGTTAATATCAAATCATGATCATTTCCGCTAAAGGCGTTATATCTATTTTATATTTAGGTTAACTGGTAGCATCTTTGCCTTTTTAAAATTTATAACCAGAGTAACAAAACAAGAAACTCGTATTCCATAGCCAAACGAATACACCATTGACAGCAAGCTCACATGGCTGACAGTGATACCGTCTCCCAATTGCTAATGCAAAGGAAAGCTTTGGCATTAGAATAAGTCGATGGCCCATTACATGTACTGATTGAATGATCACATTATCGCAGAAGTCAAGCAGATATGTGACTTAGCATGGAATTATGTACTCATCCTGGAAAAGACGATTGAAGTATTCGTGTTCTGGTGAATCCATCCACCCTAATACTGATTGCTTTTCCTATAGATAATAGCATCATTATGGTAATCATTTTTGTACTGCTGATAACCTTGGTGAGCTGCTGTCTCGCCGTATTATATCGTACATCGGCAAAGTGTATTTTGGTTTTTTATGTGTGACTAAATCAGCAGGCATGTCTGACAAATAACGACATTGAAATGCAGTTCATGTGGCCCTGCAGTTAACAGCTGACCTTTTCACAGCAATGCGAAAATGCCCTGTCAAATATAGGGCCGCAGGCATCACGGTCAACGTTGTCACACCATGTTACTTTTGAATATAGTATGCAATGCCCTATATAAACCACTACATTCACATAATTATCGTTAAAAAAAAAAGGAACGATTTCTGATGGAACCAGTATAATTGCATATACGCTGATCAATGGCGGACACGTGGGTCAGCGTGGCCTGTATGTAACGTTTTCTTAAGCCATGCAATTATTTACTTAAAACTGCCTTTACTTTTTAATGGCTGACAGCCCAACCATGAGTACATTCTAGTAATAAAGTTTCATGTAGGTATATTGCTGAAATGGCGAAGAATATCGCATCCTATTCAAATTAATTTTATGTTCTTATATACATTATTTTGAATATAGTTAATGAAAATTCCCGAGAGAACCTTTTTAATGCATTGTCGGATGTAAAGACGGATAACATATTCATTTACCCCTGACTTGTTTAAATGATATTCTGATGATGAGACTAAGATGGCTTATATTTTACTAGACATATTGTCAGATGAACGTAGAGGATTAATATAGGGAAACTAAATCTACAAAATGAAATCTGACCCACTTGTGTTATCACGTAGATTATGATTTTGGTGTTCCGACTCCATTGACCATGTAAGACATTAAATTGAGATGATGCATCCCGGGTCTGTCATGAAACAGAACATTTGAAATTGATCCATTGTAAGTCAGGTTTTTAGTTTCACTTAGTCAACTTAACATTAAAGGGATTCACATCCATGTGCTATGAGACAACTGATTTATTCAACCCCTTAATCCACATCATTTGGATATCAGCGACAACAAGATCAACCATATTCATAACAAAGCTTTTATTGGTCTTCTAAGAGCCCACCCATTTTGTTCTGACCTGATCAGACAATAAACGATATTATTATTTATGGTGACGAGCAATTCGCCCCTTGTGACATTAGTACTCAATCGGCGACTACTACCCGAAACGACCCGGCTTGCTGGGCCATGATGAACAAATAAAGGGAATAGGATGATTGAAGCTCAGGTAGAGGCTTGTACATCTCTCTCTCTCTCTCTCTCTCTCTCTCGCTCTATCTCTCTCTCTCTCTCTCTCTATCTATCTCTCTCTCTATAGCGCTAGCTCGATCTCTCTCTAGAGCGCGCGCGCGCGCGATATAGAGCGATAGAGAGAGAGAGAGAGAGAGATAGAGAGAGATAGAGAGAGATAGATAGAGAGAGAGAGAGAGAGAGAGATATATATATATATAGAGATATATATATATATATATATATATATATATATATATATATATATATATATATATATATATATATATATATATATATATATATATATATATATATATATATATATATATATATATATATATATATATATATATATATATATATATATATATATATATATATCCCATCCTAACGCAATACCCTCATTCGGTACAAACACGTTGCAGTTTCAATGTTACAGCGACTGGATTTGATGATGCAAGCGTTCGACATCTATCAAGTTACCTGCTGACCACAAGTATCGTGTGTCAATTTCAGTGCTATGAATGCTGGCGGTGTAAGTGCTATGCTGTTATTTCATCCAGGCATTAGATGATACATAAAATTGCTCATTTTCTTAATAAACACCCTAGACGCGCGTCCGATGAATATACTGTATTTATTGGCCGGATATGCATTGCCCCCTGCTTCATGCATTACGCGCATTGGTTATAATATGTAGGATAGTAGTGGCCACTATCTAATGCAACTCTAGACCTAAATCATAATGACGGAAAATTCATTGGTAAAGGTAGTCGGTTTACCGGGGATTTGCCCGGCTTTGTCTACTGGTAATGGTCCGAGATAAGGACCTCTATCACGGCAATGTGTCTCAGAAATGGTCCAAAATTGCTACATTCCTCTGTTATGAGATACCCATATGTTGCTTTTAAAGATATGATAACCTGATTTGCCCAGGACTCTCTTAATTGCCAATCCACAAGGCTCCTGTGATAATCAGCGCTAGTACCATAAATAACACAAGGGCCAAATAACCTGTCACTCAGGTTAGTCATATCGAAATGAATTATAACCGTCAGCAGCACTATTTGGCAGTGTCAGCGCAGTAAAACGCCTGAACAATAAAGGCACTCAACAAACTAGACTGATGGATGCACGGAATATATCACGTGAAGCTATCACGAGGTGACCTCGATATATTGATAAGGAATATTGATTTGCCGCATGAGGCATTTTATGCTCTATCGGTAACATTCGGTTCTCTGACAAGAAAGTCAGCGTGCCCGGACTGATATGATACAAATGGAACAACGAGTTTGTATTGCCTCTGACTGCCACCGCGAGTAACCTAAATTCCTAAGAAAAGTGAAGCCTCGATATTCTAAATGGTTACTATGCACCCCGTATTTACGAGAGTTTGACTGATTGCCACAGCAAGACTCAATTCAAAAGAAAAGTGAAGCCTCGATATTCTAAATGGTTACTAAACACCCGTATTTACTGACGAGACAGCAAGACTCTCTGAACTAGTTGCATCGTTCAATATGGGTATTGAGAAAAAATAGACACAACATCTTTCGTTCGAAATAATTTAATGGTTGACTTCTGGGCAACGCAGATGAGCGAGAAACTCTCTTCAAGGAATCAACCACAGAAATAACGCTACCGATGAATATTTCATTCAAACGGCCAGACAGCTCCAAATGTGCTAATGCTACGCAAATTTTATCAAGGCCAGGATGACACAGGAACATGCTCTTCTGAATGCATAAGAAAAATGTCAGAAACGCAAAAACCATTATCGGCCTAAAATGTCTCCATTGATGGAACTTATGAAATATAAGTTATGACACGTAAATCATCCACTCCAGCAAAATGTGCATGTAGCAATAATGGATCCGGAAAATGCTATATATATAGTTAACAAAAAAATATCTTGCATCCGATATACAGCTGATTCATTACTAATTGTGTTCTCCCCTACATTCTCTATATATTGGAGTGATTGCTTGAATAACTAATTTGTATATCGGCACAATCTAAAGAATGATTAATCTGATTCATGTGGTGATTTTAACAGAAAGCAATAAGAGATAATGGAATCATCGTCAGCAATCTAGGTCTTCTACTCAGTGCTCATTACCTGTAATCGCATATGATTGGATCTACATACTAAACATCAAACATCGACGCTATCGCATTGCATTGCAACGAATTTATTGCAGAACAATCTTGCAACTAGTAGCAAGTAATGAGGAACCATCCTGGCAAAAATTAGAATGGCATTGTCTTCCTTGTTTACTTTTGTCCTAGTAATCACCATATATAAGTGACATTCTGCCGAATCCGGCATTGTCAAATTATGGCGCGGTAAGGTCATGGCTGAGAAATACGTTTGAACAAATTATCTGAATATGTGACCATCACTCAATGGTTAGCAGAAGCAATTATATCATTTACATTGATGCAGACCTAAACTTAACGTGCGGTAATGCGGCATTAGTCAATAATCTACGTGTGTATCGCCGAATCATTGATAATCTAAGCCATTGGGATAGAGATAAGGTCAAAGGGTATCATGAGCGCCTTTCTTGCTTCAGCCTACAAAACAAAATTATTGATGCAATCAGGTACCGTATTGTGGCGTTCGAATGAAACCAGTCAGTGCGGATGTGTACTTCCATGGTTCTCTGGTATTATCACTCGCAATCCTACTAGCTATTTACAACACGTCTAGTATGTTGCCGATATCTGCAAACATGATAAATAAAAATGCGAGACATTATATTTGCTCTACTGCTTCACTCCGAGCTTTACTCATAAGTTATATATTACAATGTTTGGTGGTATCAATTACACCATGCACACTGCATCAAGAAAATGATAGGATTACCCGAATAATAAAGTAGCGTATCCGGCCGAGTTGACAGTATATATCACAATCGGATATATCTGTGGCAATTACATATTGCTAGTCCCGATAAACATATTAAGGCTATCGGATGTATTGAAAAACGTTTATGCTAATCACAAATAATTTAACCTTACTTAACAAATAAATTCAATAAAGGCTCCACACACTTTCGTTGCAGATTGTTATGGTGCATAATTTCCTTACATTATAATCAGTCAGTTGCAAGCATGCTTGATATCTGGTTGCAGTGGGTGTGGTAGCGTCAGATTTATACAGATCCAAAGATATAAGCCTTTCCAGATATATTTTCCAAGAATTGTAACAGATACAACCACAGGAAGTCTCCAGAGCATACCCATGACTAACAGTAAGTGTAACTATTAACTATCACTGAGTGGGGAATCCAAATATCGAGGGTAAACAAAAATATATAATTGCTCTAGCAACTGAAATTTACTTAATGTATCATTGAAGCATATTTGCCATGATACACAGCGCCCCGATATGAAGTGTTCATTATATCTTAATATCATTCACATACCTGATGCAAACAACCATTAGACAATGAGTCGCTTAGAACCCATTTGACATGCCCATCGAATAGCTGCGTAAATAAACCAACATTTCTCCGCTTGACTTGTAGCAGACACCGACTCTCAGAACACCGCTAATCCAATTTCTTTGACTAACCGAACGATTCCTACCCGCTGTGATAGTGACTGTTCACTTTAACTTATTCTTCGTAAATTATGATATTTGTGATGCATGATAGTCAACGATGAAGCTCAATTATTAAATCCTTAACGTAGATTAGGTTCTTTGTGATATTCTTGGAACTATATGAACATTGCAGCGGACAATTGCCGAATGTACTAGCATAATTGTAGTCATCTAATAACGTCAGAATTGGAAGCATTGACATAATAATAGATATTTGGGATATTCATCACCAACGTTATTGAACAAAAGGTACGCTCAACCGCAAGTTGGTTACAACAAGGCTGGCTACTATGTTCTAATCTCAATAATGAATTGTTAATTGCTCTGGGTCACTTTCATTGGTGACTAATATCAAGAAAAAGAAGCACAAACAATATTTAGATAAGCGCACAGCGTAGTTAACAACTGGATTACAGCATGGCATTCCCTATCGAATAACACTAGCAGGAAAATTACATGTGTATTTTACAATTGTCCAGCACAACAATATGTTGGTCGACTGTAAGGATATCTATACTTGGTCATTAACCGTTGGATATATCTCTTCGCAACTTTGATACCTTATAGCACAGATTTAATAATATAGAGACAAGCAATCACTAGGTATTGATGTCTATGGTTGCACATTGGCTTGTGTAACTCTACGTTACCCATACAGGAATATGTAATATAGTGATGCACATTTGCAGTACATTAAACGTGAAAAGTTCAATAAACAAGCTATCGATTCGTTGGCGCTGGGGAAGATAAAAACGTCAAACTACAGGATGGTAGGTGCATGACCTCAGAAAACAACGATCATGCTTTTGATTACATAACCAATGTTTGTCTTCCACCTAATAGATAATGATTTGTCCGATTATGCCACAATTGCTCAATTAATCTCAGTTCATAAAGGTTTGTCCTACATCTGTACCAACGATCGACTGTTAATTCCGCGGTTTGCTTGGGGGATATGGTTTAATTCATTTCATATTTCACATTTGATCGTCAATCTTTAAATAAGTGTAGCTAGAAAACGTTTGTCTTAACGGTAATGTTATGGGTTATATAAGCTCTCCTGCAAAACCTTTTTTTTGGTGATAAATGCAATTAAACCCTAGCATCATTTGTCAGGATTCCGGTTAACTCTTCAAAGCACTTTTGTTCCCACCAGTTCCTGTGCAGGAAAAAAAAGGACGGCAGTACCATAAGTACTTGAAGACGATAGCAAATGCAACAGTAATCCACTGGCGTAAGCGGGACTGGCGATGTTTCGTATTCGCTGTGAAAAGGATCCAGTAATAGACTCCATTGACCAATGACAATTATGTGTTTGAATGCTTCCCTTACGCAACAAATCATGACAATCTGATTAAGCAACGTGCCACTGCTACATTTTAATTTATTGAGACGAGATATTTCCCCCCTGTGACATTAAGATTTGATTTGCGATCATTTCACCGCAACAACTATATATATATATATATATATATATATATATATATATATAGAGATATATAGAGATATATATATATAGATATATATATATATAGAGAGATATATATATATATATATATATATATATATATATATATATATATATATATATATATATATATATATATATATATAGATATATATATATATATATATATATATATATATATATCTATATATATATATCTATATATATATATATATATATATATATATATATATAATATATATATATATACTATATATATATATATATATATATATATATATATATATATATATATATATATATATCTACATGCATTTTGAAGAGCATGAAAGGTTTGTTTTTTTCATTAGTTGAGATTTTAACATTAATACGCCCTATTATATCGATAATACGCATTTATCAACGTTTGGCACCTCAATCAATGTTTTGTATTACCAGATTAATAATGATCGCTGAGATATATATATATATATATATATATATATAGAGATATATATAGATATATATATATATATATATATATATATATATATATATATATATATATATATATATATATATATATATATATATATATATATATATATATATATATATATATATATATATATATAATATATATATATATATATATATCTCTATATATATATATATATATATCTATATATCTATATCTATATATGTATTTATATATATATATATATGTATATGTATATATATATATATATATATGTATGCATATATATATATATATATATATATATGTATATATATATATATGTAATATATATATATATATATATATATATATATTTCACTATGTGCTAATCATATAACAACAAAACCTGAATTATCCACATGTGCATACGGTGTTGGCTGTTATACTATTAAGCTTTTTGGTTCATTAGTAATGGCCGGGAATAGATCGAGCATATTGTATGCAATAATTTCTGAAACATAATATAATCATTATATTCGTTATAGGTAATTTATTTGCAATTTTGTAGTTGCACCCATTTTATTATTTCTGTGACGCACCTTTCTTACCAAAGCAAATCTATGCGTTTGGCTATTTAAACTTTCCTTAAGCTTTACAACCGACTTGAAAGTGCTGTAAGTATGACGACAGAGTGCGTCATTTTGCAACTTCCGATGAATTATATTTGTGCAATCAGTAACGGCAGTGTTAACTGCGAAACTAGACCATAATTGCATTCCGACAGTAATGTAAATCGTATTTTCAACGTAGTCGCAATGACGATGCTCTTTTTCATGATATATGTATTCTAATTACCCCATTTATAGATTTAGATTTGATCATCATTGCTCAACAAGTAGGTTTGTTTCAACGAAGTAATTTCCAAACGTCCTAAGGGGCGAATTGACCGTCATCAGAAATGATACAACATCTCATCGACGTACCGCCAGCTGAGGTTATCCTCCTATTAGGAATACATCCATAAACATAATTGCTTTTCGTCGACGAAGTTCATTACTGTAATCTTCTCAGCAAATAGGAAATGACGCAAGTCTTACGTATGCATGACGGATTAATGCTGCTTTTGTAATTGCTATCGCGATTCAGGTGCATTTATTACTGCCTTCCTTTTATGGTTCCGGTGTAGTGATAGAGTGGTGAAACATTGTTTGGGAAATTTGGCCGAACCCATGGCATTCGGCTCTATGGTTTTTTATAGCTGATTATGAAGACAAAAGGCGCTGTGGGAAAGTTTATGTAATCCACAGCATAAAAGTAAAGACATATACCAAACTAACTCCTTTTTTACATTTTATATAGGATTTTTGTAAAAGGAATTATGGACTTGGTTATAAAACTCTGGCTTTTAAATATGAAATCTGAATGGCATTAAATCTAATTCTAAGATTAGCCAATGCATACAGAGTGTTTTGATGGAACAGATAGAGGGCAGACGTTTATGAAATGAGGTGGATGAAGCCATGTTGGCAAACCAAGGAAATGTGCTTGTATGTTTACTAAAGCATGATCGTTGATTGATTTGATAATCAAACTAATAACTTGTACCTTGACGTCCTTATTATTAGCTTCCCCTGTTGGTGGAATATAACATTTTCCGCTTTATGTACTGCGAACATGCATCACTATATTTGGTATACATGGTTAGGTAACGTTGAGTTTCTCATGCCTAAGTAAACAGCCCAAGTGCATGCATATCAATCATTACCATCCACCTAATTCTCACCTGTATAGATGCTATAAGCCCAGACAACTCTCAGACAAACGACAATATGGCAGTTTCTTCGGCAACGTTCAAGCAAACGCGATGTCTTACTTGTAGCATAATGAATAATGCATGTAGTAGCAATTGGCATTTGGAATTCCGTGGAATGAATATGCTGAATGTTATTCGAAGATATCCAGCGTGTCACGGAATGACTCGGTCACCGCGGTATAATGCGTAGATAATTCATGGTCAGACTAAATTAGGTCAAAACTAGAGTGTGTGGTGCATAACGGCCACACCATTCCTTATCGAAGCTCATATTGCGCCCATGCTCTATGAACTGCATCCAGTCTCTAAACTTGTGTCAAAGGCGCATAAATTAATTCCCGGAAGAGAACGTGATTTTGAAACTGCAAACAAAACTCGTATACATTAACTCCTAAATCCAAATAATTAATAACACGGCGATCATTTTGACTATCGCGTGAGAGTGCAATCGTAAATATGTTATGACATGGTCACGCGAATGATATGGTGAAACATAGGACCCACTTGACCATGCGATTACTAACACTTAATGTGTTTGATGTTACTACCAGTCGTGATCAGCGTCCAGGAGGGCTGGTAAATAGCAGCTGACTGGTTTCCACTATTTACTTTCACAATCATGTGCAGTTGCAAGTATCAAGTGGCCAACAGTGGCTGGCGATCATTAGCACTCGATTGATCTTTTGGTGGTGCAGATTATAACAACATTTCCTGTCTTTCCTGGTGAATATCAAGGACAAAATGCTTAACATTATGGTTATTATCAACACTGCTATTCAATTTATAGCACATAATGCAGCTTCAATATCAAAATTGAGAAGAAAAAGCAATAAATACTCACTATCATGAGCCCGCAGTGGGTAGCATATTTGTAGTAACGGGTTGGTCAGGCGATGAAATTGGATTTGCGTGTTTCTAAAAATCAGTATCTTCTACAGGTCATGTGGAGAAACTATGTTCCATTAGCTCAGCCGTATGGACGCTAAATGGACAATTGGTAAAATCAAGTGGTTTGTAGTTTTCTAACCGGTGTCCATGTACCAGGAGAGCATTTAGGACTGGTCTCATTTTATTCATTCCCATTGATTGAATAACCTCTATTGATCTGGTTGGGGGATTATCGTTTTGTCTTCACCGTCTATTGGTTCACCGAGTAGTTAAAGACAAGTACTGGTTTCATGGTTATCAATGACAACTGAGCTTTTATCCATATTAGCTTTATGTTTTGTGGCTTGTTGTTTTTGTATATCTATTGAATACATGTTAAATGCTCGAACTAATCGATAACATTAAGACCAGTACCGTCTACAGTAGACACTGGACGCATAGCGGATATCATTTGACACTACATGTTCCATCTTTTTTTCTATCTGGTGTTGCCTATGTAATGGATACGAAAGGGAGGGAAATGGGTTTGTAAAGTCGTCTTGATCATAGAGGTTGTTGTCAGATAAGTCTAACTCTGTGAGATTCAGTTGCCTGTCTCTGAGGAAGAAGTTGGGCTGTTTAAAAGTGCTAGGCGGTGTCATGGGATCATGAACGCTACTTGTTGAAGCTACTTGTTGAACGTACCCCGTATGCTATGAGCGTTTGTGCGCATGATCAATAAAGGCCTCCTACTTCCGCCAAGATGGTGTCACGCTTGTTATGACATGGTGGCAGCGGTAAAACCGTGAAATATGAACTGTTGAGTGAGTATTTGTCATACTGTGGTGGTGCCAATGTTGGAATAATTTGTGTAGTAAGTTTCGGGCACAGTTAGAGACATGGCTAAGTTCAAGCCGCCACAGGAATTTGACTTCAGCAGGCCGACAGAGTGGACAGCGTGGCGTGAGAGGTTCGTCCGCTACAGCGTGGCCGCCAAGTTAGGAGCAGAAGAGGGCGATGTACAGGTGGCAACCCTCGTATACGTTATGGGTGGTGAGCAGGCCGAGACTATTTTCAAATCATTTACCCTCACCGACGCCCAAAAGAAAGATGTAGAACACGTGCTAGGGTGCTTCGACAGCCATTTTGTTCCCAAAAGAAACATTATTCACGAGCGAGCCTTGTTCTACCAGAGAAACCAATAGCCCAGCGAGTCAGTTGAGACATTCATACGCTGCTTATATGAGCTATCAGCCCATTGTAACTTCCAAGATAAACGTGATGAACAGATTAGGGACCGCCTTGTTGTGGGTCTGCGTGACAGGGGAGTGTCGAAAGACTTACAGTTGAAGGAGGACCTGCAGCTGTCAGATGCTATCGCTACGGCACGACAGGCTGAGAGTGTGAAGCAGCAGCTCACGGAGCAGCTGCCCAGTGGTGCGGCACTGGATGAAGTTAATCGTGGGAGTTCGAGGAATCAGGGCCGGCGCGGTCGAGGGGGCCAGCACGTCAAGACTCCAACAGATAATCGCGCGGCTCAAGTTCAGCGGTGCAAATTTTGCGATCGTGAGCATGTGATGGATAAAGCTCAATGTCCGGCGCGAGGGGCTCAGTGCAGACGCTGCAAGCGGAAAGGACATTACGCGAAGTGCTGCAAGTCGACCGGTAAAGCTTCCGGTGGCATGATTGGGAGTTTAGCAGGCGCATCACCGGGTTTGCGGGAGATTACTGTTCCCGACCCTTCAGAGGCATACATCGGCGCAGTTTCTCACGCGGATGCCGTGGATATACCGTTAGAGGTGACGTTGGTCTTGTGCGACAAACCGATGCGGTTCAAGGTAGATACTGGCGCGGATGTCACCGTTATAAGTGAGAGAGCGTATCGGGGGATGAAAGACCCACCACCCTTGGCCCCGTGTGGCATGGGGTTGAACAGTGTTGGCGCCAATCTTCCCTGCATTGGAACATTTCTGGCGAAGGTGCCATACAAGCGAACGGTGTACAAGATGAACATTTACGTGTGTCCAGATGCAACTAACAATCTGCTCAGCAGACGTGCGTCCCTCACAATGGGACTCGTGAAGTTTGATGTTGGTGAGGCAGTTAACCCCTCCGTGTACGGTGACGTGGGCCTGATGAAAGTTCAACCGGTGCAGATCAAGCTGCGACCTGACGCGGCGCCGTACAGCCTTGTGACTCCGCGTAGGGTGCCGGTACCATTAGAGGGAAAGGTTCAAGTTGAGCTACAGCGAATGGAGTCGTTGGAGGTGATAACGAGGGTCACGGAGCCGACCGAATGGTGCAGTCCGATGGTTCCTGTTACGAAGCGGAACGGCGATGTTCGCATATGTGTCGACCTAAAGCGGCTGAATCAGGCGGTGTTGCGAGAGAGGTACGTCCTTCCCACTCTGGATGACCTCCTGCCCAAGCTAGCCGGGGCTAGTGTATTCACATCACTTGATTGTGCCAGTGGATTTTGGGCCATACCTCTGGATGAGGAAAGCGCGAAACTCACTACATTCATCACTCCGTTCGGGCGGTATTGTTTCCGCCGGCTCCCCTTTGGAATTTCTTCGGCGCCCGAGATTTTCCAGCGAATCATGGCCGATCTGCTCGCTGATCACGAGGGAGTAGTCTTGTACATGGACGACATTCTGGTCCATGGGGCGACCAAGGCGCAGCACGACGAGCGACTTGAGAGAGTGATGACTACGATCCGAGAATCTGGCCTCAAACTGAACGCCAACAAGTGCAAGTTCAGTCAGTCGAGCCTGACATTCTTGGGACACCATGTGGATGCCAGTGGGGTGAAACCCTCTGCGGATAAGATCGCAGCGATTGCAGACCTGGAGGCACCAACCGATATCCCAGGACTGAGGAGGTGCCTGGGCATGATTAATCATCTTGGCCGTTTTGCCAAGGATCTTGCCACCGTGTTGCGACCTCTGAGTGATTTGTTGCGGCAGGATACCGCGTGGTACTGGGGTAGTGAGCAGCAGGATGCTTTTCAGAAAGCGAAGGAGCTGATCACGAGTGCGTCGGGTCTGGCGTACTTTGACCCGCGGAAACCGGTGGTTGTGTCAGCGGACGCCAGCAGCTACGGGCTGGGGGCGTCAATTATGCAGGAACAGCTGGGTGGAGAACTGAAGCCCATTGCGTTCGCATCACGTACAATGACTGAGGCAGAGACTAGATATGCGCAAATTGAGAAGGAATGCCTGGCCGCCGTCTGGGCCTGTGAGAGGTTCCAGCAGTACCTCAGTGGTTTGCCGTCATTTCGACTTCTGACGGACCATAAGCCTCTAGTGCCGCTCATGATGAGCAAGGATATCGCGCAAGTTCCAGTCAGGTGCCAGAGGTTGCTCATGCGGCTCATGAGGTTTAACCCTTTGGTTGAGCACGTGCCGGGGAAATCCTTGGTAGTTGCGGATACACTCTCCAGGAGCCCCTTGCCGAGCACAGATGTGGAGAAAATGTGCGCTGAGGAGGTGGTGGCGTATGTGGAGTCCGTCAAGACGTACGCATTCTCAGCTACAAAGCTGAATGACGTGAGAGCCGCAACCGACCGTGATCCGGAAATACAGTCCGTGATTGACTACACGATGTCTGGTTGGCCCGAGTACATCAAGGACGTGCCAACGTATCTCCGGAAGTATTACGAGATAAGGAGCCACCTGTCCGTGTCTGAGCGCCTACTCTTGTATGATGACAGGATATACATCCCGCGAAGTCTACAGCAGGACATACTGAACAGGATTCATGATGGGCATCAAGGTGTCAACAAGTGCCAGGAGCGTGCAAGAGCCACTGTGTTTTGGATTGGGATCAGCCAACAGATCAAAACCTTGGTAGAATCTTGTAGCCACTGTGCACAGTGCCGCAAAGCGCAGAACAAGGAGCCGCTCATGCCTACACCTCTACCCGATAGGCCGTGGCAGCGCTTGGGCGCTGATTTGTGTGAACTCAAAGGTTCGACATACCTAGTGGTAGTGGACTATTATTCACGCTATATCGAGATCAAGAAACTTGTGAAAGCGACAGCGCTTCATGTTGTGTTAGCCCTGAAAGGACTGTTTGCCCGCTGGGGCATACCCGAGGTTCTCGTCAGTGATAACGGACCCCAGTTCGCCTCGCATGAGTTCCTCACATTCGCAGCGCAGTATGGGTTCCATCACGTGACGTCCAGCCCCTACTACCCGCAGTCAAATGGCGAGGCTGAGAGGGCCGTACAAACGGCGAAAACCATTCTTCGGCAAGACGACCCATTCCTTGCCCTGATGATTTATCGCGCTACTCCGATCGCGGCTACAGGTTTTAGCCCCGCGCAGTTGCTCATGGGGAGACAAATCTGTACCACCTTGCCCGTGCTAGGTAGGAATCTACAGCCTGATTGGCCTGTTTCAGGTGTTGTGCGCATGAATGATAAATACGCAAAGACGACCTACAAGCGCGACCATGATCAGCACCACAATGCCCGACCATTGCCTGAGTTGTCACCCGGACAACATGTACTGATCAAGACCGATCAGAATAAACACTGGGACTCTAGCGCCACGGTTGTGCAAGCGAGTGAGACCCCGAGATCAGTCGTTGTGCAGACAGGAGAGGGAAAGACGTTCCGCAGGAACAGGCGTCACCTTCAGCTCGTACCCAACCCTGGAGAGACTGTTTCGAGTGCGAGCCCTGCAAAGGACCATTCGTCTGGCCTCGTTGCGCCGGCGATGGCCGCGCCTACAAATGTTGCACCGACTGCAACACCAGAGCGTTCGGCCGGTGATGCTCAGACCACCCGGTCTGGCAGAATGGTTAAACCTGTCGCAAGGTTGAACCTGTAAACTGGGCCATAATAATGCCCATTCATTTCCAGTCAGTGAGGTAGTCTACCCTCATTTGACCATTTCAAAGTGAAAGTTGTGAATTTTTGACAGTATTTTGGACCATAATGTGCTCTAAAGTTGTTTTCACACCTTGCTTTGCTATATATATATATATTTTGTGTTTAAGCTGTTGATGGTTTGTTTGATTTGCTGAACTGATGACTTGGTTGATTTTACGGTAACCTGTACTGTATGGCATTTGATTGGTAAATGTTTCTTTTGTAATTTTTTGTCATTAGTTTGGTAAACTTAAAAAAGGGGGGAGATGTCATGGGATCATGAACGCTACTTGTTGAAGCTACTTGTTGAACGTACCCCGTATGCTATGAGCGTTTGTGCGCATGATCAATAAAGGCTTCCTACTTCCGCCAAGATGGTGTCACGCTTGTTATGACAGGCGGCATTGAGCATCTGCAATTATATATTTTGTGTCTTGAAACACAAATTAAGTGCTAGATATTCATACCCATTCATGCCTGCTGAAGGTCTGCCTACTTTGATGTACTTTGCTAATGTGCAGATATGCCTCCCTCGATGTCCCAAGTCCAACTGACCGCTGCAAAAGCGAGGGAAACGGCAACTCCTGTTGGCCGCCCCTTCGGATATTATTCGACCACATCTACAATAGGTTCACCCACCACGTTCCTTTAAGCTCAACTGAAGCCTCAAAATAATGATTAACCTAATAAACCAATAAACCAACTCGATGTGTATTTACTGGCAAATGTTGCAGGTAATGTTTATCCCATCCGCTTGGTAGAGAAAGAATATATTGCAGTCATAAGCTGTTGACCATTTGCAATGCACTATGTATCAAATATGTTTTTGCCCTGGCCACCTATCACCATATGGTTTTAGATGGCAAACCTTGTTAGTCCTTGTAAACGTTTGTGAATCAAGTATAACCACGGATTACCAATACCATTCTGTGGTAACCTCTGTGAGATGAAAACTCAGTAGTAATCCGCTGCTTCGCCCAAACGCCATATGTGTTAATCATCAAGCCTTTAGAATGACACTCATTAGTAAATTCTACTGAGTTCCATGCCAACGGTGACGGCTAAGTGGCAACTACTCGTAATGAAGGTTGTTTTTGACAGCCATCAGTTAATATCTCGTACTATGATGAGCAAGTAAAACAAGCAACGCCATTTACTTTCCATGATGCACAATTTAATGCACGAGATATTGACTCCTCGTTATGGCAACTGAAAAATCCTCTGTTCATCGTGATTATAAATTCAGGTTTTTTTACTGTCAAAATACTGCGCTTCTTGAGAGAGACTCTCACGTTTTGTATTAGACATACACCTTAACAAATATGACGGTTTACTCATGTCCTGTGTATTCCATTGAACCAGCATCTTAAAGGCACCGTCAACCTTTAATAGTTGATGATATTCTTAGTGTGTGTTTTCGTCAGCGAAATGGAAGAGTGGTATTTGATCCAATGCTGCTCTGTTTGTCATCCTTTACATCGATCTATTTGGTTTCGCTTTCATAAGTATGACAATTGCTTATCCTAATAATGCACAAACAAAACTCGTTTCAGAATGTTATAGATACAATTAATCTGCGACGAAGTGTCAGATGCATTTCATTTGAACCACGTGATCTGCACCTATCGTTTGCAATCAAGATGTCCAAATAACACTCAGCAAGACCATTTGTTATATTGATACCACTTTGTTTTAAGGCACCGGATCTCAAGACAGTTAAACATTATCGGCTAACCTCATCCACGGCTGCCTGGTCGCCAACAATGTGGAAACTTGGACCAAAATAAGACTCTCATGAGGGGGTACGCTTTTACCGTTCCAAATAAAGCTCCCGTTTGTAATGCGATAAGCAGTTACTATCAGTATCTAAAAAGTTGACCAAGTTTTCCATTGGCAATTCGATCGGAAATGGAATGAAATTGTAAAGTTACTTAGCGGAGGTTGTGTTGGGGTTAAATGGGACGGTGCTCGCTATAATAAGTACAACCAGTAAAGCTGAAACTGAGAGTGAACTGATGACTGATAGAGAACCTTCCACTCTCTATTGCTGTGTATTATTTTGTTTGTAATTGTAATAGTTTATTACTAACACACATGTTTTAATTTTGGCAACAATGTTAATTTCGTTTCCTGTAAAATAATGTGAAAGTGGTGCACTCTGGCATTCAATCATTGACCACACTGGAGATAAGAAGGTTCTCATCTTGGGAACATCATGTACAGGTAAACAGCACAAATTAATATAATATAAAATAGGGACAAAGAGCTTTTGTAGTACTATTAAGACTGATATAGCGTAGATGAACAGTGTGTTCACTTAAGATCAGGGAACTTTAACCACCTTTGATATGTTGAGTCCCTATGATGGTGTTTTATTTGGACGGGACCAGGGTGTAACACACAACACTGTTTTAATATTCAGAATTTCATGCCGCTTAATTCAAGCATATAAACCTCCGCGGTTTGTATGACAAAAACTGGAAAGCAGGTTTTCAAATATACTTGCTGTAAATTTGGGAGAGCTACGAGATTTTATTTGATAAAAAACAACGAGAATGTGAAGTGTTTTCGTTTCCTTGACTAATAAAAAGTCATGTACTGGTATATTAATGGGGTCACCATATTACAATCAATTGATTATCAGAATCATTCAGTAAAAGAAAATTGTGTGATTAGCATATGACCCGTCGCGTATTGTCACATGTTTTAATGGCCTGTTGTTTGTTGTGTTGTCGCGTTCCTTATCATGTAGTTAAAATACAGCTAGTGTAAGAAGAAGTGGTCAAGAAGGAGTGTCTGAACGTACGACATCTTTAATTCTAGAGGTGAATCCACCAAGACACAAAACTGTGAAAGTAGAGGTAGCTAATCATAATGTTACATTGTTCTCTTAACTGAATAATCTTTCACATCCCAAAGAACGGCTGACAGTGAATCGATCATTATTTATTGTATATTTTTGTTTGCTTGGTACGTTTGTCTGATCTTAGGTAATAAGACAATGTCCGACAAGATAACAACCGGCCGTACTATAACATTGGCCTCAAGGGAATACATGATGACAGATTTGTTATCATTTCATCTATTCATCTATCCAACGGAATGAAATTATACAGCTGTGGTTTTTGTCAGGAAGCATTACAATATATAGATCAGTACAATAAGTGAAATTAAGAAGCCGCAGCAGATGCCGACTTGTGAAGATACGATGGTATGCACATTAACATGGTTCAAATCCAATGTGTTGAACACTTATTTGGTGCTTCGAT
The DNA here is from genome assembly GCA_034190875.2 of Urechis unicinctus. NCBI lineage: Eukaryota > Metazoa > Annelida > Polychaeta > Xenopneusta > Urechidae > Urechis > Urechis unicinctus. The sequence goes on from CM067358.1 coordinate 16,612,013, forward strand.
ACACAATCGCAGTGAGTATCTACTTCTAACAACATTTCTCTCTAGAAATGTCACATAAAAATGCTGTTTATCGTTGTGATGCATTTATCTAGAAAAGAAGGTTGTCATGTTATTTTACCAATTGCATATCCAGTGATACTAAGCAAACAAGCTATCGTGTCTTGTTATGCTACCAATAGCTTATCCAGTGATACTAATCAAACAAAGTCAAGTAAAGAGCTGCATAAAATATCCGATAAAGGTATTGCAACTATTTCGAATTGGCTAAATGCGTTGTATTTCTACCGTATTATAGTGACGGGAAATACTTTAATGAACGGATACTGGGGATTCACAACGTCTATGAACTGGTAAAGACACGGGAAAAACCCCCTAAACTAGGCAATAAATCTCATTGTTTATTAGTTCTCCGTTCCATAAAACAAAAACATTATGAGCTGACTTTTGCAATCGCCTTACAGGCCAGTGAATGTTGCCATGGTGCTTGAATTGAATATCGACCAATTGTCTTCATGCGAGCCACATCAACAGAAGGCGCTGCATCTACAGAAATGTGGATGCATTTACGAAATCAATGGAAACGTGCAAGACAAATGCACGGTTATATTATTCGTGGGTAAAACCAATTTGCACAGAAATCTTTGACAATCATAAAACCAAACTATTTTGGTAATCATTGCTACGACCCAAATGCCACAAGGGACAAAGTTACCTGTCAGAGCGGGTGATCATATCTAAATGACATACGACCATAAGTTGCGTTAACAGGGGGCATCGCCGCAGCAAAACGCCCGAAAAAGAAATATAGCGTCCAAAGTACTAAATGGATGGGCGCTGGTTATATAACACGTTGATCCATCATAACAGTAATTTATCACAAGACAACTTCGTATAAATTTAGGCGCAAATTTCTCGTGATAGAGCCATTCTTACAAAGTGATAGGAACAATCTCAATTAAAGTGTCCTTCCGTGTACTCCACAAAAGTTAGCTACATTATATACAACGCATTGCCACATAACGGTTATGCATTGACTGTGTTGTGCCATGCTAGCGGTGAGCTGTCTTGTATGGTACATGTGGGCAAAATGTTCTTGGGTGTAGCACGCTGGTAACAAGCCGGTGGCAAAGCACTGGACTGGTGTTGAGTGATAGATGTGGAGCCGAGCTGGCAGCAGGCTGTAACAGACCGGAAGGTGATGTGCTGTGGTTAAAGGTATTAAAGGGGGAGAGAGGTTTCAAGGGGGTGAAATGCACAACTGCAACTTCCTTGTCTCTTATGGGACCGGAAAAGACAGCATGAAACAATAAACATATACGAACCGCTGTATTGAAAATGTAATGTGTAGGAAGGTACAAAAAAGGAGGAATTACTCATATTTATTCTCAATGGTGTTACATATCATACATGCTATGCCCCAATCACTTTCATCCATTCAAATGCTCTTGCTTTGCCGGGGCCCCAACTATAATACTGCTTGGCCAAGCAAACCATGCTTGAAGCAAACCATGCGTATAGGACAGCCTTCAGGACGATCTACACGATTGTTTTTTGACAAAATACCTTTCCCTTTATCTAACGTTATCTGCTGTCACGTGAGATGATTACCTTGTAAGGGTCAAGAAGAATGAATTCATTAAAAGAAACCATAGAAAGCAAGACATGAAAAGTTACTGATTATTATTGGTGTCTTGTTTGACAATATGCTCCACCGGGCAAGTAACCAGATTCATTTGAGACTAACAGGTGTATTGCTCTTTTCTTTCAGCGTCCTAGGTTCTTTGTTTGTACATGCACTCCCCTTTGTCCAAATTCCATAAGCATCCACAGGGTGGTTGACCCATATTTCGATATGTATCTAATCTCAGGTTCAGGTCACTTATTTAAATGTATTGTTCCCTATGTCATCGAACGGCATCTGTACAACTAGGGTTGTTTGACACCCTGGTATGATACGTGACACTACAATAAGAGTACGTTAGCTATTTAACTATGTACCGAGGCTGATTTATTTGTACAAAGTATATGAATGTTAGAGTCATATTTCAGATAACGTTTACATTGACATCGGTTCTACAGGACAAATATAGGATAAATATCATAAAGATTACATCATTTGTATGTGTAATCTAATTAGCTAAATACTTATTGCAATCCACTTCATGTCAAAACGATGTTCGTGGACCGTAAAAGTTACTGCATTTGTCACATTGATAGAATTTAAACAAACCATCCACTTTCAGGCTGTTTCATACTCTGCCGAATGTCAAGAAGCTTGATCCTAGCCGACTGAGACTAGGTCTTATTAAAAACGAAGACGCTTAATAAGCAGGCCTGTTCCAATGGGGTAAATCCATCATAAGTTCTCATGTAACAAGGCGTAAACGACCCGTCACCAAGAAATAGATCCTGTAAATGTGACATATTGCCGTATTGGTTTATGGTGTTGCTATTTTAAGCTTAAGCAGTACATTAAAACCAATAATTGTCATTGGTCAAAAGAGTCAACCGATGGATACTTTTCTCAGCTAAGCATGATGGATTATTATTGCATCTGCGTGTACTATCGTCATTCAGGTGCCTCTATCGCCTCCCTGTCACGGTTGTAGATCAGTGACTGAGTGGAAACGAAGCGATTGGCAGAGTTAACAGGAATCTGGCCAAGTGACTCAAGAGTTCAAATGGTCTCGAAACAAATACTATTTTTGCATTGGTTTCAATTAAGTGATGAAGTTGTCGACATCGTATTTCTAGATTTATTGCGGCATTAACATTACTTTGTTGATTCAAATACAGGACAGACCTATATTGACCTGAGGTTTATGAAGCAATTTCGGTACTATGTTACAACATACTTTTATATACTTATTCGTAATTTTCCCTTTTGGGGGCAGCTGTCGTTGAAGCAGCAAAACATCGTACTAATTATAGATCTTAATGCGCAACTACGTTGATTAACATTCACATGTAAAATGTATTTATATTAATAATATAATGAACATGTCAAAACATAATCGAGTTATTGATTCATGATCAACACCATGAGTTCTCCCGTTAGGGTTTGTGGGATATTGTAACGCGATTACAATACATTGTAATGTGATTCAATCAAAGATGAATAAGCTTGCATTAAATGTTTACAAAAAGCGCAATACCTCATAGCGGGACATTGCGTATCTGAAGGCACATCCCTTGTTCCAGGTCTTAAATATGCCTAACGGTCTTTAAACTATTCTGTCAATGATTCAAATTCTGACATTTTTAGAAGACAGTAGGGCTAGTACATCTGATTGTTGTCCATTGCAATGTTCAGTTATTTCCAACAAAACTACAGGTGTGTCAAGGATTCTAGGCTATTGCATTATCGTAAACATCGTGCTTTACTGCCATATAAGAACACATTTCGACACATTCCAAGAACACGTGATGTTGTAATTATGATACAAACATTACTGCAATTTGAGCGCTATTGGGATTTGGAATTCGATGGGAATCATTTCAATCATCGTGATTAATGCACCAAAAGTTTGTCTGCAAAAATCCACGCTGGATGCCACAGTCGCCGGTATATTATGTGTGGACAAATAATGGCAAGGTGTGCGTAATTCTTGAATTTATGGAGCAAAAGGTCAACACGATTCATTAGAGAACCTCGTTTCGCGTCCGCACCGTTTAGCGCTCGTGTAGTATTCATGTTGTATTTGCACATTCGACTGCATCAAAACGAGCTTCAAACGCTTGTATGATTCATTCCCATGTGAGCCTTATGCTCCTTATTTTTGCACTGTCGGATACATCTTAACATGTGGAATATTGACGCAGGCCACTATAATGTGTAGGTGAAACCCATGGTTGTCAAAACATAGACGATTGTATTAGATCCTTTTGAATGGCACCTGTTGAATGCCTCATGCTATATATCAATCATCACAATTAATATGGTTAACATTTACTGATATGTAAATCCAAGGAAAATGGGAAAGGTAGAAAAACAAATGAACAGGCAAGTAATATTTCTGGTAAGCGGTCTTTTTTGAGAATAAAGCAGTCATGTTAGACAAATTCCTCCTCTACACCGCTATTACAATTACTATTGCTGATGTCCGGGTGTTCTCGTCGTAAATTGCTCACAAATAAGTTAATATGATTTCTTGGCCGTTGGAACAGATTTGGGTCGATGCAACGAATGGCCGTAAGGGAAATCAAAACCAGGAATTCATATAAGATCCATGCCAGTAGGTGACTTCTTATAAGCAGCTATAGTGACCGAAACGCTAACGATGAAAGGCAAATAATCGACGGGGGTGTCGGGTTAGGTTGCTTACGGGTTTATGAATATTGTTTTGTTTCATATTCAAATGATAGACTTGCACCAGACGACGAACATCTTCTCCTTTGCATTAACTTACATTCAATGCCAGAAAGCTGCTCCAACATTTCAGTGTATTTCACAAAGAACAAATCGGTGAGCGCAATATTGCTGCTTATAATGCTGTCAGGTTCGTGTGATTCTACTGAATAAGAGGGCATGTATTGCTTGATGAAATTTTAAAGCAAAGTTCACATCACATCTGTTTCACTCATTTTAAATCTTAAGTTGTGCCACAGTAAGCCAAGCAATGACGGGTTCACTACTCGCGCCGATAGTTGTAACTCTCAATCATTAGCTACGTTATAGACAACTGTCGTAGTTGGTGTGATAGATATGGTTACGTACTGCTGTTATATGCATAGATAAAGATGGTATTCTGACAACTCTCCATAGTACTTAGCACCAAGTCTTTTCTTTGTGTAGAAAACCGCTAGACACCCAAACAGCTGGCCATATTATTTTGCTACATAACCATATGCAGCGATGATACGTGAAACAATTGTAACGTGAGCATGACAGCAATATGCTTCGCTTAAGCCGCTGGTTCATACCTCGAAATAGGATTCGTATACAAGAAAACATACGACAGAGTTGCCTGCAATAATAAATTGCAGATAATATACGAACATGCCATTGCTCTATTGTGTTCAGTAAATATCACAAAACCTACGGCCAAACAATAATAAGTTACTCATGTGAAATGCTTCTAACCCTCTGCAAGATCATATGACACCATGGCTTATCATTCGGATACCCACATAAATAAAGACATCTCCTTTGCCGAGACATCAGTTAAAGTATTAGTAAATCGACTCTGGGTCCAATATTGTGCCTATATACATAAGAGTCCACGTCTGCTAATGTGATAATATGGACTACAATTGGACATTGCCCTTTCTGAGTATTCGCTTTTATGGTTCCAAATAAAACCCATTGATGGTAAAGCTATAGGCAGTCGCTATCATGTTGTAGAGGAGTGACCAAGTTTCCCATCATTATATGGATAGGAAATTGTTTTCTAGTTACTTTGCGTCGACTGAGTTCAATGTGCCGAGGGACAGAGGTTACTACATGCATGACAAAATAAACCCATCTGAAGTCGGTTATGAGTCTTAGCGTTGGTCTAAAATGGTCGCAATGGGAACAATATATAAGCTGAATTTTGCTATCGCATTTTGTCCCGGGGATGTTGCCACGTCGTTTAAATTAAACACACTGTGATTATATCGATCAAAGGTTGCTAGATGGGAACTATGTATATGGACGGCGACGCATCATAGGTACAATGGATGCATCAGCAAAAACAATGGCTACGTGAAACTTAGCAAGACAAATGCATAACCATATTATTCGTGCCCAAATCCAATTTGCACAGAACTCACCAGCCTGCTCATCGACCAGATGATCTTCGCTAGCCTCCAAATACAACAAGGGCCAAATTACCTGTCACTAAGGATGATCATATCTAAATGACATATGACCGTAAGCAGCGATATCTGGTGGTAGCACTACTGCAAAACGCCGGACAAATCCAAAGAAATGAAATGGATAGGCGCTTGGGATATACCATCTTAATCCATCACAAGGTAACCTAGATATACTAAATGGGGAATATTGAATTGATATATGAGGTATTTAAGTTTGTCCCGCCTCACCAATATAATGATAGACATCAAGGAATTAAATTTGATTTTTGAAATTTTTTAAATTCTATTTTTAGCAGCCATCATATAACATTATATCATCAACGGTGAGGCTCAATATTCTCGAGCTTAATCAATTGTGCTGTCTCGATTGATAGGAATAATGTGAACAAAATTCATAAAGCAGTAGGACTATGCATAATCGAGTAATAAAAGCATCAATCTGTATCACAATGAGTATTCCGATTTTCAGATTCTTTTTATTATTTGGAGAGTTTCCCTTTGTCACCTAGGAAATACACGGTTGTTTCTACTTGGGTGAAAAAATGAAATGTTTCATCTGTAGGGAGTGTGGAAATGCTGCAGGATGTCACAATGAGATGCTGATAAATCTGACATTGAACTTATGCCAGTGAGGCTCGGTTGCATTGCACCGCCATCGAGTATTTCCTGGCGATAATGTCGGTATTTCCTCCGTCATTTGGATATACAACGAGCAGCACACACGATCTAAACCATAATGATATGTTATTATTTTACAGATGGAGAAGTGTTATGTAGGATGTAAATGCCTCCATGAAAGGTTTTATCACCATGTTTGAAAAGATTCGTTTGTGTATGATGGTTTATAGGAACATTGGTATTCCAGGCAGTAACAGAAATCTTTCAAATGCATATATATATATATATATATATATATATATATATATATATATATATATATATATATATATATATATATATAGATATATATATATATATATATATATATATATATATATATATATATATCTATATATATATATATATATCTCTATATATATATATATATATATATATATATATATATATATATCTGCATATATATATAGTCTATACATACACACACACACATATATACACCCACACATATATATATATATATATATATATATATATGTATATATACACACACACACATATATATATATATATATATATATATATATATATATATATATATATAATATATATATATATTATGGCTTTTATGCCTTCAAATATAGCTCCCAGGTGTAAAGGCAATAAGGAGTCACTCTCACAATGCAGTAGAATAACCAAGCAACCCCTCATTAATTGAGGCTTAAGAAAAATAAATGATTTATGTGAGTCACAATTATTTGGTCATGCAATGGAATTTTCAAGTATCCCCGAAATGGTAAATTCAAATAACGATAGTCCATGGACAATGCATAACATTCGTTCATTGTTTAAAATATACCGGACCCTTCACAGCTGAATGAATAACTGTCGGTCCGTTTTGTCGCATATCGTTGGTTTGGGAATTTTAGCTGCGCATAATATCTTCTGACGATACTTCTCTCTTGAAATGGCACATTTAAATGCTAGTCATCATTATGAAGTGTTTATTTTGCTCTCTTCTCGTCAAAGATACATTACCAGTGAGGGGATGGTTGTCATGTCGTGTTATCGATAGCTTCTCCAGGTACACCAAGTAATCAGCCTGCCTAGTGTAGGACACAGCTGGACACAATGGAGTACCACTTACTGTCCGCCGCAACCGGAGATGGAGCCTCCCTCACATATTGAGCCCGGGCTTCGTTCTCCTTAACAGTAAAATTAGTTATGAATTATTGATATCATTTGTCGACTATTTCATGACGAAAGTAGACTAAAATAGGGAATTCAGCAATAACATCAGATGGAGGTCACGACCTATATATGGCTAAATGCACAGTATGTGTACCGTATCATAGTAATGGAATAAGCTCCACCTAACAGAGTTATGTGAATCGGTAATGGAAATGAATCCTGTCCGCGGTAATAGGATACTATTGGCCTAGAACGGCTGAGCCTTTATTATGAGCTATACGTAAGTGGAATCGAATAAACAATTCGAGTTGAATATTGTTATCGCCTTTAAGGCCAGTTCTTTAATTCAATCAGCTTTGCTTAATATCAGCTTAATATCGACCAAAGGTTGCTACATGGGAACTGCGTCAATGGACGGCGCCGCATCATCGGGTGCATAAGCAGAATAATAATAATGTGAAACTAAGCAATACAAACGCATGGCTAGAATATTCTTGACCAAAGACGATTATCACAGAACTCTCTTCAAAGCTCACCGACCAGGATCTTTGGTAATCATCGCTAGTGACCAAAAATACGAGAGGAAAATTACCTGTCATTACGGATGATCATATCTTAATGACATGTGGCCGTGTTGGGCGCAAGCTGGTGGTATTACCGCAGAGAAATGCCCGAACAATAAAGACATCCAAATAATTGAACAGAAGGTACCCTCTGTATTTTGATGATAAATGTGAATTAAAATGTGGTTGTTATTGTAATACGTCCTACATATAAATTAACTAGATAAATATCATTGACTTAATCCGCTGTATATTGCCATTCATTTGCGAGCCAATACCATTAACAACAGAAGCTTAACGAGGGAATTTACCTTAAAAGCGTCATACCTTGAGGGTAAAAATCCATGCCATGCTGAGCATTTATACTGGCACCGCGGGTAGATTGAAATGCGAGTTATATCGTTTTAATTAACAACCAGCCTTGCTAGCAATAAACTCAGTGTGATGGATATCAAGACATGGTTTGATGTCCACTGACGGACCCCGACCCCACACCCCCAAGAAACACTTTCATTTTGTTGCAGTTGAGTCTGCTAAGAAACACCCTAGTTCCTATGGATGCAATTTATCATGATGGTTCTCATGCTGTTAGTTGCGTTGCTGGGAGAGGCAAGGTTTCTTTCCAAGTGGATGGTATAAACTACCTGCTGACAAGAATAGAGCGAATGCTGAGAGAGTCATCGTTCACTTTCTGGTACAGGGCAATCTCAACGAAGAGTATGATTTCACACCAGTTTCCTGTGGATATTTGTGTAAACTTGATAATTTGCGCAATCATTTAACGAGTTGATGTAGTTCCAGGTTGTGATGACCTTTTCTTCAGCCTTCATTTATATTCTGTCAAATATCTTGTATACAGGACCAAAAGCACCCTGCTTCAGAATCCCGATCACACCATTCTTGTTGATTGGCAAATCACCAGCCAGTCAATAATCAGTGCAGCTCCCTGGACATAAGTCTCGGGCCAGGAAGGTGAGCTCTGCTGCGACTAACCTAGTATATTGTAGTGAAGAAGATTGTGATGATGGGATGAAGGATTGGGTCTCCTGTATACAAAACGGTCATACAAGTTGCGAAGACAAATCAAACTAACCACAGCCAAAGAAACGTCGAACCCACCTGGTCGTTAGTGACAGTGGTTGGGATGTGTCAGAACTGGAGCCTATACTCGACAAATGTTGCCAAGGGAGACGTCAAGGTCATAAAGTTAACCTGGTGTTTTCTGGAGCAGATGATGATGATTCAGGGTGGATTTGGATTGTTATCCGATGGAATTGCATCATCAGAATGGACTGGAATTAGATGCTTTTGGATCATGACTGAAGTAAACTATTATTGTCTTCAGCAAAGGAGGCATCATAATATGCCTGTCTTGTAGTAGGATTTGTGTATTCGTATTGACATACTTCTGGAATTTTTTTCTCATTGTAGCAATTGATTACATTAGATAGATCATAGATCACATGCTCATTTAGCATTTATTGACCAGTGACCATTTACGTTACCCCATATTAACAGACCCTAAATTTTCCCGCCGCAGACCTTTGCTGTGAGAATCACTGGGATGATGGATACATTAGGGAGGTGCACTGACATAGCGGATAAGACTCGGCACCTTGTATAAGCAGATTATGTATAAACTGATTGCATTCCACCTTGGAGCCACTTTCTATCTAGGCCTGTCTGTTCAGGACAGAACACGGCCAGGAGGTTCACCTGTTGAGTGACAAACGCGTTATATGCTGTTATATGAACACGCGCTGATAAGATAGTGGACAGATCCAAGCAGCCTGTTTTACTCATAGAATACCGGAAAATATATCCCATTGCGTTCAAGAAAAGTTAGGACAATTTGATTGACGAATTCTCTTATCGATATTACCTAGCAAATCAAACCAAAATCATCGGCAGATTCAACCTTTTAAACAATTAATGCAGGTTACAACCAACACGGCTTTCCAGGTGTCGGCAAATGTTCTGTTGCTAATAGGACATTTTCACTGAACGAATTGCAACAAGCCACCAAACCTATGTAACGAGATAATTGATTTCGCAAATGTGTCGCTTAGATATGCTTCAACGACAAATTTTGTCTTATAATCATTTATACTTGCGTGAATGTCCAAAATGTTGGGCAGTTTGCAAATGTTTCTAAATGAAATACACGTAGCATGTCCACTGGATGGGCGGTTGTTATATCGTTTGCAATTCGCAACGCAGTATTTCATCATGTGATAAAATGGAATAAGAGCAAGAGACGTCTTAATAATTGACTGCCTGCGAGAAGGGGCAAGTTCACATTATATAATTTGCATAACTGCAAACTGGCGACATAAATACATCGCCAATAAAATACTTGTCCAAGCTGTTATGCTTTGTTGGGTTGAGGAATAAAAACCATCGAGGATTATGTAGTCATTATACCATCTTCTCCTTCTTGTACCATTATGACCTTGACCCGCCATTAATTTAATTGGGGAGCTGTTAATATATCATGCTCTTCACAAAAAAGTTGAAAATTACCGAGATGAGATTTGCTTGGTTCTCAATTGTGACTTTTATTGCGCCATTTAAAAGAACATACGAGAACAAGGAAATTTCCTTCTGAAATCATTTGTAATTTGCTATATGTCTTGGTTCATGGCTGTTCAAAGACGTTTGGCAGTTGTCAATTCATATGAAATGTCATTGAAACTACAGTGTGTTTGTGATCGCTTGTGTGTCATCATGCAGAATTAAACGTAAACGTACGAATTATTGAAATTGAATTTCGTTGAATACTGAGGCAGGAAAGTGTCCACGAAGAACTCGAAAATATCTCATGTGCGTTGTATATAAATATATATCGATGTTTGCTTTTATGGATTTGTGTTAGTGTGCATGTATGATCAAAGTTGCCTTTGCATTGCCGTGACCACTTGTGTGTCATCATACAGAAGTAAACATCTAATCAGTACGGATTATTAAAGTGAGCAATTATTTGTTGAAACGTATGCAGAAACAAACATGCTAAATTTGCTTGGTATTACTGCCCATACAAACGAGACTAAAGTCAATGCTGATAGAGGAAGCTGATTGTTATTGAAGCATTGTAAAATGATAAAGCATACGAAATCTATTCATATTGATTGTATTTTCTCACTTGCTGACGGATGTCTCGATGGTTCATTTGATAATTAAACGAGGCCTCTATTTATTATAATGCTTCATAGAGTTTGCGATTGAGACTTTTGTGCCTCCCATTACGCCATCTGTAACTCAAACACTACATTATCATTTGATCAGAGCTGCATTCCCATTTGATCATATCAGCAACATTAGTTCTTACTTCGCACTCTCAGCGGTCAGCACTAACGCCACCAATAGAATCTAGATGTTCGATAATCTCCGCATGAGGCGCATGAGCGAAGCAGCATATTCCATTCTGCTGTCCCTCTCGCGACTGCGGCTTCAGCTGCGTTGATAGCATCGTAGTGAGTGAACCTATAGCAGATGTGGCAGAAATATCTCCGTGGGCGACTCAACAGGAGGTATCGGCGAGGAATCATTACCGTCGTTCTGGCGTCAGGAGCCTTGAGTTGGGCAAGGATATAGAGGAAGGCGGATCTACCCACGTGCATAGTACCTCAGAAAGGGAGGACCTACTCTGTCTCGAGGTCATCGAGTGCAGGTGTGGCCTACGTTTTGTACAGAAACCTGTCGCTGTGAAGCCAGCAGACGAAGCTCCCTCTCCCAGCGACTTCGTCACACCATCCATGATTCGATGCAACATGTTTAAGCTCTTACCGCTGCGTAAATAAACCATCGTTTCTCCATCTGATCTGGGCAGATTCAATTCCCTTGTCTAACCAGACTATCATTGGAAAAGTGATACCACCATGTCACCACCATTTCCCAGGACTGCTCTGTACTTTGGATTTGAAAATTGTGATATTTAAACTACGACATAACCAATAAGGGCTATATATATGTTGGTCACCACCACATACGAAGGGACCTGGAGTGTAAATGACGTCATCGGAACTATTCACGGCTCAATACAATTGGCGGATGGTAACCATTTCGTCAAAAATGAGAATTGTGAAACGACCAAAACATATTAATGACCAGGTTACTGCTGCTTTGCGTAGATTGAAGAGACAAAATAAAACAACATTTTCAGAACCATGGTACGAGCTGTTCTGCTTCCAAATAAGTCGGATCATTCAATGTTTTTGAACAACAAAGAAACACTCATCATTTATGTAGCTTTCATGCCAGTATATAAGTTTCAGCAAATTTATAATTTTTTGGCTAACATCTGATCTGCAATACGTACTGTTTATCAATGTTATGTGCATTAATCTTGCAAACTTTTCATTCATTAGCTTCGCCTAACACATAATGTCCCTTAAGTTTTATAAAAGCTATCCTTGAAAGCATTTCCTCTACATCTGATGTCTGAGAGATAAACCCAGATTGTCAGGATACTACGCATTATTTAGTTTGACTTCAGTTGTCAAGGCAACACACACACTAATGATGCATGTGGTTGCATTATTATCAATACAACAGATAACTTGTTCATATCATCCCACCTGATGGTATTTATGTATCATAGTATCCTTTTCTCTGTTTGAGTGGAGCTTACCCTTCAAAACCCATATCAGTGCAATATATAACTGCATCAGTAAGAGCGAAGTGAACAGGTCGTGCTGTCTAATCTCCTAACGTTGGCGTAAATAATAAATGCAAAATTCCATCAACTTGATAGGAGTTATAGGCGCCAGCCTTCTATGCATATGTCGCATTTAAACAGTCTTTATCGGCTCATATGGTCAGGTTTTATACATCCAAGTGTGTCCGGACAACCATCGTCGTCTTCGGCATGATGGCTTTTGAAATTATGTGACATTCATACTAATAAATAGTGAGTTACTGATACGGTGCAAACATTGATTGTAGGTATCTGCCATCCCTGCTATGGTAATATATTGTCATTCTATGGCAATATGCTTTAATGCTTTGCTATGCGATGCAGTATTGCTTACTTCTAACGGTGACGAGTGACTGTGATCATGTGACTCCTGCAATTATGAACGTAAAGAGGCAAGTGATATACATCTTGCATCTTACCACGAATCTGTTTTACTTTTGTATGCAGACATTATTTACGTAAGCCTCCATACATATTTGAGAGTGTTAATCGTTATGGTGATGTTTCAAAGATACACAGTGTTACAGATGTGTAACGCTAGTTGCATTTAGGGGGATGTTGTTATAAATATATTTCAAATAATATGAACAGCTGCACAGTCATAAAGATAAAGTTAATGTAATGGACTCATTGCGGACTGAACATTTTGGAGCCATGAATCTAAATAACCTAGCATGTTATTTCCTACCGGCTTTAACTGGTTGTGTAACTGCTACCACATGACTAACGCTTCAAGAAACCAGTTACATGTTACTAAATAGGATGATATATAAGTGACATTTGGCTGTATCGAAATGCATTACCACAATTCGTTTCACCAGTAAACAGTTTATCGTAAAAACGCTATGATCATTTCTGAATTGATACAGTGATTGCTCGTGTATTTCTCTACTATAAAGCAATATCGGAACTTTACAAGAATGGGAATTCTAATAACCTTTTGCATATGCCAATCCATTGTGCGTTTGATATTGCAATCTGCCTTGAGCGAGGCAAGGTGTTTGGACGTTGAAAAAGCAATGGGTGCTGTGTTGTATTGTATTGGTAGCTCGTGTAACTAAGAGGAGAATTAGCTTATGACAAAACCGTGTCAATTTCTGGTTTGCATTTGTGTGTTAAATACATGGATATTGTTTCACCTTTTATGGCAGCGCAGCACAGCATAAATGGTTCTGTGAAAGGACGTCAATAGTTATCTTACGTGTCACATTGATTCACGCCTCTCATCGTTGTAATAGTGCAATGTGCATAAAAGCTGATGCCAATTGGGTACATTGCAATAATTAGATTACAGCTACGATTATGGACTACAACCATTGTCACAGTACCTGACTATTTGTAGCCGATGCAATGATAAAGTAGAAAACTAGGCCGGAGGCGACGAAGTTCGCAGTGATTTAGTTGGACATTATACATTACAGTGGCCAATAGTCTGATGTGCTTGCTTTATAATCGTCTTCTAAGCAATTAAGGATTTGAACAATGTATGTTAACATCAGTTAATGCACTGTATATAGGTCAGACAATCGGCAATTTGGGATACCAACTGGTTTACTTTTTGAAACGATGTGTCAGAAGAAAGGAATATAAGTGTTTTAATTAATTACCCTTTCAAATTTCCAAGACATGTAATGTAGAAGCTGTAACGGTAAACAAAGTATAGAGTAACAACAAATTGCATTAATGACGTTTTAAAACACTAGTTCAGGCGTGGTCACCATGAATTCAACTTGGCCTTTAGGAGAGATGTCCAAGGGGCATAGAAAGCTCGATAACGCTTTATGTCTCATTAAGAGAATGACGATCAAAGATGTATTTCTGATTGATATTTCGCCAAACAAGGCGTTTACCTAGGGACCTTGTAAATGTCTTGAACATGATTAATGAATTAGATGGGTTAAGTGAAAAAATTAACAAATGCTAATGCAGCCCGAAGAATCTCTATCAATGTGAACGCAATACTATATTGCATTTGGCACTGGCCGCTTTATAAATTATTAGTGGTATCAATATATCTTTGCGGTAAATGAACGAAATATTACTGCTGTATATAACAAAACCAGGATCTACATGCGTTTGACCATCCGGTTTTGTACTGCCGCCCTGTGGTGATCGTGCCCAGCATCTTGTAAAACAGGGCTTATCGTTAGTTTAATCAACCAGTTTGGAAAATGGACTAAGCATTATAGGTCATTGATCAACCAATACTTTGCTCCGCTAAATATCACAATTAGTAGGTCGTCGCAGATGGCATGTTATAAACTTACTAACATTTAAAGCTGAGGTAGCTTTAAACTCGTCACATGACTGGTGCAATACGACGAGTTATGTAGGTAAACTACGCCATCTACCATGCGGTGAAAATGCATGAATATCATAAGGTAGTATTTCGTACGGTTTCATGTGACCAAATGAATCCCTGGTCAGCTGGTAAGCTCTCTAATTAACATTAGCACCGAAGCAATGACTTAACAATAAGCTCGGGTCGCCCGCTTCAGTTCTCTCTGCAGTTAATGGTCTGTAAGTTTTTTATGTCAATGCCTACCCGTATCAAGCGTAAATTTGCATGGACAAAATGCACTTCACGGAATGCAACGGGAACGTTTTAGTTAATAAAGTACCATATCTTGGGCGTTTGTAAAACCATCGACCCATTAGAGAAAGCACTTTTATCACAAATGTAAATACACTATGCTTCCGGCAGGATGTTCGTGTGATGAATAATCCAAACAAAATTTTCACTGCCCGAGCAGATCTCCTCGTTTCACATAGCGATAAAATAACGAATGAGGAAATAAGGGTAATTGCATTTCATTCAAGTCTTTCATGCGCATTCAGAAGTTTTTGAATATGTTTTCCCCTCTGTACGAATATATTTTAAGCGTGGCTGAACATTAATACCTACAGATATGTACGAAATGAAACGTTGTCGATTTATGCGCTGATGACCAATAATGTCTTTAAAGAGGGAATTCTAATAATGTCATTGAATTATGCAATAAGAAATGTAGTTTATTTGACGGCAAACTGGTCGTCCGTGTATGACTGGATAGTGTGAATCTATATCGTGAGTGCATCTGTATTTATATTAATGTTAATCACATACATGCAATGCCCGATAGAGTTTTATAACCAGGAACTGATTTTAGTATGTACGAAACACCGGATACAATGGTAATATTTTTTTCTGCGGAGCAAGATATCAATGATGCGAACAATTTATGTTCGCAATTCTATGATCATTGCTTAATTGATATCCTTGTCTATTTGATTACCTACAAGTTTTGTTGCTGGTTAATAGGAAATGAAAGTTATATGCTATATCATGTTATGTGGTAACATATAACGCCTCCCAACATGGGCGAAGTAAGGTGGTTTAACGCTGACAAAGCAGTTGGTGTCTGCTGTAAACATGGCAGGGGACTTTGATGGAATCGTTTTGCCAAGGTATGAATGAGCGGTTACAATAATCATAACATTTTGTCGTACGTTTTGTGCATCGAATACATTATGTTTTTTATCATACCAAGTACTGATAGTCCCATACATGATTCTCCAAAGTGATGCCGATGGTTATCTTCGATGCTGTGACATTGCATCGCATATGTGTTGTCAAATTGGAGTGGTATACCAATCACAAAATAGCTCAAACGTTAATGAATCGATACGATTATTTGCAGATAGGCAATGCGTGAATGTTTGTGATTTTAACTTTCCTTATAGCAGCTGGCAGGACTCTTCTGCAAATCCAGGAGAATTGTCGGTCAGGTCCCCATTTAAATATGTAATTCAGGCGTGGTCACCTATCCTTTAACGTGACATAGATATATGTGAAAGAGTTCAAAGGCGTGCTACTAAGCTCGTAGCCGGTATGTGAGAGTAAGGTTGCCGACGGAGATTGCGCTTGTTAGTACTGACAACGCTTAAAACACGGCCTCTCCGTGGGGACCTCATACAGGTATACAAATGTTCGATGGGTTGCTGATAACTCAAGGCTCAGACAGAATCAAGACGAAGCAGCTTTTTCAAATCGCGTGTTGGGCTGATGGAAACGTTTACCAGCCAAGACTGTTTAAGCCAGTTCACTTGAACTCTTTTAAAAACTAAGTTGATATATATTTTAAGGACCTAGGTTTTAAGTAACGTTCAAACGCTACCTTATTCGTAAAAAAATTGTTCATGAAATCTAGCAAGGTACCTATGAACCTGGTGGTCGTAATGCCCTGGCCACCTTTCACAATAAGGTATTGGGTGGCCATCATCGTGTATTGTTCCATATTCGTGTGTTATTTGTGCTCACCAACAATTAAATGCGTATTTTGTGGTTTTTCCATGGATGTAACATATTGAAATAATAGTGATAGTAAGAACATTTGAAAGTTAACAAACCCGCCATGTTCAATGTTGTTTGTGTAATAGTTGTTTTTTTTACCTGAAAATTGTAGCCGATAAAACGATATAGTGGAATCCTTGATTTTGTTAGGCATGGCAATAACAGCGGACACGCGCTTGCTTTGCTACTTTCGTCTAAGGAACGTAAGAATATGAAGATATATTTGGTAAGATGCCAGCTCAGTGTGTATTTTGTTCTCGTGTCTATCAATTCGGTTAAATGACACGATAGTAAACTCTTTTTCTTATTGGGAACATCATAACATCAATGGTTCATAACAAACGGCTCCTTAGAACTAACCGCCGACCGGAACATGCAGCTACACAGGCGCAATATATTTATTTGCTGGTATTATCACCCATACTCCGTCCGTGTTTAGTCTTTGACGTCTAGTAACGTTAACCACGTGTGATATTTTGCTTATATATTTATATCACGACAAAACTAATAAATTGAACTTTGATACAGCAGATAACATAGATTAGATTACTTTTTTCGGATGTCATTGCCAAAGGTAGAAGGAAATCTGTCAATGAAGTTTTTTTCTACAACAGAGTTGTGGTGATTTCTAATGAAATGCACCTAAATACCTTGCCAAAAATGTTTTTTACATCAAGTATTGTACTACATATAAGTAAGACAAATGAAAATGTTTTATATCTAAGGGGCCCTTCTATTTGCAAAGATTTGTTAAAGGGTAAAGATGTAGATGTTATGATCGATCAGTCATTCAAATAAAGTATCCTATGCAGATTAACATTCCTCCAAAAGCGTTTGAAAGACACTTCCTCATGTGTTGTCACCATGTTTTTAACATGATATATTAGAAAGGGTTAAAGAGCGCATTGAAAAGCTCGGAAACACAAGATGTCTCAGTCAAAACGTTGCGAACACAAATTACACCTTTTAAGACGCACATCGCTTAAAACAAGACGTCGTTACGGGGATCTCCTGCAGGTAAACAAAATGTTCAATAAATATGATATCATAAGTGATATTCGGTTTGCATCTTATCATCGCGATTTAATTCGTCCGATGTGATATGTCTCGAGTGCATAAGAGATAATTAACTACTTACCACTACTGTTGCACAGAATGTAAGCATGTCAGGTATCATAAGTCGCAGTATATCGTGCCAACGCTTTATTTGCAATCTTTGCCAGACCAAGGACACTTTTAGGTAATGTCAAGGTATAAACATCCTTTTTCCATCCATATTAGCCCTTTACCTCGCGTTATTCTGGTGCTTTTTGTGGGGGCGCAATCATCTGCAAGCTTGTACTTAAGATGGATATTATTATCTCTGGTGACAGGTTAATCGCTTAGGGGGACATTAAGGCACTAGCGGTGATTGTTACACACGAAAATACATGATCCCTTGGGAATAGGATGAAGTCTGTGGAAATCGGCTTTGCCAGAAATAATACAGCTGATCATTTGTCTTTCTACATTCCATTTATTCTTGACAACGGCATTTCCTCACCGGCTGTTGGTCAATATTGATGCCTTTTACACTTCGATTTCAGGCTTCAAACTCGACGACGCCAGACTCGCTATTTATGTAATGAAACTGTCTTCACCATCTAACGGCCAGTGACTGGATAAATATCCTGAAGATATGCATACTACGCATACAGTTCTTCATTACCCAGTTTACTAAAACCCTTTTAATAGTGACATTAATAGACTGAATAACATTAACACCATTTTTGCTCACATTGCTCAGCCAATAATGCATAACAATGTCATGTCATTGCCAGATTGCCTTGATGTTGCTATGGGAATAACCAGCGCAGTTATTCTTCAAAATCAACATTGCGACGCCTATTGGATGTGGAATAGTTTTGCAATCGATCAGCTGCTTATCGGGCAAACAATTGTAGGTGATGTAATTCTAGCACACAAAAGCCAGACAAATATCAGAATGCCTTACTAGCACTGTGACCAGTAGCCCACTGTTGTAGATGAGTCTTCATGTTATTGTAAAAATACAATCCGACTAATAGCCGAATAGCAATGGGAGATTTACATTTACAATATCACCTCAAAAGATGCTGAAGTTGACTAGTGTCAGGTCTCAGAGTTCTGTACTGGCAGGTGTTACTTAGCTAATTGAACTGCGCTGGTTAAATATGTTAGGCTGAATATGTCCAGAAAGCACCATACATTCCAGCCATATATATCATTTCATCTCTTCATTGATGGGACATTGAAAAGGATGGACATAATTATATACTTCATCGAGAAATATTTATTTTGATATCGGATACGAACTATTAACGATTCCCATTTATTCATATGCTATTCCAACATGTACACACGAATTGAGTTTTTCATTTCTTATTCTACTGCGTTGGATGTAAAGAATGATGCAATGACTGAAATAGGCCTGACTGCATGAATGTATTATTACACAAAATCTCTCCCTGTAGTCATTATCACAACTTAGCCAAACACCTAATAACCAAACAAGAAGATAAAGGTATTCAGATCTATGAAAACTGCAAGAGGAATTGGAGAACCTAAATAACAACAAAGCACATGGATTTGAATGAATAGCGGATAGTAACATTTATTCATCTGGCATATATGCAGCAAAACGTGGCCCCTGAGAAATGTTGTGAGTCTGAGGTAAGTGAATTCAAACTAGCAACGGAAAGTGAAATACGTAAATATATCCAAGGCAGCTCCAACGTTGTGTGATTTAGACCCATTACCAACACGGATGCTCCAAAAAATGCATGGATATCCTTCTACCTGTTATAACACAAATGGTCTATCTTTCTCTAGCTTCTGGTTCTGTGCCTGAAAGATGGAAAACTGCAATCCTGAAACTACTGCTTAAAAAAAGCAATCTGGATCCTGAATTAATGAACAACTACAGACCAACTTCATATCCAAATTAACAGAGAAGATTGTAGCCAATCGATTGCGGGACCATAAATTAGCCAATCAACTTGACGACAAGTATCAGTCGGCCTACAAACTTGCCCATGGTACTGAGAGTGCTATAACCATTAACTGCTTGCTTAGGCGCTTTTGAGCGCGATTATTCCCTGGAAACAGGCGCTATAAAAATGCTTTATAAATAACATGCATTACCAATGGTGTAATGACTAAACCATCTGCCATCCCCAGGATCTGTCGTTTCTTTATAGACAGCAACCAGGCGCGCCCGACTTATAGCACCATAGTGATTCAGAAAAAACAGCATCCTCTGCCGCTTCCACTGACACTGCTGCTATTTTTCTTATCCAGAGCAAATGCGAATAACGATTTGCGTTGGGACAATACACTCTGCGGAATGCCCCAGGGAATTTATTGTATATTAAGTGCCATACCTTGCATGCTTGTCATATCATCGCATTATAAGGGAAACTACAGTGACTGCTTTAATGTTACAAATTAAATTAACTCTGCTATTACCAGAATGCTATTATGCCGAACGTCATAAACAAACCTAATGAATTAGCAGATTGAAATTGAATGTTCATTAGGATTTTATAGAATGCACTTGCTCATCTACTGTACACCGTCTCAAGCATGACAAAACAATATATAATTATACGTTGATAAAGTACAGCACGTATGTAAAAAGGGGTGATATAAGTAAATGGAAATGATCGGTGCATGTTTTGAAATGTGCATTCGGATGTAAAGGAACATATGTGCACTCCCCTATCTTAAGCGTGGCTATCTTTAACGTGATACAGTATTCGATGATGGGTTTGTGTGTTGATGACATGCAAATTAAAATGATTATCGGTGAATGCAGTGGCTGTGTGTAAATCTGCGATCTAGAATGAATGCCCTTCAAG
The DNA here is from genome assembly GCA_034190875.2 of Urechis unicinctus. Classification (NCBI taxonomy): domain Eukaryota; kingdom Metazoa; phylum Annelida; class Polychaeta; order Xenopneusta; family Urechidae; genus Urechis; species Urechis unicinctus. Next base: position 16,633,091 of record CM067358.1, read on the forward strand.
CTAAACAGCAATTGACATTCATATAACATCTTATTTAACGACCTCTAAAACTATGGGTTGTGTATGTCAGATCATAAATTATACTTATTTTCCAATACGGTTATAGAAACTTATAAGTAAAGCACATATTGACAAACTGGTTTATGCGAATGGAGCATTTTACAGGCATAGCAATTCAGATCAACCGGTTTACGTGCATCTTATATCAACAAAAAGGCTGGTTAGTCAAATAGCATACCAAAGCACCGCACATCATGCGATATCCAGATCACATGACAGTTAGATTCCGCAACAAGACTTGGATGGAATGAACAGTCCGCCATGCCACATACACTCCCGAGATGGTCTTACGTACTAAGAGCAGATCGCTCACGGTGATTATCTTGCCGATGAATCTTTAGCAATTCAAGGAGCATACTTATTGTGGTTCCAGGCAGAAAGTCTTATCATGAATAATACTGACTAAGATGGTTATTTCATGAATAGGACAGAAACGTTGTAGATAATGTCTATAATTTGGACCAGGACCATCATATTATTCTTTATTGGCTGACTATGGTTCCATTAGTCTAATCATGACATAATACATCACTATTGCTGAGCGAACGTATCTATTTTAACCCGCCTGTCCTGAATGACCATGGTCACGACAGGGAACAGTGCGAGATATTAATTGATGGCTGTGCAAACAACCTGCATTAATAGTAAAGGACACATCACTTGATAAAACCGAAATGTCGCAGTCATTGTGGGCGTGGCACGAAGCACGAATGAGGGTATTATTCTTGGCGAAGCCAGTTGGCACCGATGGCTTTTCCCTCCTCAGCGACCCTTACGGCTAGTGTAACAATTACCAGTGAAGACCAAAATGTCACCAGAGGCCAATTGACTGTCGTCCAAAATGATCATATCAAATTCATTCAAAACCATTTCCTGTTGTATTCGATCATATATCAACTGCCCGTTTTAACTTGTAAGCGTCATAACTCAACGATTTATGACGTAATCAGTATCAACCAGAGAGTATATTTCAATTGTACTGTGGGATATCCGGAAATAAGAATCTGACAGCCAACTCACGAAATGGGCTACTCAAACATCACAGCAAATAAATGCAATGCCACTTGTGTTTATGCGGTATACAAGCAAGCAAATGTAATTAATATTAAGAGTCATAGTTCAAATGTTTGGAATGAACACATGACGAGCGTCTTGATCTACTGGTATAAAGCAATTGTATACAATAGCGTTATCTACCAGGTCCTAATTCGGCAGTCGAACATATGATTCGCTGACCATCAAAAAGAAAATCCCAAGTCATAGAAGGCTTAATGATTCATAATTGCATGTAAAATCAGCAAAATCCAGCGTTGATCCTTTCAGTGACAATTGTTTAGTGTGCTCAATGGAGGCTTTTGCCAATGCCACCATTACTTTACTCCACTCCACTTACCTCACGCACACCAAAGCGAGTCACTGCTTTAAATTGTTAAGCAGCGGGCGTGTGTTCGCTCCACGTCTGTTAGCGCCAGTCTGCGATTGCAGCATTATAGTCAGTACGCTGGTACACGGCTGAACAATATCCAAGTTCTTTATCTTCATAGAGGCGATAATTCACACAGATCTGTATAGGTTGTTAAAAATCATTAATTGCCTCGATATTCTTACAATATAAACTTTCAATTAGTTTTAAGATATCAATTAAAACTATCCACACTTCCAATTTACTTACATCGTAATTTGTCACCAGTTTAAAGATCTATTGTATTATGTGACTTGACATGTAACTTAACTTAAGACCTTCCATCATTCCTAATGGGCACCATTAAGCTGCACATTAGTCCTCCTTTAGCGAGCTATCACTAGCTAATCTATAACGTGGACAGCTGGGGCTCAAATGCCTTACTTCGGACTTTTGAAACGAGCATTACAAATACACCATTGGCAGTGAGCTCAAATGGCTTTAGTTTTAAATAATGCTTCAATGATCAAATCATTAACGGTCAACCAGACGTTCTGATAAGCAGAAGTGTATCTTGGCAAATCTTGTTTTTCTTGATTTCTTTGCCCAAATCACCAGGCGTGTCTTACAAATGACGCCATTGCCATGCAACCTTGGCACTTCAAGTGTCATTGCAATTGACAGCTGATACGTTTCAAAGGAAAACGACCTGTCGAATGAAGAAACGGAAGCATCATGCCAAATATAATCACAACATCGTGCCTTTGAATGAAATATGCAATGCCTTAAATAAACCACTACATCCACATACGTGTAGCAAATGCCTTACATCATTTATTTCAACCATAAACCAAGAAGCATTATACAAACATTGTTGTGAAAGGAATGATGTTGTGCTAGCTAAATGTTTAACATTAATGGAAAGATCAATGACTGAAACTTGGATCAATATTGCGGGTACCTGAAGCCTGGCTAAGCCATGCGCTGATGCTTTTGAAATAAAGCAGAATCGCTATGACGGACACATCAAACTTGAGTGCATTCTTACCATGCTTTATAAATAACATGCATTACCAATGGTGTAATGACTAAACCATCTGCCATCCCCAGGATCTGTCGTTTCTTTATAGACAGCAACCAGGCGCGCCCGACTTATAGCACCATAGTGATTCAGAAAAAACAGCATCCTCTGCCGCTTCCACTGACACTGCTGCTATTTTTCTTATCCAGAGCAAATGCGAATAACGATTTGCGTTGGGACAATACACTCTGCGGAATGCCCCAGGGAATTTATTGTATATTAAGTGCCATACCTTGCATGCTTGTCATATCATCGCATTATAAGGGAAACTACAGTGACTGCTTTAATGTTACAAATTAAATTAACTCTGCTATTACCAGAATGCTATTATGCCGAACGTCATAAACAAACCTAATGAATTAGCAGATTGAAATTGAATGTTCATTAGGATTTTATAGAATGCACTTGCTCATCTACTGTACACCGTCTCAAGCATGACAAAATAATATATAATTATACGTTGATAAAGTACAGCACGTATGTAAAAAGGGGTGATAACGATTGATAAGTAAATGGAAATGATCGGTGCATGTTTTGAAATGTGCATTCGGATGTAAATGAACATATGTGCACTCCCCTATCTTAAGCGTGGCTATCTTTAACGTGATACAGTATTCGATGATGGGTTTGTGTGTTGATGACATGCAAATTAAAATGATTATCGGTGAATGCAGTGGCTGTGTGTAAATCTGCGATCTAGAATGAATGCCCTTCAAGCTAAACAGCAATTGACATTCATATAACATCTTATTTAACGACCTCTAAAACTATGGGTTGTGTATGTCAGATCATAAATTATACTTATTTTCCAATACGGTTATAGAAACTTATAAGTAAAGCACATATTGACAAACTGGTTTATGCGAATGGAGCATTTTACAGGCATAGCAATTCAGATCAACCGGTTTACGTGCATCTTATATCAACAAAAAGGCTGGTTAGTCAAATAGCATACCAAAGCACCGCACATCATGCGATATCCAGATCACATGACAGTTAGATTCCGCAACAAGAGGTTGTGCTTGGATGGAATGAACAGTCCGCCATGCCACATACACTCCCGAGATGGTCTTACGTACTAAGAGCAGATCGCTCACGGTGATTATCTTGCCGATGAATCTTTAGCAATTCAAGGAGCATACTTATTGTGGTTCCAGGTAGAAAGTCTTATCATGAATAATACTGACTAAGATGGTTATTTCATGAATAGGACTGAAAAGTTGTAGATAATGTCTATAATTTGGACCAGGACCATCATATTATTCTTTATTTGCTGACTATGGTTCCATTAGTCTAATCATGACATAATACATCACTATTGCTGAGCGAACGTATCTATTTTAACCCGCCTGTCCTGAATGACCATGGTCACGACAGGGAACAGTGCGAGATATTAATTGATGGCTGTGCAAACAACCTGCATTAATAGTAAAGGACACATCACTTGATAAAACCGAAATGTCGCAGTCATTGTGGGCGTGGCACGAAGCACGAATGAGGGTATTATTCTTGGCGAAGCCAGTTTGCACCGATGGCTTTTCCCTCCTCAGCGACCCTTACGGCTAGTGTAACAATTACCAGTGAAGACCAAAATATCACCAGAGGTCAATTGACTGTCGTCCAAAATGATCATATCAAATTCATTAAAAAACCATTTCCTGCTGTATTCGATCATATATCAACTGCCCGTTTGAACTTGTAAGCGTCATAACTCAACGATTTATGACGTAATCAGTATCAACCAGAGAGTATATTTCAATTGTACTATGGGATATCCGGAAAATAAGAATCTGACAGCCAACTCACGAAATGGGCTACTCAAACATCACAGCAAATAAATGCAATGCCACTTGTGTTTATGCGGTATACAAGCAAGCAAATGTAATTAATATTAAGAGTCATAGTTCAAATGTTTGGAATGAACACATGACGAGCACTCCGTGTTTTGGTCTTGATCTACTGGTATAAACCAATTGTATACAATAGCGTTATCTACCAGGTCCTAATTCGGCAGTCGAACATATGATTCGCTGACCATCAAAAAGAAAATCCCAAGTCATAGAAGGCTTAATGATTCATAATTGCATGTAAAATCAGCAAAATCCAGCGTTGATCCTTTCAGTGACAATTGTTTAGTGTGCTCAATGGAGGCTTTTGCCAATGCCACCATTACTATTTACTCCACTCCACTTACCTCACGCACACCAAAGCGAGTCACTGCTTTAAATTGTTAAGCAGCCGGGCGTGTGTTCGCTCCACGTCTGTTAGCGCCAGTCTGCGATTGCAGCATTATAGTCAGTACGCTGGTTGGTACACGGGCTGAACAATATCCAAGTTCTTTATCTTCATAGAGGCGATAATTCACACAGATCTGTATAGGTTGTTAAAAATCATTAATTGCCTCGATATTCTTACAATATAAACTTTCAATTAGTTTTAAGATATCAATTAAAACTATCCACACTTCCAATTTACTTACATCGTAATTTGTCACCAGTTTAAAGATCTATTGTATTATGTGACTTGACATGTAACTTAACTTAAGACCTTCCATCATTCCTAATGGGCACCATTAAGCTGCACATTAGTCCTCCTTTAGCGAGCTATCACTAGCTAATCTATAACGTGGACAGCTGGGGCTCAAATGCCTTACTTCGGACTTTTGAAACGAGCATTACAAATACACCATTGGCAGTGAGCTCAAATGGCTTTAGTTTTAAATAATGCTTCAATGATCAAATCATTAACGGTCAACCAGACGTTCTGATAAGCAGAAGTGTATCTTGGCAAATCTTGTTTTCTTGATTTCTTTGCCCAAATCACCAGGCGTGTCTTACAAATGACGCCATTGCCATGCAACCTTGGCACTTCAAGTGTCATTGCAATTGACAGCTGATACGTTTCAAAGGAAAACGACCTGTCGAATGAAGAAACGGAAGCATCATGCCAAATATAATCACAACATCGTGCCTTTGAATGAAATATGCAATGCCTTAAATAAACCACTACATCCACATACGTGTAGCAAATGCCTTACATCATTTATTTCAACCATAAACCAAGAAGCATTATACAAACATTGTTGTGAAAGGAATGATGTTGTGCTAGCTAAATGTTTAACATTAATGGAAAGATCAATGACTGAAACTTGGATCAATATTTGCGGGTACCTGAAGCCTGGCTAAGCCATGCGCTGATGCTTTTTGAAATAAAGCAGAATCGCTATGACGGACACATCAAACTTGAGTGCATTCTTACCATGCTTTATAAATAACATGCATTACCAATGGTGTAATGACTAAACCATCTGCCATCCCCAGGATCTGTCGTTTCTTTATAGACAGCAACCAGGCGCGCCCCGACTTATAGCACCATAGTGATTCAGAAAAAACAGCATCCTCTGCCGCTTCCACTGACACTGCTGCTATTTTTTTCTTATCCAGAGCAAATGCGAATAACGATTTGCGTTGGGACAATACACTCTGCGGAATGCCCCAGGGAATTTATTGTATATTAAGTGCCATACCTTGCATGCTTGTCATATCATCGCATTATAAGGGAAACTACAGTGACTGCTTTAATGTTACAAATTAAATTAACTCTGCTATTACCAGAATGCTATTATGCCGAACGTCATAAACAAACCTAATGAATTAGCAGATTGAAATTGAATGTTCATTAGGATTTTATAGAATGCACTTGCTCATCTACTGTACACCGTCTCAAGCATGACAAAATAATATATAATTATACGTTGATAAAGTACAGCACGTATGTAAAAAGGGGTGATAACGATTGATAAGTAAATGGAAATGATCGGTGCATGTTTTGAAATGTGCATTCGGATGTAAATGAACATATGTGCACTCCCCTATCTTAAGCGTGGCTATCTTTAACGTGATACAGTATTCGATGATGGGTTTGTGTGTTGATGACATGCAAATTAAAATGATTATCGGTGAATGCAGTGGCTGTGTGTAAATCTGCGATCTAGAATGAATGCCCTTCAAGCTAAACAGCAATTGACATTCATATAACATCTTATTTAACGACCTCTAAAACTATGGGTTGTGTATGTCAGATCATAAATTATACTTATTTTCCAATACGGTTATAGAAACTTATAAGTAAAGCACATATTGACAAACTGGTTTATGCGAATGGAGCATTTTACAGGCATAGCAATTCAGATCAACCGGTTTACGTGCATCTTATATCAACAAAAAGGCTGGTTAGTCAAATAGCATACCAAAGCACCGCACATCATGCGATATCCAGATCACATGACAGTTAGATTCCACAACAAGACAGGTTGTGCTTGGATGGAATGAACAGTCCGCCATGCCACATACACTCCCGAGATGGTCTTACGTACTCAAGCAGCTCGCTCACGGTGATTATCTTGCCGATGAATCTTTAGCAATTCAAGGAGCATACTTATTGTGGTTCCAGGTAGAAAGTCTTATCATGAATAATACTGACTAAGATGGTTATTTCATGAATAGGACTGAAAAGTTGTACATAATGTCTATAATTTGGACCAGGACCATCATATTATTCTTTATTTGCTGACTATGGTTCCATTAGTCTAATCATGACATAATACATCACTATTGCTGAACGAACGTATCTATTTTAACCCGCCTGCCATGAATGACCATGGCCAAGACAGAGAACAGTGATATTAATTGATGGCTGTGCAAACAACCTGCATTAATAGTAAAGGAAACATCACTTGATAAAACCGAAATGTCGCAGTCATTGTGGGCGTGGCACGTAGCACGAACGAGGGTATTATTCTTGGCGAAGCCAGTTTGCACCGATGGCTTTTCCCTCCTCAGCGACCCTTACGGCTAGTGTAACAATTACCAGTGAAGACCAAATATCACAAGAGGTCAATTGACTGTCGTCCAAAATGATCATATCAAATTCATTAAAAACCATTTCCTGCTGTATTCGATCATATATCAACTGCCCGTTTGAACTTGTAAGCGTCATAACTCAACGATTTATGACGTAATCAGTATCAACCAGAGAGTATATTTCAATTGAACTATGGGATATCCGGAAATAAGAATCTGACAGCCAACTCACGAAATGGGCTACTCAAACATCACAGCAAATAAATGCAATGCCACTTGTGTTTATGCGGTATACAAGCAAGCAAATGTAATTATTATTAAGAGTCATAGTTCAAATGTTTGGAATGAACACATGACGAGCACTCCGTGTTTGGTCTTGATCTACTGGTATAAACCAATTGTATACAATAACGTTATCTACCAGGTCCTAATTCGGCAGTCGAACATATGATTCGCTGACCGTCAAAAAGAAAATCCCAAGTCATAGAAGGCTTAATGATTCATAATTGCATGTAAAATCAGCAAAATCCAGCGTTGATCCTTTCAGTGACAATTGTTTTGTGTGCTCAATGGAGGCTTTTGCCAATGCCACCATTACTATACTATACTCCACTCCACTTACCTCACGCACACCCAAGCGAGTCACTGCTTTAAATTGTTAAGCAGCCGGCGTGTGATCGCTCCACGTCTGCTAGCGTCAGTCTGCGATTGCAGCATTATAGTCAGTACGCTGGTTGGTACAGGGCTGAACAATATCCAAGTTCTTTATTTTCATAGAGGCAATAATTCCTACAGATCTGTATAGGTTGTTAAAAATCATTAATTGCCTCGATATTCTTACAATATAAACTTTCAATTAGTTTTAAGATATCAATTAAAACTATCCACACTTCCAATTTACTTACATCGTAATTTGTCACCAGTTTAAAGATCTATAGTATTATGTGACTTGACATGTAACTTAACTTAAGACCTTCCATCTTTCCTAATGGGCACCATTAAGCTGCACATTAGTCTTCCTATAGAGAGCTATCACTAACTAATCTATAACGTAGACAGCAAGAGCTCAAATGCCTTACTCCGGACTTTTGAAACTTTAAACTCATATTCTATTGCATTACAAATACACCAATGGCAGTGAGCTCAAATGGCTTTAGTTTGAAATAATGCTTCAATGATCAATTTATTAACGGTCAATCAGACGTTCTGATAAGCAGAAGTGTATCTTGGAAAATCTTGTTTTCTTGATTTCTTTGCCCAAATCACCAGGCGTGTCTTACAAATGACGCCATTGCCATGCAACCTTGGCACTTCAAGTGTCATTGCAATTGACAGCTGATACGTTTCAAAGGAAAACGACCTGTCGAATGAAGAAACGGAAGCATCATGCCAAATATAATCACAACATCTTCCCTTGGAATGAAATATGCAATGCCCTAAATAAACCACTGCATCCACATACGTGTAGCAAATGCCTTACATAATTTATTTCAACCATAAACCAAGAAGCATTATACAAATATTTCTGTGAAAGGAACGATGTTGTGCTAGCTAAATGTTTAACATTAATGGAAAGATCAATGACTGAAACTTGGATCAATATTGCGGGTACCTGAAGCCTGGCTAAGCCATTTTCTGATGCGTTTGAAATAAAGCAGAAATCGTTATGACGGACACATCAAACTTGTGCATTATTACCATGGAAGCAGGGAATTCAAGAAACCCCAAGTGGTAACCTTTATACAGCATGACAGGTTATATGGATGGATAGCATATCGAGACTTGTTTCGATATTCTGATGAAGATGTGATCGTTGTTCATTTTGTCAGTTGATAGACAACAACACTACTTACTGGCAATGCTGTAGTCGTATCCCTACACTTGTCACAACCGCAGTAAAGCAGATAGACTCGTCATCTTCATTCGGACCATGCAGAAATTAACCTATAAATCGTTACACAGCATATGTTCCATATGCACTTTCGATGGATGGCATGGTTTCATTTATCTGATTTAACTGTTCAGTGCTTGAGAATAGTATTAATGGGATCTTTTCTTATTCATGCGGTTAGAATAAAACAAGACAACTGCCTGGAAGTCAATAATACAGCAATACATGCAGCTTTACAAACCATGACCTCGCAAAACACTGCTTAGCTACCTAGATTCATGAATCAGTGCAGGTGCAATGACTTAATCATTTGCAGGGAACGGTCGCTACCTGGCGAGCCCGCCAAATGACGTCAGAGAGATGCATTAAAACAGCAACCTCCACCACGCAAATGTCAGAGGTTGTTGCGGCAATGCCTACTGGATCGAGATCAATTTCCTTGACACTCCGATGGAATAAAGTAAAAAAACAAGGTACCACATCGTGCATATTTGCCAGACGATCGTCCCATTAAGAACGAATTTGACATTACAAAGGTAATTACTGCCAGCTTCCGCCAGGATGCAAGTCAGATGAATAGAATAAGCAAATTTGAGTAGGACTGAATATTGTTAGATTCTGCAAATAGCTACAAGCTTATTACGAGGTAGCCAGTATTGCCATGTGGAATTTGTTCGCAAAAACCGTTAAAGATTATCCGTCTTATTTAATGGTACATCTTGAAAATCAGATAGTATTGTTTACTTGATCAATCGAGTGGTCGAATGCACGCCGACAATAGTCTTTATCTGTACTTCTATAACACATTCATACTTATAGAGACTCTCGTCGGCTGCATTCGTAAATATCCGAAAGAAGAAATAATTATGTTCTAGTTAAAGGGAAAAGTATTTGAAATCATTTTAGTACCAACAGGAAGAAAATATTTACAAGAGTTATATGGATTACATGATATTGTTTATAAAGCAACTATTGCCTAGAGAGACTAACACCCACATCTAACGCATCTCTCCAGCTTGTGTGTGCGTGAGAGATATATAGAAAGAAAGTTACAGATATATATATATATATATATATATATATATATATATATATATATATATATATATATATATATATATATATATATATATATATATATATATATAATATATATATATATATATATATATATATATATGTATATATATATATATATATATATATATATAAGTATATATATATATATATATATATATATATATATATACATGCATATATACATATAAATATAAATATACATATATATATATATTTAAATATCTATATCTATATATATATAGAGAGAGAGACGAGAGAGAGAGAGAGAGAGAGAGAGAGAGAGAGGAGAGAGAGAGAGCGAGAGAGAGAGAGAGAGAGAGAGAGAGAGAGAAGTAAGAAGAGAGAAGAGAGAGAGAGAGATAGAGAGAGAGAGAGAGAGAGAGAGAGAGAGAGAGAGAGAGAGAGAGAGAGAGAGACAAGGCAATGATCGTTGTGATACAATCTAATGCGATCAAATATTGTTGACACAAATATGATCTGAAACGCTATTATTATTATCATTATAGCTAGGTTTACCTTTACAGGGTCATATGTGATGGTGAAAATCAGCACCAGATCTAATCTCGACATTTGGTTAAGGATTTTATCGATATTATATTTTAACCGACAGTTGCTCTCACACTCCTTCGGGTATTTCATGAAGAGGAACATAGCATTGTGCGAGATGTTCATACTTGGTACGCAGACATGTGTGTGAAATATGACGCTTGTTTTGCTGTTTATTGTTGTAACAGCCTAATGATAGCTGAACTTAGCACTGGTATTCTGCCTGTGGTATTCTGCCTGGCCATATTGAGGATACTATCGACAGGAAATATGAAGAGATATCAACCTGGCATCGTATAATCTCTATTCAAGCTACTATGCGATATGCGTGGGTGTGATATACAAAATCGATGGGAACATTAGATGGCGAATGTGTATGTGTGTGCGTGTGAGCGCGCGTGCGCGCGCGCGTGTGTGTCTATAATATCGTGCTTAAAATTGATTTTTTTTGACGTAAATGCAGATTCATGGGATACTTATGTGCTTATTCACTGAATAATGAGTAGAAGGAACATCATGGATGGATGTATACACTAAGGTACATTTGGCTTACAACATATAATTATAACAAAATGTTGGACTTGATCATGGAGATTAATAAATGAATGAATTAATAATCTTTTCCTATCACTTTTTGTTCCGTTAGTTATCACAAAATGAAAATGTTCTTTTCATTCGACCTTCCCCGCCCTCCTCAAGTATCATTGCGACCTTGTCCGACTATAGCAGCACGAACGAGAAACACAAATGGCTCGCAAGTGATTAAATCTATTGCAATTCATCAACAGTCGACCAGACGTTCTGATCAGCAGATGTGAAGTAGATGTATGACATAGCATGGAATTGTTTACTCGTCTTGGCACAGGACGATTTATGTCTTTGTATCTTGGCGAATCCCGCTGACATGAATAAACCTTAACAGGATTCCTGTTGGTCCGAATTTTATGTGGGAACAGATGTAATGCATCGTAGGTTATTAAGATGGAAAGCATATTAATTTATCCCTTACTTGTATCGATGATGGGGCTGAAACGGCATATATTTAGACAGATAATTGACTGGCGGTCTGTTGAACGTCGAGGAAACTAAAAAGCACTCAATGCAATTCACCACATCATTGTAATGTTTGCGCGTCAGTTAAACAATAGTATTAGGCTAAATCAGTGGCATATTAATACAACGTCCATACTGCATTTCATAATGTGCTCTAGTTAGCGTGACTCCCCATTAGGCTCCCTAAATCGTACATCAGATGTGTTTACAACCCACCTACTACGGTCAGTACAAACGCCACTAATTTCCCTTATGTGTAAGAAAAATGTTGTCCTTGAAAGAAATTCCTCTACATCGGATGTCTACAAAATGATCTCATACGGACTATTGTAAGTTAATATACATCATACTTTAGTTTGACTCCAGCTATCTAGGCGTCTCACATTCTTGCCATTCATTGTTGCCATTTATCATAGAGACGAATGATTTTTTCTAATCAGTCCATATGTTGGTGTTTATATATTACAGCATTCATGTTTCTGTTTTATTAGCGCTTGGCTGTGATAGTTCGCCGCCTGGCTGGACATATCGCATTAGCATTTATGTTGCACAATTCTATCTACTTGAATTGAATTTGAAGCAGTTAAGATCAATTAGATTGATTTTTGTGATTAGGTTTTCTACGATTTAATGATGAAACACCTGGAACTGTAGACTTGTCTCAAAAAGTCACTGTCGAATTGGAAATAAATGAGGAGTTCATATGTGACATTGAAATCGATAATTGTACATGCATACGTTCTTTGTAGATAGAGCCTTGATAGGCGAGTTCTGCATCAGTAATACTTGTCATTCTTGAAGCGTATCGAGACAGATGCACGAAAATCCTCTAATAAGTGAGTAATTAATCAGTTAGTTTGTAAATGCATATTAACTACAAATGTTCTGCCCTGTCGATTGCCCTGGCTCTAACTGTCTTGCTGCCCACGCCAGCGATCACCACGTGGTTTGGGGTAGGCGTTTTGGCAGTTCTTTGGTTATTCTATGTCATATTTAGTCTCCACAAGTCAATCATACTGGTTCTTTAGGATTTTGTTTGGTGATGATTATAACAATCATAAACCCAATCAAAGCTAATGCTAGTTAAAATATCATTTATTTGGATATGTAAAGTTGCATATAACATTTTATATCACATTACTATTGAATCACGTGATTAGTTTAATTATATCCCATATATAATTCACTTACCTCTTACTTTAACTTTAAAATTCATATACTTGGTTTGTGCTTCCATTATATTGTGATACCTGTTATAGCGATGAACGGCTCATCATTCAGAATTCATGGATTTCCATGTGGGTATAATGTTGCATCTACTAGTTGCTATTATACAGCATAATGGTCCTGAATGTTAATCATTAATACACTACTGAGTTAAATGATCATGTCGACATTTCATTCGTCTGATACGTGTTGCTTGAATGCAAAACTGATTACTACTTACCTCTACAGTTAAACGGAATATTAGCTTGATCAGGTTTTAGGAATCTATCACAAGCTTTATTTGCCACTTCGCCTTGGTCGTGGACCCCTTTCGACAATGTCAAGACATAAACATCCTTTACCTAGCGCTAGGTTGTACTTCAGATGGATATTATCATTGTTGTTGACAAGTTAATCACCTGGGACGCCATTAAGACACTAATGGGGATTGCTAAACAGGAAAAGACATGGTCCCTGTGAACGGCGATGAAGTCTGTGCAAATCGCTATTGACCAAAACGATAAAGCTGCTCATTTGTCTTTCTACATTGCATGTTTTCTTCGCAAAGGCTAAAGTGTTTGCTAAATCGATGCTGTGACATCGGCTACCGACGCAGTTTTGCAACAGCTGTTGGTCGATATTGCCTGTAACCTCTAAAATGATAGAATATAATTAATGTTGGTTTCTATAGTATGGCTTTTGCGAAAGGTCGCAAAGGAATAGTCACTGAAAATCATATTGTCTATACCAATAGAAGGGGGCATTATGTGCAGCTCATTCATCCATGTCTTAGGTGGTTAAGTATGCGGTTGAAGCCAACTACCATTCATCGGGTCTGATGTCGTGTGCCTACAGAAATCGGGAAAAAACTGCATGACGTGTTTGTCATTCTTGCGAGATTATCTTAATCATTTTAGAGATGGCAAGGATGATCATTGAAGTTAAATATTTCAAAATCCCAAATAACAGCAAACCACATCTAAGTTGTTCTTTGAATACATCCGGGTGACACCATATTTAGAACGAACGAAACACAAAATACGAGCAGTTTAGTTATAATATAGTGAAGGCACAATAACGACAGTTAATTAGATAATTCATTGGATGTTGCAAGATTTTCGAATGGTAACATGAAACTAGATTACTTTGTTAAAGGGTGGACTGTTCCCGGAACTAAGCTTTATCTACGAATATTGTGTTATGAAATGCATTTTCGGCACCACTCATTTTTATGAATTATGATACAAGAACAAGATAATTTTTATAGTACTCAGATGCTGTTTGTTTCATGCATTTATATATGCATCGGCATAACGAATGATAATTTTAGGTCCTCGACAGTGATTCATAATTGTTTAAGGAGCTGGATATTTGCTCAAAAGCGGCACCAATCATTTTGCCATTTTTCCATGATCTACATGAGACACCACTGACTTATATATGGCCAGTACCATCTTGGTTAAAGCCTTATGAATGACATCGATCCATCCTTAATGGACCAAAAGCATTAAGGTACCGTGATTATAGATTTTTCTCAACGCTTTTTAACTCATTGTGCTTATTCGTATTTACAGTGACCAGTTAGGGAAGTTACTGTCTCACTACTCTATTCATGATCCATTATCAGAGAATATCACCGTCGCACAGCATTTTAAATGTGTTGCATGGGATAACCTCTCTGGGCAGTTGCGATGTCGCACAGAGATTCGGGTCTTTGTTTTAAGATCAGTAGATTTTCGTGATCATCATATTTGCATACAAGTTAGGAAAGTTAAGCGGAACCTATAGGCTAACTATGCAATCATGAACATTGTGTCATAGCTGTCTGTAGGATTATTAATCTTATTGCACTCCTCTACAACAAGTTAAGCCTACATCACAAAATAAGTTGTAAATAATGTGTCCTATGTTGAACTTTGCCTAATTAACTCAATGGAGTTATGGTGTAGGATCATTGGAAATAGCGACTGCTTGGACATTTACGACAACAACAAGGAGGGCTTAATTTTATTTGATAGGTAACAATTACTTAACGGTTATCTTTAGGAGAATAATTGGTCTTAATCTTGTGTTGTGGTGCTAACATACGTTTCGCATAACGAAATAAAGCGTTGTTTATGAATATCGGTATCAATCACATTAATTACCATAGGATTAGTGTGTGGTAGAAAAATGTACGAGAGAGCGCTAAACAAATAACTTTGTTCTACTTGTTCGCTTAATGGCTTGTCAATAAGAGTCAACAATACTACTCAATATCATCAGTGACTGTGCATTCATAATTGAACATGCAATTGAGGGAAAAGTTAGCCATCATGCACTAATACTTCACAGAAGTGCTCAGTAGTCTCGCGTTAGACAGACGGGGTGGTGTCTTTTCGGCAGTATATAAATATCTTTCCCTTACCTTAGAATATATTTAATAGAAAGGCGGACATTAACATCTATTCATCTGGTATAAATGCAACGAAATAACTATTCGGGAAAGGGCTCTTGAAATTGTATGAGAATACACATGACATTTTCAACGATACATGTATTGGGAGTAAACAATATTAGTTGGTTGGATTTCTAAATAGCATGTATTATCGGTGGTACAGTGACTAAATCATCTGCCATTAACCAGATTCGCCGTTTTGTTGTAGAAAAAGCATCTGGCGTGTCTGACAAATGACACCATAGAGATGTAGAAAAAACTGCGACCTCGGCCACTTGTATGGTTACTACTGTTATCTATCATCAAACAAATATCACAGATTGGTGCTCCATTCTCTGCAAGAATCAAAACACAGATGAGCATTTGTTTCGACAAAATACACTCGACGGAAAGCCAAACGTATGTTATATTAAATAAAGTGCCACACATGCATGTTTGTCATACCATCGCATATATACTGGTAACTACAAGAGGGCTTTATGCTACAAATTAAACTAGATTCTGCTACCAAAATTAGAATAATTGCATTGTTCCTCTGCGTCTGTCCTTCGGTGATTGTCACCGGTTATGAGCCAGTATGCGGTACCCATGGACATACCTACATCAACTGGTTATCCAACTTAATTTTGAAGCGAGTATGCTTTAAAACACATATGCTCCTTTCCTGGTACATTATTGAACCATTTGATCGAAGCTTTTTAGCTTCAGATTGCTGCTGCCAGGTTGTTTTACACGTGCCCCAAATTATGACTAATCAAGTCATCACACTATGCAATCAAATAACAACCAACAAAATATACATTGGCCTCATTAAGTTTGACATATTAAGCTGTCTAGGTTCTAAAGTTGCAAATGTTGCATTGGTACTAAACAACCGTACTGTATATAGCATGGGGTTATAGTGGAGTACTACTTATAGTTGATCTCGTACCCCTTTTCCTCCAAATCCAAATGTCGGTTAAGGTATTTACAATGATAGAACCCGCGACATTATAGCACAGATCCCGGGTCACACCCTGGATTGTAGTATTCTGCACAAGCAGGAGCCAGACATTGACATTTTTGTTGCTGTGACATGACCTGCAGAATAATGTTGACGTCTTTGTCTTTACGTCCATACTTTGAACTAACGTTTTCACCCACCAAAGCAAAGTTAACATTATGTTTTATCAATTCTTTAAATGAAAGGGCGAAAACCGTGGGAGTGCGTATAATGACCATTGTGCCTGTAATTTAAGGGACTCAAATTGGAACTATCTATTAATCCCCCCATATATAAGTTATATTTGACAAGCTGATAGTACACATACATATCGTGTTCTGGCAAATATCACTGCGCTACTAACATTGATTATTACAATACGAACACAGGAAATGAGAAAACTGTCATATTCGTAAAGATTTATATCTCATATTAAGCACGAAGGTCACATGAAGCATAGTTTACCGTCGTACATTGAACATGGTCAGTTTCCGATACCAGTCCACAGCATTTTACGAAGTATAGCATTGCCATATGTTAGTCAGTTGCAACAGCGAAGATTAATCAAACCCAAAAGAAGATATAGATGCATTGGGTTAGTAAGTAGTATGGTCAATCGTTGTACTGTTATGACAACCGTCTGAGGAGCATGGTTACATTGTATTATCGGAAATAACACAATTAATTCATCAACCATCAATGTTATCATTGACCGTGTAAGACGACAATGCCTGCATTGACATGTTTAGGCTGGACGTGGCAGCATGCTGACAGGATGTTGGTGTGGTTCTAGAAGTAAAGTACATGTTACCAATCTGTTTACGCGAAAAAAGAATACTTGACTGGCATAGCAAATCAGAGCAACCGGTCAGGGTGTATCTTATCGCATTGAACAGCCGTATATCAACAAAAAGGCTGGTTAGTCAACTTGCATCCCAGAGCACCACACACCATGCGATATCTAGATCACCTGACATATATGACATCACAGCACTGGAGGAAAGATCAGCACCAACACAGCGGACAGCCAGTTACTTAGTAGGCAATCCAAGTTTTTTTTAAAATAAATACAGTCGGCGATCGTGTCGGTGTTTGCATGAAACAAGTATTTCATATCCATTGTTGGCGTGAAACAAATCACGTTTCCTCGCAATTCAGCGACCAGCCCGGCAAATATTGTAGTGGCCAGGTTTTTTTTTGCCAATCAAATATATGATTTTCAGGTTCACATAAAGCTCTATAATTTATTATTTCATCAAACATCATCCAAATCCACTGATATAGTTCATGCTACGTGGATGCCTATGCTAATTCCACCATTATACCCCCTACCCTATCCTTCCTTAATCGCAAATACACGAGTCCACGCTAAACGGCTATTAAAGACAAATAATCTGGTGTTTGTTTTGCCCAAATCTATTGGTGTGAGTCTGCGCTGACAACATTATGGTCAGCCCGTTGGTACACAGCTGAAAAATGTCAAAGTTCTTTATCTTCACAGAGGCGATAATTCCCAAAGATATTATGTGATGTTGACATTCAGTACTTGTACATTACAATATCATTTACTTTGTGAATGTCAATTAAAATCTTTTCGTGCCATTTTCTTACATCACAATTCGTCATCAATGTTTATTCCATCAGTTTATAGATATAAAGCATTATGTGACTTGTTAACTAAGCTAACTCATCATTTCTAATGAGCACAATTATACTATTCAGAAGCAACACAAGAGGGTCAACTGGCTAATCTATAACGCAGACAGCGAGAGCTCAAATGCCTTAGTAGCAGTCATATTTAATTTTACAAATGAAGGACTACAGTTTTCAAAAAAAAAAAATAGTAACGATTAAAAAGCATCCCCTAGTATCCATGATGTCTATCAAACATTTAACTAAATTGGTAACATAAAGAGAAACATATCATTATCGTCCCTATTTATGGCCAAAAACAAAGCTAGAAACTCACATTCTATTGCAATATGAATACACCATTTGCAGCGAGCTCACCTACCTTCTACGACTTGTAGTTGGTATTAGATTCAGTCTACAGCCCGTTTAATATCATGCTTGAATAGTCGCCTGATTAACTGTCAACCAAACCTTCTGATATACAGAAGTGGCGTATTTGTGTGACTTACCATGAAATTGTGTCCTCATAATGGTGCAAGACGATAAATCGTTTTGTATTTTGCAAATCCTGACAACCTCACGCCAAATAACCAAGCGTGTAGGACAAATGACACCATTGCACTGCAACATGTACTTCCAGCGTCCTTGCAATTGACAGGTAAAAACGATCTGTCCAATATTGCAACGGAAGCTTTAAACCATCTTATTTATACCACTACAATGACATAGAATGAACGATTTCCCGGATATGCAGCATAAATGGAACCAATAAAAATCCCAAATGCGCACGGATAAATGGATGTCACTTGGATCAACATAGTGCATATCTCAAGCTTAGGGAAACTGAGCTGAATCGCTTGAATTAATGACGAGAAAAAGACATGTTGAATGTGGAGAATCTAATTTGGAATGACTGACAAATCAAACATGAGTACATTCTTGTCATGGAAGTAGGGAATTAAGCCTGTTGTCGGAACAGACATAATGCGTGGCATGTTATAACGATGAGGGGATATTTATTTACCCCATTCACATATATCCTGATGATTGGACTAAGATGACAAATCTACTACTACTTGTGTATTAGGACAGCTTATAGACCGATTGGAGAATCTCGATGAATAATAAGCGGAAACTGTAAATCCACAAAAAGAAATCCACCGCATCATGATGCATGTACGTCAGTTAAACAGCAATGTTGGACCTAAGCATTGGCATATGAATGCAACGTCAATACAGACTTTCGTAATACGGAGTTGATGTGACTTCCCATAAACCTGCGGTAACTCGTACATTTGACGTGTTACATAATGAGCAGACTGTTTCATAATAATAAGAGCTGTATACAGCCCACCTACAACGGTCATCTCAAGGGCCAGAAAATTGAGATGAATTGCTCATTATTCATATGGTGCAAGCATGAAGCAGATATTTACCATTGAAGATTTTCTGCCTCCCTCTGCAATCCTCAGTTGACTGAAGGCATTGAGGTGAGACAAGCTATCGCGGATGTTGCAGAGGGTGACCTAACAGGAAGTATCGGAGAGGAATCATTGCCATCTACCTCGCGACAGCAGCCGTTAGATGATGATCTGAGAACATCACGATATTAGATTTTGCGGGCTAAAAACGATGCAGCTATCATCAACGCTGTTTTTTCTTCTTTCAGTTACATTCGAAACATGCATCATCATCAAAACCTAATCACAATCAACCTAATTTGCAAAATCAATCAGCAACATGCATAATTGATATCAACCATGAAAACAAATAAAACTGTAATGCATACAAGTCTAGTAGCGGCGTCACTATCATATGACATTAAATAAAGAACTGTAGTTAATGAAGATAGTTGTGGATGGACCATATTAGCTCATGTTCGTGTTCGTGTTCACTCCTAGAGCAATTCCATACCGAGTAGTTCCATCAGCAGCGATCCCTCCGTCTATTCGGTGTGTTTATGCCTACGACACACAAATGACAACAAAACTAATATGCCTGCCATGATTTGTTTACTGTTCATCAAATGTATATACTTGCATATAATCTCAGCAGGTAAGAGTACCTTGAACATGTGTGATTGATTTGGCAGCTGCGCTATTCTGCAGCATTATCTGTCGCATAGTCAGCACAAGATGAGCGTGACAAGGGCTGTGAATAAGCATTTGTCAACATTTACTCGTGCTGTCGCATACGGGAACAAATTATGTAAGCTCCATTTTTGAATTCCTTATAACAACATTCAGAAAAGCTATGGATGCATTAGGATTGTTTTCTTTAATAATTAAGCCAGGCTCTTATTGCACTATGGTCGCATGTCGCAGTTAAAACCTCTGATTTCACTACCAATCATTTCAGTGATACCTGTTTATACTTGTAAAGGTGATGATCACAGTGCCAGATATCTTTTTCTCCACTAGAAGCACACCGTATCACCAGTAGCATTCCTGCGAATCTTCACTAGCAATACTATTGAACTAGTAAAGCATTATTGGAAAACGAATACAGCCGTAGGACAATTCATGTGACAATGGCAACACTTCATAAATACCAGATATTATGATACCCCTGTTCCTAGGGACACCTATCTTTGCAAAACATATGGTAAAACGATTCGTGCTGGTCGGACGTTCACATGAATAAAGCATAAACTAGCTTTTTTCTATGGTGCCTTTGCACCTACATTGATATAATCTACTGCAACCAGTATGCCTTAAGTGCTTTAACGCATATTCACTCGCATCATCATACTTTTGTGTGTACGATAATGACGTTGACGAGGTGCTCAGCAGCTTCATGATAGAGTTTGTGGTGATATGAGTATAAGCGATTAAATTCAACAATTTTCAGCTTTAATTCCAGTGTAAATAAAACATCGTTTTGCCATCTCATTTGTACTAGGTACTTACTCTTACACCGCGGCAAATCCAATTCCCTTGTCGAACGCGATACCCAACAAAGGGCATTGCTTTGCTGGTCATAGCCATATCAACGTAAATTGTCCATTGATAGTAAGCAGGCGGGAGTGTCAATCATGATATACGGGTTTATACAGTGAGAATAGTGAATGCACAAAACATGCACCGTTACAAGGTTACAGCTGTTTTGCTCTGCGTAGATTGAAGAGTTGAAATTAATGATATGATCAGCAAAATATGTCCTTGCCACGTACGCAATGCTGAATATGCATACATAAATCGCATATATAAACGTATTTGAGCTCTTGATCTAATAATCTTAATCCAAATAATTATCTTTTACTTTCTGACAGAGGCGTCTCAGATTAATGTTGTATGAGGCTGCATCATTATTATAACAATAAATCACTTGTTTCTAATCATTTCCCTTGATGGGATTTATATATTACAGCATCTTTGTCGCTGTTTTTCACGGAGCTCGCTCTTTAAAAACGCTCTGGATCAGTAAAAAACGCGATATTTAGCTGGATCAGTAAGTGTAAGCCTGAGAATACAGGTAGCCGCGTGTCAGTACAGGAGAAACTAATCTGCTAACAGAGAATAATTAATGATGTGTATATGCCTTGAGAACTGTACAGTGTCAGGATAGCCATCGTTGTCAGCCATATTTATAAATGTATAAGAGATAATATATATATATATATATATATATATTATATATATATATATATATATATATATATATATATATATATATATATATATATATATATATATATATATAAATATATATATATATACATATATCCCTATAATATATACATATATATCTCTATATATATCTATATATAGAGATCTATATATATTTATATCTATTCCCCTAATAATCTATATATATATTATATATATGTGCCATCTATCTAAATATATATCTATCTCTCTCTCCCTATCTCTCTCTCTCTCTCTCTGTCTCTCTATATCTCTCTCTCTCTCTCTCTCTCTCTATTCTCTATATAATATATACTCTCTCCCTCTCTCTCTCTATCTCTTTATCGCTCTCTCTCTCTCTCTATATATCCCTCTCTTTTCTATTTACATCTCTGTATCTCTCTGTCTATATATTTTTTTTATATATATCTGTATATCTATATAATTATGTATATATATATATATATAGTCTCATGATATACATATAAACATATATATATTTATATATATATATATACAAATATATATATACATATATATACACATATATATATAAATGTATTTATACGTATATTTATAAATACATATATATATATCTTCGACCCATCCGCTTGATTCTGCATGGTTTTTGTAGCTAGAGGTAATTTTGTGCCCTTTATGACGGCGCGATCATCCGATGCCACTACTTCGGTTTTCCGTCATTGGAGAATAATCATCTTTTGTGGCAGAATAATCGCTGAGGTTGGCAATGAGGCGCTAACGGCTATTGCTACACAGGTGGAGTCATAGTCTTTTAGAAATAGGTTGAAATTTGTTAAAATTGCCTTTGCCTATAATAATATAGTTCATTTGTGTTTCCAGATGTTTTCTCATTAGTGGCTAATGCCATGATTGTATCCTTGACGTGAGACTGTCCATTTACGCAGTTCCGCAGCAGATATTGGTCGATATCATTCTACTTCGACCTACTTAGCCCTGGTATCGGCCTTGCTTGGCTTGTATGGCACTACTTGTGTACTGTAATTGCCATGATTGCATAATTATGTGGTTCTTCAATTTTTCAATATCTGGTTGGTCAAATAGCAACAAGACACTTAATTGTTTGTTACATATTTGTCTTGTCCAGTCGAATTTCATTGAATACACTTGCTCATCTACACTTCATCATCTTAAACCATAGTAATACCCTTGTTTTGTTATGACAAATAAATGGGATGATAGGTGCATGTTGGTGGTTACGCTGACCGGGGCTTCGTATCTAAAGAAATGTGCATTCGGATTTCCAAGAACAAATGGACTCAGCAACACTCCTCTACCTTAAGCGTACTTAAACATCATTCCTCATTTAGTACTCTTAACCATAATGAAGTATTGAATGTATCGGTAGAGGACATATAAACGGATATAATTGTCAGTGATTACATTAGCTAAGGCTTTTTGGGTAACTCTGCGATCAAGAATTTATGTCCGCTGCTAAATAGTTTTGACCTTCACATAACAATTTTATTCAATCCTTATTCAACGCCTGCTGTAAATAAAGACCCAGTATATCGGCTCTTGTAAAGCAGTTCATATATCATGCCTATTTTTACGACCACCGTTTCTTTGGTGAAGAGGACGTTTTACATACAATGGAACAGTGTGGCAGAACCATTAATGTCGATGTGGTCCCTCCCTTCTCGTCGCGCTACCCCTTAACGTGATAACAACACGGTCAGTCGTCTGACAGCTTCCCCCTGTTGAACAATGCGCTGTCGAACGTTTCTGTAGTGTTCTGTGTTGTAATGTGAGCGGCTGAATTCATTACACCACACCCGCTGCATCCAGAACACAGTAGGGCTCCATTCATAGAATGATAGAATGGAACATTCGGTCTCATTTACTGTATGTCACAGCTGGAGACAGCTATGATAGTTAAGGTCTTTACTGCTGTAATTTTCATGCGGTGGCTGGAATGTTACGGGTCCGGGTCGATGTATCAATTCATTGTTTACTGTAAGTTATTAGAGGTTGGGATGTTTTAGTTTGAATTAGGTGAGTTGATGCAGGAGTAGAGCGGGTGTTTGACAGGGGCTGATGGGCTCTTTGAGTGTCCAAGTAGTTTGTTGTTGCAAGTCAGCATACTATTAAGGTGCATAATTTGGAAACATTATAATTAATCTTGTACTTGTTATAACTATTGGCTTGGTATTTGGTTGAAGTGAGGATGATAGTCTTGCCGCCCGTTAAATGTCCCTCGGTTTATGTCCCTTTTTATTTATTCACATCATATTATTAACTTGGGTTGAATACATAGGAAATGAAAACATTATAATATTTATGTTGTATGTTGTCAGGAGAGAACCAGAGTTTAGAATTACGGTGTACAATATACAGCGGTTTACGAAGAAGCTGTAATTGTCATTGTTATTCAGTTGCTCCGGCGAATATTAAATACCTCATGCATTTTACTTTACATCATCGAAAGCCAAAATCATAGTTGCTATGTTCATAGTTCCGAAAAAGGCCCCCGGAAAACGCCGGCAACAACACGGATGACCCGGCAATAACACGGAGTATCACGGAGGACAGCGGCAGCGGGCCGGCAGCAACAAGGAGCGAGTGCGGTTCTACCCGGATTTGGGTCGAAAAAGGTTCAAAATGCTGTACCAACTATTCCTTTGCACACCCCACGGCGTGAAACATGGATCCTGCACTAGCTCTACAAGAAGGAGTCGGCCTGTTATTGGACACGATAGACCTCACCGTGGCCTTTGCTAAAGCTGTTGTTGCGCTGGAGGAAGAAAGGGAAAAAAAGGCTGATGCTAAAAGACGAATGAAAAGAAGAAGGCGTTTGTGGGCGAAACCTTGGCTGTTGGAAAACAGTATAAGCAGTATGAAAAAATTAACCACAGAACTGATAGTAGAAGATGGTAGCAGCTTCAGTAATTTCAGGTACAACTTGCGCCGATTTTGTGCCCGGAGGCAGCACGGCGCTACACGGAGACGCCGGAGGCTTCAGAGACAATCCAGGTCTTAACAAGGAAGCAAGACGGAGTCACTCCTTTGTGTTGCTGACGGGACAAATTTCCTAAACATTTTACAGGTAAAAGTTATCGTCAGCAGCTCCCGTAGGACCCCGGCAGGAAAACACAACAAAGACACATGATGGATTCTACACTTTAGAGCGCAGGGCTACTCCGTGTTCTTCCAGGGACTAACTCAGGCAATGTGAGTTGTGGGGTATATACTTACTTATGTAATCCATTGTTAAAATGCCTGAATTTGATATCGTATAGGAACGATTCTGTTTTAAATATTTGTTTTCTGACCGCATAAGACATTTTCATATGTACTATGTGTGATATGTTATGGTCACATTTACTAAATCATGAAACAATAACTGAATCCAACTCACACTGGTCATGCATAATTATTCAACTATTGACAAGCCTTGGGTACAGCTACACAATTCAGCGACTTGTGTCAATATTCGTCCGTATATCGTCAGTGACAGTAATCTTGACATTTTGAATAACCTTTCCTTCAATCAACAACATCCGAACGCTCGCCTAAAACTGCCACAGGAACGGATAGCTCGTATTTGATAATTTGTATTAATCAGGTCTGAATGTGTGACTGCATGTCTCTGTCACTGCGTAAGTTGTACAGAGCGGTAGTTTGATGGAAATCGGTAAGGGTCGGGAGAGCAGTAATGCATGATTGCCAAACAACCTCTCCCTTTTAAGCCATTATCTCAGTTTAAGCCATTATCTTAGTTGAAGTTAACCAACAACAAAGCAAGAAAAAGCCATGCTGATTCAGTGAAACTGCCTCACGTTGTGCAATACGCTGCGCTATTATGTAGATAACGAGCGGAACCATTGAACTTAAATATTAAGGCTTTGGAGAATCCAAATAACTACATCTACATAGCACATCCAAATTGCTCGTCAAATTCATCATGGCCCTACTGGAGTCTAGTACATGCTGGCTCAACCATGTATATAACTAGAGAAAAAGAAAAAGTGGTGAATTCATAGAACAAATGTAGGCACTATTACGATAATTGATCACATTAATCCGGAACTGATGCAATGTGTTGCTTCTAGGCGCGACATATCGGTCTGTCAAACTTAAGTCAGCTCCAGATGCTAACCTTCATCTTCGAATATAATGTGATAACGTGCATCATCGTAACGCTTTCTTCCTGTTGATTAGCGTTACAAATATTCACCAAATCACTGGCATAATTAAATATCAACTTAGGTCCTCAACGGGGAGTTTAAGAAGTAGAATTTCAGTGAAATTAATCATTTCGCCATGACATTCTCTTCATAAAACCCGGAATAAACAGAACAAAACACAAGCTTCTTGTAAATGGAAAATAAATATACAATACATTTATTGTCTACCATTTATTAAAATTTGGTTCTCTTAGTAGTCATCCAAATTACGTCTGCGATCAGATTAACAAATCTTGCATTAGTGCCACGTTTGGCACTCGTCTTATTTTGAAAAATATTTTTGTATTGTCCAATTTCTGGAAAATGGAAAAGTTGATCTATGTGTTGACGTTAATATAAAACATCTAATTACATGTCAACATACACGATATGATCTGCATGACAAACATCCAACATTGACGTGATCACATTGTATTGCAACAGTTTAATGGTCCTTGCAATTATTCAATTAAGTAGTTGTCAAGGGCCATGCAAGGATGTCGAGCGTGTGTTAGGCTTCATCTACATATTGAACATGCGATCGAATGGAAAGTTAGCCAGCTTACATAAAATCTACAAAAACAGTGTTTCACAGTCCTGCAGTGTCTGTTCGAAATTGTCTAATTTATCTTCGCCGTGTCATAGAATATATTTAACTGCAATGTAGACAGCAACCACTATGCATTGTTTATGAACACAATGCCACTATTTGGGTAATGGCTCAATGAATTGTACGAGAAAGCATTTTCGATTACACAAAACAGGTCGTTGTAGTAAACAATGAACGACCCTTTACATTGTTAGTTGTATGGCTTTCTAAACAACACGCATTACCGCTGGTGCAATGACAAAACAATCTGCTTTTTACTTGCAGAAACAAAGCATGACGAATCCGACAAATGACGTCATAGAGAAGCAAAACAATCAACTGTCACTGCCGTTTACAGGCTACAAGTATCAAATGTTTTTAATTAATCACTATCCGAATCAAATGCAGATGTACATTTGCTTTGGTAAGTTTTAGTGAATATAATGCCATACCTAGCATGTTTGCCATACCATCGCCCTATAAAGAAAACCACAGAGCGCTTTTATAAAACAAATCTAGATATACCATGCCACGTCAGAAACAGACAAAACCTAATTTTCCGCTACCAAGATGATATTATTTTCTCAAATGGCTAAAAAATTGAGAAATAACAATAATTGCAATTCATTTCAATACACTTGCTCATCTACACTACATCATCTTAAGCATGGCAAAACCATATCAACACACTTGTTTTTGATGACGAATTAAAGCACATATCATGTGCCATATAAATGGGAATGATATGTGCATGTTGGTGGTTACACTGACTGGGGCTTATACAAAGACATGTGCATTAGGATTTACAAGAACACAGCAACACTCCTCTACCTTACGCGTACTTAAACATCATTCCTCATTTATTACTCTTAACCATGATGAAGTATTGAATATATCTGTAGATGACATATAAATGGATATAATTGTCAGCGATTACATTAGCTAAGGCTTTTCGGGTAACGCTGCGCACACAAACCTATGTCCCCTTGCTAAATAGCTTTGACCTTCACATAACACTTTTATTCAATCCTTATTCAACGACTGTTATATATTAAGACCCAGTATGTCGGCTCTTGTAAAGCAGTTTATATATCATGCCTATTTTTACGACCGCCTTTTCCTTTGTAAGGAAGAAGTTTTACATACGATGGAACAGTGCGGCAGTATCCATCAATGTCGATGTGGTCCCTCCCTTCTCGTCGCGCTACCCCTTAACGTGATAACAACACGGTCAGTCTGACAGCTTCCCCCTGTTGAACAATGCGCTGTCGAACGTTTCTGTAGTGCTCTGTGTTATAATGCGACCGTCAGAATTCATAACACCACACACGCTGCATCCAGAACAAAGTAGGGCCGCATTCCTAGAACGATATAATGGAACATCTGGCCTCGTTTACTGTATGTCACAGTTGGAGACAGCTATGGCAGTAAACGTCTTTATTGCTGTAATTGTCATGCGGTGGCATTGAGTGTTACGGGTCCGGTTCTATGTATCAATTCAAGGTTTGCTGTAAGTTATTATAGGTTGGGTGTTGTAGTATGTATTAGTTGGGTTTGATGCATGAGTAGAGCGGGTGTTTGACAGGGGCTGGTGGGCTCTTTGGGGGTCCAAAAAGTTCGTTGTTGTAGGTCAGTCTGGTTTGGTCTGACGCATTTTCGACCTGCATACTGTTATGGTGCATAATTTGGAAACATTATTTTCAACCGCACAATCGTACCTGTTATTACAACTAGCTTGGTGTTTGGTTGAAAGCATAATAATATTTGTTAAATGTATATGTGGGTCACCAGAAGAGTAGTATGTTGTCAGGTGGGAGCCAGAATTTAGAATTATAAGTTTATTGATAAACAATTTATATCATTCTCATGTTACGGGTAACATGACATGATGCTGGTCTTGTTTGATAAATTTACCAGTTAAGTACTTGTTTTTCTTAATTGAGCATCTGACTATCAATTTTTGTGTAACTTTTCTTAAAGGAAATTTGATCAATTTGTTGTAAGAATACATATTCATATTAAAGAGAAATATCATAGAGCAGAACTATCAGTTTAGCAAACTGATTGAGGGACAAGACTGCTGTGAAACGAACTAATGCCACAAACAAACCGTCATATCATCAAAAACTATGTGACCTATGCAGTGACGTATGTGGTTATGGTGTATGATTTATAATCAGAAGATCAGTACCATCAGAACGCCCTTAAGATGACCTTCGAACAATACTAGCTACCCTTTATTGCCTACAGCCAAAGCTCATATTCCAACCATATATCATTTATGCATTAAGGGCCCCTGTCTCGAGCAACTAACGTCTTGTTAGTATCTTATCATGATCTTTCCCGTTATATCCATTATATCTATTTTATGTTAAAGTTAATTGGTAGCACCCTTGCCCTTTATTTTACCAGAGCAACAAAATAAGGAACTCGTATTCCGTTGCCAAATGAATACACCATTGACAGCAAGCTAAAGTGGCTGACCGGTGATACCGTCTACCAATTGCTTATGGTAAGTTAAAGCTTTGGCATAAGAATAAGTCGATGGCCCATTACAAATACTGATTGAATGATCACATTATTAACGGCCAACTGTGAAACGAACTAATGCCACAACTAAACCGTCATATCATCAAAGATTATGTGACCTATGCAGTGACGTATGTGTAGATGGTGTATGGTGTATAGTTTGAAGATCAGTACCAACACAATGCCCTTGAGATTACCATGAAACAATACTATCTAACTTTTAATGCCTACAGCCAGAGCTTATTCTTTACAAGTGTGTGTCAACCATATATCATTTATGCATTAGGGGCCACTCTCTCGAACAACTGATGTCCTGTTAATATCAAATCATGTTCATTGCCGTTATAGCAACTATATCTATGTTAACTGGTAGCATATTTGTCCTTTCCTTCCAATTCATAACCAGAGCAACAAAACAAGAAAGTCCATTGCCTATACACCATTGACCGCAAGCTCGCATGGCTGACCATAATGCCGTCTGCCAATTGCTAATGCAAAGAAAAGGAAAGGCATTAGAATAAGTGTATGGCCCATTACATATACTGATTGAAGGATCACGTTATTAAGGTATGTGAATTATGTTTTCATCTTGGGAAAAACGACTGAAGAATTCGTGTCTTGATTAATCCAGCCACCTTAACACTGATTGATTTTCCTATAGATAATAGAATCACTATGGTAATCATTTCTGCAATTATGATAACTTTTTTTGAGCTTCTGTATCTCCGAATTATATCGTTCATCCGCAAAGTGTATTTTAGTGAAAATTTCGTGCGTATCAAATTGGAACAAAAGTCTATTTGGCTTACATTATAAATGTTGAGCCTTTTATGACTGGTTTCTTCACTATCAGAAAAAAATAACCTCTCTAAATTAATCAATCCTTTCCAATGAAAGACCCGAAATCACAATATTGGCAATGCAAAACGCATGCATCACTGGCTGGCTGGAAAAAGCCAAATTGTCTAGAAAAGATAAGCTCTCTTTTTATGTGTGACTAAATCAGCCGGCGTGTCTGGAAAATCACGACATTGAAATGCCGTTGCAGTTTACAGCTGACATGTTCACAGGAATCCGAAAATGTTTTGTCAAATGTGGAACCGCAGGCGTCACGAAATCGCGTTCATTGTGAATATGCAATGCCCTATATAAACCGCTACATAATTTCACAAAAAGCCTTACCTAATTTTTACAACCATGAACTAACTTAAGAAAAACTTAATTACAAGAAAACATGATAAGAACGATTTCTGCCTGATAGATGTTTAATAGTGATGGAATCGCATATACGCGCTGGCGGACACTTGGATTAATGTGGCCTGTATCTAACGTGTTATTAAGCCAAGCATTGGAAAATCAAGTTAAATTTAGAATATCGAATTTAGAATGGCTGACAACCCAAACATGAGTACATTTTAGATATAAAATTTCATATAGTAATATTGCTGAAATGGCGAAAAATATCGTATTCGATTCAAATTAATTCTATTATATACATTATCTTGAATATTGTTAATGGAAATTCCCTATCAAACCTTTTTAATGCATTGTGGGATAGCGTATTTATTTACCTCTGGCTTGTTTAAATGATATTCTGATGATGGGACTAATATGGCTAATATCTTACTAGGCATATTGTCTGATGAACGTAGAGGAATAATATAGGAAAAATGCAATCTAACCCACCCTCTTAATCCACATATCAGCGTGGATATCAGCGACAACAGGATCAACCATATTCATAACAAGTGTTTATTGGTCTTCCAAGAGCCAACCCACTTCATGCGGTGCCAATCCCAGTATTCAAGCCACGTATTACGTAACCTTTTCTTGATCTCAGTGAAATGCTGATACACCAAACTGGTTTAAACCCGACAAGTGCAGAGGTGAAGACGTCATCATCTGCAACGACCCTTAAAGATATGGGAATTCATGACAATTCCATAAATTGTGACTGCTTCGCACGATGGCTTAATAGCAATAATACAGTGAAGAAGAGGTAGCTAACTGCAACAAATCCAGCACAGGTCATAAGCTGATCAAGCTCTAATGAACCTGAGTTTGCAGGGTGGCAGCAAAATATGTATCTCTCGTGGTATCTCCGCTATTTGAGGACCCATAAAATACTGTGACTAATGATCGAATGCAAATCTAGAAGTACCTATACCTTTAGTAGAGTGGCTGCTGCCAGATCTCTGATCAGCCATTAAAAATTGCACGGTGAACTTTATGTTTATGATGCTGTAATCATGGGCATTGCTTTATACTTGTCAAACCGCTAATGCAATTGGTGTTTTAAATAATTAATAACATGGTAGCCAGCCCCATTGTCCTTAACATAGCGTCAAACAGCATTATAGTCACTTGAAAAGACATTAGTTGCGGCCAGAAATACCAGGTTCTCTATAGGTTCTCAAGTCTTACATGAGGACATTGAGTGCCAACAATCTTTTACAGGATACAACCAATACACTGTGCATCGCTTTGAAACATAATCACCGATTGTTAATTTTGCATATACATCTGCGGATTTCTTAGTCGGAAATGAAAAGCATTTCACATCAACATTCATTGGTAAAGCATCTTTTCTTGTTTCATTATGTGTGTTTGTGTTTTGCATTTGCAAAAGACCCCGGAAATAGCCATTAGGAAATACTCAATGTAAGAGCGATGCATCGGTTTCTTACTACTATTAGTTCAATGTCTACATGCTAAAACGTTGACACTCGATAGATTTTTAAGAATTACTTTGATGTTTCACCAATCACAAAATGCACTGGTGATAACATGTATGAGTCTATTTGCTTTGTGAGGGTAACCGATAAATTATGTTTTGCAACATTGATATGAAATGTGCAATAAATCGCAATCATTTAACAAGGCTTCTTTCTTATTTCTACCCTGTCATTGATAAAGAGGTGCAGAGTGAAAAATGCTTATGCTAGTTGGCTGTAAATATTTGTATGCGTCTGACTATCCATTGTTAAATGCAAAACGTTTCCAAACTACAGATTATGGGCTTACATATTTATTATGATCGAAACATCGACGTTACGCCAGAGATTGTTCACTCGGCAGCCCCTCCATAGCCTGCTTCTCAGGCAGATGTGCTAGTGCCAAAATGGCGCACTTGCAATAATATTATTTCCCAAAACATTTCACTGTCATCCATTGAAAGCGATTAGTGATATTCAGCAAAATGTGTCTAAGAGACTGCCTTTGGTTTCATATACCTTGAGTTGGCCTTTTATAATTGAATAACTGCCACTCTGCCATTCACACAGCAGTAAACAGTAAAACATATATCGGATGAATATACTTATGTACAGCTTTCCGGGATCAGGTAACGTGTTTCCAGGGAGAACTATTATCACAGTACATGCCAAGATACAGGTTTCGTCGCCCAAATGAACACATAAATTCAACACAAGCCTTAAGATGTGCCAATGCCTCATTGGATCTCTATGTTAACGTAAGCCATATCAGTCAATATAAAGAGTTTTATTACATATTCAGTAACATCTTTGTTTATTCCAGGGTAATATTATGAGGTACTCACGGTTCTCAGAGTTTTATCGCATCTTAGATGAGGTAAAATTTGGTTTGATGTATTATTTTGAAATGCTTTTGGATTATATTGTAGAGATTTATAGAAACCCAGCCGCAACAAACACGTGGAAATAGAGGAAAATGTTCAATTGTTGTGATTTAACACCCATGAGGATAAATCAATAGATACAGAAGACAAACGCATAATCACACAACCAAGCAAACAGGGATAATCCAAACAACGGCCTATTTTCGTGCCAGTTCTAATTGCTCTCTGCTACAGCAACAACTATTCGAGAACTATAAAACGCACGATAGCACCAATGAGTCCATGCACTTCGAAACAGTTCTCAACTTGACTTGAAACAGGCACAGTCTCTTAGAACCCCCAAATCCATGATCCATGTAATTACATAACCAAATAAGCCCTGCCAACTTCCCATCTGCTGCCATAGTGACTGTTTATTTTCACTTATTCTTTTCAAATTATCTTTTATCAGTGAAGCAAGATAGAAAACCATTAAGCCTGATAATTGAATCCTTAACGTATATCGAACGAGTTGGTTCTTTGTGATATCCTTGAAACTAAATGAACATTGCATTGCATAATTATAATCATTTAAGAATGTCAGAAATTGAGGCATTGACAAAATAATCGGGATATTCATAACCAGTATTATTTAAAGGTACAATGATATACCAGATATTCCGTTGCTATGAAATATGGTTATCTTATCTAAGGATTATCCACTTAATCGTTCACTTTTTGCTTCTCTAGGTGATTCTGGGAGCCATTGGCATTATGAATCTAGGTTATGGTATTAACAATCGATTAACAATCGATTTCGAATGATCAAAATATTCTTTGGATTCATCTCGCATATTATACAATATTAGTGCAGACGTCCTCTGAGTGTTCAGTACCATTGGTGTTGACACGGCAGTAGCTAAGAAGCCTAAAGTACAGCACCAGAATCATGCATGGCGCCAGTTCAGGCTTGCTTTGCTCGGAGGACCCTCAGAGCTCGTTCAGCGGCCAATGATAGAACAAATTGGACTTTATGGTGCTTACAACCATTTTGATGTTTATCGGACATTATGTAATATTGAAGGTGTATATATAATGGCGTATCAACATTCAATCTGAAGAATCGTTCTGTCGTAAACTACTCATACCAAGCCGTACAAATTAACAAGATGCAAAAAAATATGTTCAATACAAAAAGTGATAAGTGGGTATGTCTATTCTTATCCTGTCGTTCAATAAACGCAATTCCTATATTTAACACTTTGAAAAGGCATCAAATAATGATATATAACTACAGTCTAACAAATTAATTTTGAGGACATTTGTTCTAAAATGGAATGGCTTTCCTTATTTCGTGGGATCCATGGGGTAGTTGGCAGGTAATATAGCGCTGGCTACTAAGCTTATGCAAGTCATTCGGTTGAAAGGCACACCCGTTATTGAGTAAAATCAAGAAGACTGTTTGATTGATTGATAGCACGTTTATCTTACAATTGATCGAATAAACTTAACTTAAGTCGTTTTTGTACAATATATTCTGCTCTCTACAACATCTTAGAACAAAATCTATATACAAGCAAGCACTAGGTGGACGATAACGATGTCTATGCTTGCACATGGGCTGTTTCTATAGACTTGCATGACTCAACGCTACCAATACAGACATATAAAAGTGATGCACGTTTGCAGCATGCTAAGCGGGATATGTTATATACCGTCAAACCACAATTGATCTGTCGGCATAGCGGAAGATAGTGAAGTCAAGGTACGAGACGGTAGGTGCATGACCTGAGATCATGCTTTTGTTAACATCAACAATATTCACCTTCCACCTAACAACATATAATTTTGTGTTGCCACATCATGCCATAATTAGTTAATTGACATCAGATCACTCCTGCCTCTGGACCAACAACTGACAGTTGGTATACCATATTATTATACTGCGACCTTTCTGGGGAGAAGGTTTAATGAATGCCTTTTATCCGTCATTGATTTATGAACAACTCGATAATTTGATTTTGGAATAGTGAAATTAAACCATTACAAGTATTCCCGTTTTCTCTGCCTAGCCCTTCTACATCTCTCAGTTACTGCGCCGGAACCATAAAGGGAAGGCAGTACTATAAGCACTTAAAAAGGCGGTAGCAAACGCAACAGTAATCCATCATGTGTACGCAAGACTGGCGACGTTTCTTATTTGCTTTGAAACGGATCCAGCAATTGACTGCCTTGACCAATGACAATAATTTGTTTGAATTCATTCCGAAAGCATAGACAAGATAACCTGATCAGGCTATAAGCGATATCATTATTTATGGTGGCAAGCATCTCGCTCCTTGTGAAATTAGGACTAAATCTGCGACTACTTCGCCGAAACAACTCTGGTTGCTGAGTAATGATGGGCAAATGAAGTGAATGGGGTGATTAAAGCTCAGGTAGAGGTTTGAATGGCATGATTACTACCTATACCAGCAGCGTAAAACGTAACAAAAGTATTTGAGAATATACACACACGCATACACACACACACACACACACACACACACACACACACACACACACACACACACACACACACACACACACACACACACACACACACACACACACACACACACACACACACACACACACACACACACACACACACACACACACACACACACACACACACATACACACACACACACACACAACACACACACAACACACACACACATATATATATATATATATATATATATATATATACATATATATATATAAATATGCATATATATATACATATCTATATATATTTATATATTTATATATATATATATATAAATATATATATGTATATATATATATTTATCTATATATGTAAATATATATAGAAATCTACACACATATATATAGATATATATATATGCATATATATCTGTATACATATATATATAAATTTATATATAAACATATATATATATATATATACCTATATATTCATAATATATCAACTTATATTTATTTGGATCAATGTTTTGTATTACCAGATTACTAATGATAGCTGATCTGTTTTACATAATGCGGAGGCAAACATGGTTAATTGGGGGGGGGGGGTGTGTGGTTGGGGTCGAATTTTGAGTGGCTGAGAACTCAAACGTGAGTTGAATTCGGATAATGGGAGCTTTGTTTAAAATGTGGTTACAGAAGCATTGCTGAAACGGCGAAATATATCTTAGCAATTCAAAGTCAATCTATTTCATATTTACTCTCTTACGTATCGATTGCTTAGGAGGAACCTGTTTGATAACGTAAATGCTTTTATGCCTGGCCTACATCTTCGCTTCGTTTCACTTGTCAGAAATAAAACCCAAAACATTTTTTTGTTCACATTTGCATACGGCTATGGCTGTTATACTGGAAAGCTAATTGGTTTAATAGCAATGGCCGGGAATAGATCGAGCATATTGTATGAAATAATTTCTGAATCATAATATAATCATATTATTCGTAATTTTGTAATTGCACCCATTTTATCATTACTGTGACGCACGTTTCGCACCATAGCAAATGTTCTATACCAGAAAGCGTTTGGTTATTAAGACTTCATTTCCTTAAGCTTTACAACCTTCTTGAAAGTGTTGTAACTATAACGACGGAGTGCTTCATTTCACAACTTCCGATGGCTTATATTTATTCAATCAGTAACTGCGGTGATAACTGCATTTTGTGCGGATATTAACTTGTGTCATTGGTAGTACTACTGTCCATTTCTGCGTCTACGAAACTTTACCATAATTGCATTGCGACAGTGATGTACATCGTATTTTCAACGTAGTCGCAATGACGGTGCTCTTTTCCATCATATGAATATATATAGATATATATATATATATATATATATAGATATATATATATATATATATATATATAGAGAGATATAGATATATAGATATATATATATATATATATATATATATATATATATACTATATATATATATATATTTGTATATATATATATATATATATAGTTCCCTTATATATATATATATATATATATATATATATATATATATATATATATATATATATATATATATATATATATATATATTAATTATCCGATTTATAGATTTACATTTGATTATCATTGCTCAACAAGTAGGTTTGTTTCAGCGAAGCAACTACCAAACGTCTTAAGGGGCGAATTGACCGTCATCAGAAATTATATTATCTCACTCACATACTGCCTGCTGAGGTTATCCTTCTATTAGGAATACATCCATACACATAATTGCTTTTTGCGAAGTCCATTACTGTAATCTTCTCAGCAAATAGAAAATGACGCAAGTCTTACGTACGCATGATGGATTAAAGTTGTTTTTGTATTTGCTATCGCCATTCAGGGGCATTTTACTGCCTTCCTTTTATGGTTCCGGTGTAGTGATAGAGTGGTGAAACATTGTTTCGGAAATTTGGCCGAACCCATGGCATTTGGATCTATGGTTTTATATAGCTGATTATGAAGACAAAATGCGCTGTGGGAAAGTTTATGTAATCCACAGCATAAAAGTAAAGACTCACATATACCAAACTAACTCCTTTTTTACATTTTATATAGGATTTTTTTTAAAAGGAATTGTAGACTTGGTTATAAAACTCTGGCTTTTAAATATGAAATCTGAATGGCATTAAATCTATATATTCTAAGATTAGCCAATACATACAGTGTTTTGATGGAACAGATAGAGGGCAGACGTTTATGAATGGAGGTGGATGAAGCCATGTTGGCAAACCAAGGAAATGTGCTTGTTTGTTTACTAAAGCATGATAATCAAACTAATAACTTGTACCTTGCCGTCCTTATTATAAGCTTCCCCTGTTGGTGGAATATGATATTTTCCGCTTAATGTACTGCGAACATGCATCACTAAAATTGATATACATGTATCGGTAACGTTGAGTTTCTCTTGCCTAAGTAAACAGCCAATGTGCATGCATATCAATCATTACCATCTACCTCATTCTTACCTGAATATATGTTATAGGCCCAGACAACCCTCAGACAAACGACAATATGACAGTTTCTTCGGCAACGTTCAAGCAAACGCGATGTCATACTTGTAGCATAATGAATAATGCATGTAGTAGCAATTGGCATTTGGAATTCCGTGGACTGAATATGCTGAATGTTATTCGAAGATATCCAGCGTGTCACGGAATGACTCGGTCATCGCGGTATAATGCGTAGATAATTCATGGTCAGACTAAATTAGGTCTTAGTTGGAAATAAACGTATTAATTTTGATATACGAATTACCTAAAACAAAGCTCAACAATTCTCTCTGTTGTTTTGATGTAGATGGTGTGTGGATAATCTAAATTATTGCCCTTGGCCGTCTGAAACATTAAGCATGCGAAGATCAAAAACAAAATATATTTAATGCAAGTCACCAACAATGCCAAGCCGTATGGTTTTCACATGTGCTTCTGAGAGAGTGAAAGAGTGTTTCATCTTGTACTTCGTGACCCCGATCACTTGCTCGGCGCATATTATCAGCAAGTCTGTAAACTACAAGCCACAAGGATATTATACACATCAGAACCAAGATATCCAACAAAGAAGACGGTGATTTTGTTATAATATCAAATGGATGAAATAATCCATCTACTGAGAAATAAATCAATCAATCAATCACTGAAGGAATAAACCAATGAATTGAATTGAGTAAATTAATGAAATTATGCCCCAACAGAATGGACTTTGTTGTCCAGGTAGGCTCCATAAGAAAAAAACACCGATAGGCTTCCTTGCATTTAACAATATTAACAAACGTTATGAAAATAATTGATCAAAACCTCTATAAGTTTACATTCACAGAACTCTCAAATAATGTCACATTGAGCCACACAGGGAAGGATGCTTAGATGTGTTAGTAAGTGCAGTTATAACAGTCCACAAGCAAATGTACAAAATAATGTACCAGGTACTTGATGGCACAATGTGCAGCTGCTAGCTTGCTATAAAAGAAAACATGCCATCAAAACTTATTCCCTATTGGGTTTACATGGTACAAGATATTCAACAACAACTCGGCGGTCAAAGGTCATGCAGGGCTAATTTTTAGTTTGCATGGTGCGATCCATATAGGATAGGTCCTTGTGTAATGTAGGGCTGCTAGCTATATTTATAAGAAAATGTGCCATCAAAAAATGTACAAGCTTCTCCCACCCCTGGTTTGTCTCTGTGACCTTCAAAATATAGTCAAAGAAACTGACACCTTACTTTCAACGAACAAAGGCCATATTGACAAAATGTGCCACTAAAATGTATCAGATTCAATATTTTTGTTTTTGTCGCTGTGACCTTGGATATAAGTTCAATGTCATTGATAACCGTTCTCATTAAACATCACAAGAGACTTTACATTTTGGTCCAAAGAAATTATTGTGGGTTTACTGATTGCTAAGACACAAACCAGATTTGCACATATGAGAAGTCATTTGGCTGAACTAACGACAAATGAATATCCTGAAAAAAGAAACTAGACTTGCGTCTAACAGGGCGAGTGCACCAAAAGTGAAACTCCAGATAAAAAATGCAAGAGATTGGAAACAATTAGAGAATCAATGCATGTAATCAGACATGGAAAGAGACAGGTCATTCCAACATGTGAAGCTGCTGTTGAGCAATATCATAAAACTGTAAAAGATGCTTGTGACTATGTGTGCTGCTGTTATCATAGACTGATGTAACAGTTTGAGTAACAGTTGTTGAATTAAAGGAAAAAAACTATGAGAAAATGCCTGAAGCTATGTTGACAAGCATACTTAATCATCGCTGGAAACAAAGAGTGGATTTGTAGAACGTGGCGATTAACAACACACAAACAAACAAACAAACAAACATACAAACCGGACTGATCCCCATAACTTGGCGAATTCGCAAAGTTAATAAAAGATTGAGTTAACATTGTTTTTTTATCAGTTAATCAGAGGTCAAAGGTCAAACATAGCTGATATTTAGTTTACAAAGAGATATTGAAGAGAGGTCCATGTATGATGTGGGCCTGCTAGCTTACTTGATACTAAACGTGCCACCACGAACAGACGAACGGTTTACGAATATAGTGAGGGACGGATGGACCCTGGAGCAATGGCATACAATAGGCTCCACCGACCAGCAGAGCTACGTTTTATAAATATTACACACCAGAAATGCGATCCTATCTCCTCGCTTGCCCGACATAGCGCTAAGGGAGCTGACTTTGGCTTTTTTTCAGCAGCTTTCTCTTTCCTCCGACCAGACTGACTGCTCCGTCCATCTGTCGTTTTAGCTGCATCAACTGCCCGACCTGGCTCTGCAGTGACAGATATACGTTATGATGTTGTGTATCTGTAGTTGTTGTTATTTCCAGGTAAAGCAGTTCGGCAAATATGGCCCACATACTCTTAAAAAAAAAACCATGCCACCAGAGGGCGCCAGGTAGGGTGGGTTGTACAAGGAGGGATTTACATTGTATATTGAAATATTGAAAAGATTAATTGAAGTGAGACTAAAATAAAGAGGATTTTGGTTCTTTACAGGCCCCGTGATTTTAAATTTTTATTGTTAATAAACTTAAGTATAAAATGAAATTAAAATAATGAAAAATTATGAGATGCTCCTAATTAGGGTGCTGAAGGATGCAAAATATAGATGGTTTCTCACATTGGGGGCCGCTCCAGTGCATTAAAGTAAGAAACAAATTGTCCCTAAAATACACCTTATAAGGACTTGGGGGTTCCTGGATAGAAAAGAATTAGTGAGGGATAGAAGAAAATAACTAAAAGGTGAACAGAGAATGATTGAAGAGGGAGTGAGTTATGATGGGTTTGATGAAAGGGGGAGGGTCGATACAAAACGTTTGCTATTGTGAATGTATGCGATGGTGTATTTATTGATATCTTGTTGGAACAAGTTATGGATGTTTAGTGTGTAATTAAGGGAGTTACGTTTGTTGATGAGTGGGGTGCGGAGGTTTGAGTAATTGGGGCATTCAAAGAAGAAGTGATGAGAGGTTTCTGGCAAAGGACAGTAATGACAGGTAGGGTTGGGATGTAAGGAACGATAGTGTTTGCTTTTGTAGTATTGCAGAGGGGGGTTATCTTATGCTATTAATGTTAAAATCTTGTCGGAAATATGTTATTACTGAAGGTATGGGGCTTATAGTCTATTGTGGATTTGATATGTTTGAGGTTGAGGAGGAGTTGTTCCACTCTTCTTGCCAGGTTTGTATTAAGTGTTTATTTATGATAAAATAGTGTGTGTTTAGATCTAAGGGTATGGGTTGGATAAAGGGGTTAGAATGAGATTTTTTGGCTTCTGAGTCTGCAGTTTCATTTCCCTGGATTCCACAAGGAGCAGGAATCCAGGCTATTAAGGTATTATAATGTGCAATAACAACGGAAAGGGAGTCTGTGAGGAATATAGGGTTTGGAAGGTTAGTATGAAGAGCTATATACAGAGAATTTATGATGGCTAAAGCTTCAGCTACAAAGATTGAAAATAGGGAATGAATACGTGAGGATTTATTATACTTTAGAGATGGGATAGTATGGTCGTAGGAGGTACTTGTGTTATTTTTGGAGCCATCTGTGTAGATATGAGTAGAGTTTTAGGGGAGTTGACTGATGAGCTGAAGAGCTAAATTTTTATGCAGGGTTGTCTTTAATTACTTTGTCAGTTAGTTCAGTGTTTAATAAAGGGTTTATTATATGCCAGGATGGAAAGGGGTATGCAGGTAGAGGTGATATGATGGGATGATATAATGTGAAAGGGAGAGTTGAGTTGCTGGTAAGTTTAAGTTTATGTTTAATTTTGTTATGACAAGATTCTTCAAAAATATGTTGGGTAGGAAGATTATGGGTTTTGGATCTTATTTGATATTTAAAATGGTGGATTTTAAAAGCTGTAAAGGGATTAGCGGAAAGCCAGTGGAAGCCTGGGGAGGAATTATAGGCGTAGATTGGTGAGATTTAGTGATGGAGCTGAGAGTGGCTGATTGAGCAATGTCTAATTTGTGGATGGTAGTTTTACATGCAGTGATTATGGCTGGGGCTCCATAAAGGATGTATTGTAATGAGTGTGATGAATGGATTTTGCATGATGTTGATTTGTTGGTGCCCCAGGAAGTGCCACTGATGTACCTAATGAGGTTGGTGATTTTTTGGCACTTCGAGACTGTGTATGTGATGTGGTCTCTCCAGGTTAGACCTTTGTCGAATATGATTCCAAGATATTTTGTACAGTCGTGGTTAGGTTTATTGTTTAAGTAAAAAGTGAGGAGAAGATGCTTTTTGTTAGTTCCAAAGTGGACAGTTTTTGATTTTGAGGGGGAAATATTGAGGAAGTGATTTTGTAAAGATTTGGTGAGTGTGGATGATAGTTTACCAGTAGCCCATATGGTAATGTCATCTGCATAAATAGAAGAAGTACTAGTGGTGGGAATGTCATTCATAAATA
This sequence comes from Urechis unicinctus, assembly GCA_034190875.2. NCBI lineage: Eukaryota > Metazoa > Annelida > Polychaeta > Xenopneusta > Urechidae > Urechis > Urechis unicinctus. Next base: position 16,675,341 of record CM067358.1, read on the forward strand.
TCACTATTATAAATGTGCGCGCTCTTGGGGAATACCCGGGGGAATACCTACATCTCGTTTCATCATGTATTAAAAGTGTGAGGCTGCCTGCGCCACCAACTCCAGTGCCTCTACCAACAGCAAATCAACGAACGCTAGTCAACACTAGTCGAAACTAATCAATAAATGGAACTTACTGACATTCAGGGTGAATGATGTGTGACGTCATTGTCATTCATCACGCCCCCCGCACCCCACTCCACCCTCCCACAAGCAATCATTGTAGGGGATCTTACTCTGTGTGTCGGCGCGATCGGGGGAGTCCTCTTTCAGTCGCTTCAGATAATCTATGACACACGCCATACTAGTCTGTTCATGCGTCTCAATGGGAGAGGTTTATAATACACGATAAACACAAGGTAGGGATACAAAAACATCCCCAGACGGAACCTACTGGTCCCACTTACCCCGTGATACCAATGCACCTGTTATTGCAGTGGCATTAACACACCTGTATTTCCTTGAGCAGTGCGGCGAACTTGGTCGATTTGTTCGACCATGTCTCGACTAATGCGGCTGCCGATTCAAAGTTTTTCACATACTCCGTATACAGCTTTAGGAACGGGGTGAATTTCGCCATGATATCGCCAATGCACTTGTATTTCTCCCTGAATAGCATAAAAAAGATCAGATATCCTTCAAGAGATTTTTGTAATGAATTTTAATACAAAGGATATTCCTTATATCGGACCTTATAACAAGGATACGCCGTATTTTCCTGTCAGTAATAGTTGATGATTACAACATTTCCATTTTATTGTGTGCTCTTATAAGTGTCCGTAATAAGAAATTGGAAGAGGCAACCTAAACACGGATCCTTATTTAAGTGGAAGGGGCAACCCAGACACGGATCCTTCTATAAGTGGAAGAGGCAACCTACATACATACATACATACATACATACATACATACATACATACATACATACATACATACATACATACATACATACATACATACAAACATACATACATACATACATACATACATACATACATACATACATACATACATACATACACACACACACACACACACACACACACACACACACACACATACACACAACACACATACATACATACATACATACATACATACATACATACATACATACATACATACATACATACATACATACATACATACATACATACATACATACATACATACATACAATATTGAACAATTAAAAGACAACCCCTGGATAATAACAGTACCACGGCCTGCCATACATGGCCCGCCCAGCGAGCCGAGTGTGGAAATAGCGCATTCTTTGTTCAGCGCGAAAAGGCTGCGTGACCTACTTGCCATGCCCTGCAAGCCGACCGCGGATAAGCGGCTGCCTTTGTGCTGAGCGTGAGGCTTGCTGTTGTTAACAATCCAGTGGAGAGCCAACAGAAGTGATGCCCGATGTACTTCAAGTTTACTTTGTGAGAGAACTGTCATATATTTAGAGCAGAAAATTTTACACCTATGTTCATAATTGAATGGGCTTCCTTCGACTGCAGACAAATTCACGATACGACCATTCACGACGGACGAACGACGCTATAACTTCAGATTTCAGTACCGTTTTTGCTTTGATTCGTTCAAAACCGGATGTGACGCAACCGATATCAATAAATTTTGCGGATTAGATTCGCGCTGTTCATGTCAACATCTGAGTTCATTTTTATGACTATTGAACTGATATTTACGATTTTATTAGCAATCGAAAATTTGACGAAAATTGACTAATTGAAATTTGCTTTTTTAACTCAACGCGCTTTGAAAACGACGAATATATTGATAGCATATGTCAATAATGAAAGTTTGGTAATTACATTAGCTTTCAGAAAATGTTAATTTTTTTACGATCGCACCATAATTAATGAATCAATTGCGAAATTAAAAAGTTTAGAGATTTTGGCTACCAGAAATTTTCGACATTCTACGATTTTTTTTACGATGCATTATTTACAACTAAGTATATTTAGAAAAAGTTTACAATTACATTACACATTCAGAATATGTAAACTGTAATGAAATTTGATTCTAAAGCATGGACGTATTGAGCATTGAACTTGTGTCATTTTTTGAAAACTTTGATGCTTTCGTGACCGGAAGTGACGTCATCGACATTCATGAAATCTATGGATCCGTCTTAAGCTGTCATTGACTACATGTGACCCAATTTTTATTATTATCGGATATGAATTGACGATTTTATAGGCGCTCAAAATATTCATGAAACTTATGTTGACATTCGGACCTATACCACGATTTTTCGACCTGGGGCGCTTGGGAAAACCGTTGGTTGGATTCCACAAATGTCAATCGAAAAAGTTTGCAATGGAATGAGCTACACAATGATGGAAATTTTATAACAATCCGACCATTATTAACGGAGTTATTCGAGGTACTAGTTTTTCACGTAATCGATGACCTTGACCTTAGTTTTAAGTCAAGGTCAAAACAAAACCTCTCGGTTCTGCGCATTATTCATGCCTAGCGATTGAAGAAAAAATAATTTGAAAATATCAAAAATTGCGACCTGTATCGCGGATCAAAATTTTTTTTACATACACACAAACATTAATGATGACAAACGCGACTAACCAACATAACTTGGAGAGCCAAGTTAACGAGATGCCCATGAGGACATGGGTGAACTTGGCTAACAGTGTCGGAAACTTTTTAAAATTTCAATATTGACCCAAAATTGACCAAGCTACATTAGATTTATCGATAAACTATGATTCAGAGGCTGACACAAGGAAAAGCATATTTTCATATTTAATAGTACCGCGGCCTGCCATACTTGCCGCGCCAAGCGCCCCGCGCACCCCGCGCCGAGAGCAAATTCCTTTTGTTCAGCGCGAGAGGCAGGCTGTAGTAAACGAGATGCCCATGAGGACATGGGTGAACTTGGCTAACAGTGTCGGAAACTTTTCAAAATTTCAATACTGACCCAAAATTGACCAAGTTACTCTAGATTTATCGATAAACTATGATTCAGAGGCTGACACAAGGAAAAGCATATTTTCATATTTAATAGTACCGCGGCCTGCCGTACTTGCCGCGCCAAGCGCCCCGCGCACCCCGAAGCGAGAGCAGATTCCTTTGTTCAGCGCGAGAGGCAGGCTGTTGTAAACAAGCCAGCGCCGAGCCATCACAAATGACACCCACTGTACTTCAAACTTACTTTATGAGAGAACTGTCATATATTTCGAGCAGAAAATTTTACAGCTATGTTCAGAATTGAATGGGCTTCCTTCGAGCGCAGACAAATTCACGATACGACCATTCACGACGGACGAACGACGCTATAACTTCAGATTTGAGTGCCGTTTTTGCTTTGATGCGTTCGAAACCGGAAGTGACGCAACCGATATCAATAAATTTTGCGGATTAGATTCGCGCTGTTCATGTCAACATCTGATTTAATTTTTATCACCATTGAACTAATATTTACGATTTTATTAGCAATCGAAAATTTGACGAAAATTTACTGATTGAAATTTGCTTTTTCAACTCAACGCGCTTTGAAATGGACGAATATATTGATTGCATATGTGAATTATGAAAGTTTGGTTATTCCATCAGCTTTCAGAAAATGTAAATTTTGTTACGATCGGACCATAATTAATGAATCTATTGCGAAATAAAAAAGTTTAGAGATTTTGGCTACCAGAAATTTTCGACCTGCTACGATTTTTTTAACAATGCATTATTTACAACTAAGTATATTTAGAAAAAGTTTACAATTACATTACACTTTCAGAATATCTAAACTGTTTAAAAATGGAACTCTAAAGTATGGACATATTGAGCATTGAACTTGTGTCATTTTTTGAAAACTTTGATGCTTTCGTGACCGGAAGTGACGTCATTGACATTCATGATATTTTAGGATACGTCTCGGTATGTCGCTGAGAACATGTGAACCAAATTTTATTACCATCGGACATGTATTGACGGTTTTATAGGCGCTCAAAATATTCATGAAACTTTTGTTGCCATTTGGACCGATACCACTTTTTTTCGACCTTAGACGCTTGGGAAAACCATTGGTTGGATCGCCGTATTAATATTTAGAAAAAGTTTGCAATTTGAATGAGCTACACGATGGTGTAAAGTTTGTAACGATCCGACCATTATTAACGGAGTTATTCGAGGTACTAGATTTTCACTTATTCGATGACCTTGACCTTAGTTTTAAGTCAAGGTCAAAACAAAACCTCTCGGTTCTGCGCATTATTCATGCCAAGCGAATGAAGAAAAAATCAATTGAAAATATCACTAATTGCGACCTGTATCACGAAACAAAAAAAAAGTTAACAAACATCCAAACATCCAAACATAGAAACGTACAAACCGGGGTGATCGCCATAACTTGGCTCTGAGCCAAGTTAACAAGCCAGCGCCGAGCCATCAGAAATGACACCCACTGTACTTCAAACTTACTTTATGAGAGAACTGTCAACTAAGTATATTTAGAAAAAGTTTACAATTACATTACACTTTCAGAATATGTTGACTGTATTGATATTTAATTGTAAAGCATGGACATATTGAGCATTGAACTTGTGTCATTTTTTATAAACTTTGATGCTTTCGTGACCGGAAGTGACGTCACCGACATTCATGAAATCTATGGATCCGACTTAAGCTGTCATGGAGCACATGTGACCAAATTTTTATCATTATCGGACATGTATTGACGGTTTTATAGGCGCTAAAAATATTCATGAGACTTATGTTGTCATTCTGACCGATACCACGATTTTTCGACCTGGGGCGCTTTGGGAAAACCGTTGGTTGGATGGCCGTGTATGTCATTAAAAAAGTTTTCAATTAGAATGAGCTACACGATGATGTAAATTTTGTAACAATCCGACCATTATTAACGGAGTTATTTGAGATACTAGTTTTTCACTTATTCGATGACCTTGACCTTAGTTTCAGGTCAAGGTCAAAACAAAATCTCTCGGTTCTGCGCATCAATCACGCCTAACGATTGAAGAAGAAAAAATTGGAAAATTTCGAAAATTGCGACCTGTATCGCGAAACAAAAAAATGTTTACAAACATCCAAACAAACATACATACCGGACCGATCGCCATAACTTGGCTCTGAGCCAAGTTAATAATGACAAACGCGACTGACCACCGTAACTTGGCGTTATGATTACGCCAAGTTAACGAGATGCCCATGAGAACATGGGTGAACTTGGCTAACAGTGTCGGAAACTTTTGAAAATTTCAATATTGACCCAAAATTGACCATGTTACTCAAGATTTATTGATAAACTATGATTCAGAGGCTGACACAAGGAGAAGCATATTTTCATTAACTTGGCTCGCCAAGTTATGGCGATCGGTCCGGTTTGTATGTTTGGATGTTTGGATGTTTGTTAACTTGGCGTAATCATAACGCCAAGTTACGTTGGTCAGTCGCGTTTGTATGTTTGGATGTTTGGATGTTTGTTTGTTAACATTTTTTTTGTTTCGCACTGCAGGTCGCAATTCTTGATATTTTCAATGTATTTTTTCTTCAATCGCTAGGCATTAATAATGCGCAGAACCGAGACGTTTTGTTTTGACCTTGACCCAAAACTAATGTCAAGGTCATCGAATAAGTGAAAACCTAGTATCTCGTCTAACTCCGTTAATAATGGTCGGATTGTTACAAAATTTACATCATCGTGTAGCTCATTCAAATTGCAAACTTTTTCTAAATACATATACGGCGATCCAACCAATGGTTTTCCCAAGCATCTAAGGTCGAAAAATCTCGGTATGGGTCCGAATGACAACATAAGTTTCATGAATATTTTGAGCGCCTATAAAACCGTCAATACATGTCCGATAATGATAAAAATTGGGTCACATGTGCTCCATGACAGCTCAAGTCTGATCCATAGATTTCATGAATGTCGATGACGTCACACTTCCGGTCACGAAAGCATCAAAGTTTATAAAAAATGACACAAGTTCAATGCTCAATATGTCCATGCTTTACAATTAAATATCAATACAGTCAACATATTCTGAAAGTGTAATGTAATTGTAAACTTTTTCTAAATATACTTAGTTGTAAATAATGCATCGTAAAAAAAATCGTAGCATGTCGAAAATTTCTGGTAGCCAAAATCTCTAAACTTATTAATTTCGCAATAGATTCAATAATTATGGTCCGATCGTAACAAAATTTACATTTTCTGAAAGCTGATGGAATTACCAAACTTTCATTATTGACATATGCAATCAATATATTTGTCCTTTTCAAAGCGCGTTGAGTTGAAAAAGCAAATTTCACTCAGTCAATTTTCGTCAAATTTTCGATTGCTAATAAAATCGTAAATATCAGTTCAATGGTGATAAAAATTAAATCAGATGTTGACATCAACAGCGCGAATCTAATCCGCAAAATTTATTGATATCGGTTGCGTCACTTCCGGTTTCGAAGGAATCAAAGCAAAAACGGTACTCAAATCTGAAGTTATAGCGTCGTTCGTCCGTCGTAAATGGTCGTATCGTGAATTTGTCTGCGCTCGAAGGAAGCCCATTCAATTCTGAACACAGGTGTAAATTTTTTTCTGCTCAAAATATATGACAGTTCTCTCATAAAGTAAGTTTGAAGTACAGTGGGTGTCATTTCTGATGGCTCGGCGCTGGCTTGTTTACGCCTGCCTCTCGCGCTGAACAAAGGAATCTGCTCTCGGCTCGGGATGCGCGTGGTGCGCCAAGTACGGCAGGCCGCGGTACTATTAAATATGAAAATATGATTCTCCTTGTGTCAGCCTCTGAATCATAGTTTATCAATAAATCTTGAGTAACTTGGTCAATTTTGGGTCAATATTGAAATTTTAAAAAGTTTCCGACACTGTTAGCCAAGTTCACCCATGTCCTCATGGGCATCTCGTTTGTTAACTTGGCGTAATCATAACGCCAAGTTACGTTGGTCAGTCGCGTTTGTAAGTTTGTTTGTTAACAATTTTTTGTTTCGCGATACAGGTCGCAATTTTTGATATTTTCCAATTTTTTTTTCACCAATCGTTAGGCGTCATTGATGCGCAGAACCGAGATGTTTTGTTTTGACCTTTACCTCATATTAAGGTCAAGGTCACGTTGTGAATTTTTCAATCCTTAATATCATCTTAACCTACGGTGCGATTTTTAAAAAGTGTACAGTTCCTTGTAGCCTGATTTATTCGCCAGCTTTCCATATCAAATATCATGACAAAATATGCATATTTCGCCCCGTAGCTCCCACTCGAAAATAATGTGGTAGTATTTTATCATATTTTCCATCGCTTATATCTTCAACAATATTCGATGGATGGTCATAAAAATTGGGTCGAATGTTCACAGAAGCACTGGCTATCGGAAGATAAGTGTTTTTGGGATGTCGATGACGTCACTTCCGGTTACGAGCAAAACAACGTTATTTAGCTGTGCAATCCGAATTTATCGCGTCATTACTCCGTCGTTAATGGTCGTATCGTAAAAATGTTTGCACCTGAAGGTAGCCCATACACTTCCGATCTTGAAACTTATTCATCTAATTGTTTATGTCTTATAGTTTTCTCACAAACTGAGGTTAAAGTTAAAAAGTGACCCCCCAAATGCATTAACACCCCAATATGTTTAATACTACTGGGTCGATTTTGAAAATTTAAACATGAATTTGAAGGATACTTTTCGAGTAACATTTCGTACGCGATTTACAGCAGGAATTATGCGTAGTTTTCTCACAAATCGCCGGTAAAAGTTCAAAAAACAGCTAAAATTGGCAATTTTCGAACGAATCAAAGCAAAAACGGTACTCAAATCTGAAGTTATAGCGTCGTTCGTCCGATGTGAATGGTCGTATCGTAAATTTGTCTGCGCTCGAGGGAAGCCCATTCAATTCTGAACACAGGTGTAAAATTTTCTGCTCAAAATATATGACAGTTCTCTCATAAAGTAAGTTTGAAGTACAGTGGGTGTCATTTCTGATGGCTCGGCGCTGGCTTGTTTACTACAGCCTGCCTCTCGCGCTGAACAAAGGAATTTGCTTTCGGCGCGGGGTGCGCGGGGCGCGTGTGGCGCGGCAAGTATGGCAGACCGCGGTACTATTAAATATGAAAATATGCTTTTCCTTGTGTCAGCCTCTGAATCATAGTTTATCGATAAATCTTAAGTAGCTTGGTCAATTTTGGGTCAATATTGAAATTTTCAAAAGTTTCCGACACTGTTAGCCAAGTTCACCCATGTCCTCATGGGCATCTCGTATGTTTGGATGTATGTTTGTTAGTTAACATTTTTTTGTATCGCGATACAGGTCGCAATTTTTGAAATTTTCCATTTTTTTCTTCTTCAATCGTTAGGCGTGATTAATGCGCAGAACCGAGAGGTTTTGTTTTGACCTTGAACTAAAACTAAGGTCAAGGTCATCGAATAAGTGAAAAATTAGTATCTCGAATAACTCCGTTAATAATGGTCGGATCGTTACAAAATTTACATCATCGTGTAGCTCATTCTAATTGCAAACTTTTTCTAATTTCATATGGGGCCATCCAACCAACGGTTTTCCCAAGCGCCCCAGGTCGAAAAATCATGGTATCGGTCAGAATGACAACATAAGTTTCATGAATATTTTGAGCGTCTATAAAACAGTCAATATATGTCCGATAATGATGAAAATTGGGTCACATGTGCTCCATGACAGCTTAAGTCGGATCCATAGATTTCATGAATGTCGATGACGTCACTTCCGGTCACGAAAGCATCAAAGTTTATAAAAACTGACACAAGTTCAATGCTCAATATGTCCATGCTTTACAATTAAATATCATTACAGTCAACATATTCTGAAAGTATAATGTAATTGTAAACGTTTTCTAAATATACTTAGTTGTAAATAATGCATTGTAAAAAAAATCGTAGCAGGTCGAAAATTTCTGGTAGCCAAACTCTCTAAACTTTTTAATTTCGCAATTGATTCAATAATTATGGTCCGATCGTAACAAAATTTATATTTTCTGAAAGCTGATGGAATTACCAAACTTTCATAATTGACATATGAAATCAATATATTTGTCCTTTTCAAAGCGCGTTGAGTTGAAAAAGCAAATTTCACTCAGTCAATTTTCGTCAAATTTTCGATTGCTAATAAAATCGTAAATATCAGTTCAATGGTGATAAAAATTAAATCAGATGTTGACATGAACAGCGCGAATCTAATCCGCAAAATTTATTGATATCGGTTGCGTCACTTCCGGTTTCGAACGAATCAAAGCAAAAACGGTACTCAAATCTGAAGTTATAGCGTCGTTCGTCCGACGTGAATGGTCGTATCGTGAATTTGTCTGCGCTCGAGGGAAGCCCATTCAATTCTGAACACAGGTGTAAAATTTTCTGCTCAAAATATATGACAGTTCTCTCATAAAGTAAGTTTGAAGTACAGTGGGTGTCATTTCTGATGGCTCGGCGCTGGGTTGTTTACAACAGCCTGCCTCTCGCGCTGAACAAAGGAATCTGCTCTCGGCTCGGGATGCGCGTGGTGCGGCAAGTACGGCAGGCCGCGGTACTATTAAATATGAAAATATGCTTCTCCTTGTGTCAGCCTCTGAATCATAGTTTATCAATAAATCTTGAGTAACATGGTCAATTTTGGGTCAATATTGAAATTTTCAAAACTTTCCGACACTGTTAGCCAAGTTCACCCATGTTCTCATGGGCATCTCGTATGTTTGTATGTATGTATGTATGTTTATATGTTTGTTAACACTTTTTATTTTGTTTCGCGATACAGGTCGCAGTTTTTGTAATTTTCCAATTTTTTCTTCACCCATCGCTAGGCGTCAATGATGCGCAGAACCGAGAGGTTTTGTTTTGACCTTGACCCAAAACTAAGGTCAGGGTCATTGAATAAGTGAAAAACTAGTATCTCGAATAACTCCGTTAATAATGGTCGGATCGTTACAAACTTTACACCATCGTGTAGCTCATTCAAATTGCAAACTTTTTCTAAATATTAATACGGCGATCCAACCAATGGTTTTCCCAAGCGTCTAAGGTCGAAAAAAAGTGGTATCGGTCCAAATGGCAACAAAAGTTTCATGAATATGTTGAGCGCCTATCAGATATCATTTGTTGTGATCCGCAATACAGGTCGCAATTTTAGAAATTTTCCAATTTTAAATATACTTAGTTGTAAATAATGCATCATAAAAAAAATCGTAGCAGGTCGAAAATTTCTGGTAGCCAAAATCTCTAAACTTTTTAATTTCGCGATAGATTCATTAATTATGGTCCGATCGTAACAAAATTTACATTTTCTGAAAGGTGATGGAATAACCAAACTTTCATAATTGACATATGCAATCAATATATTTGTCTTTTCAAAGCGCGTTGAGTTGAAAAAGCAAATTTCACTCGGTAAATTTTCGTCAAATTTTCGATTGCTAATAAAATCGTAAATATCAGTTCAATGGTGATAAAAAAATTAAATCAGATGTTGACATGAACAGCGCGAATCTAATCCGCAAAATTTATTGATATCGGTTGCGTCACTTCCGGTTTCGAAGGAATCAAAGCAAAAACGGTACTCAAATCTGAAGTTATAGCGTCGTTCGTCCGACGTGAATGGTCGTATCGTAAATTTGTCTGCGCTCGAGGGAAGCCCATTCAATTCTGAACACAGGTGTAAAATTTTCTGCTCAAAATATATGACAGTTCTCTCATAAAGTAAGTTTGAAGTACAGTGGGTGTCATTTCTGATGGCTCGGCGCTGGGGTTGTTTACAACAGCCTGCCTCTCGCGCTGAACAAAGGAATCTGCTCTCGGCTCGGGATGCGCGTGGTGCGGCAAGTACGGCAGGCCGCGGTACTATTAAATATGAAAATATGCTTCTCCTTGTGTCAGCCTCTGAATCATAGTTTATCAATAAATCTTGAGTAACATGGTCAATTTTGGGTCAATATTGAAATTTTCAAAACTTTCCGACACTGTTAGCCAAGTTCACCCATGTTCTCATGGGCATCTCGTATGTTTGGATGTATGTATGTATGTATGTTTGTTATTAGTTAACATTTTTTTGTTTCGCGATACAGGTCGCAATTTTTGAAATTTTTCATTTTTTTCTTCTTCAATCGTTAGGCGTGATTGATGCGCAGAACCGAGAGGTTTTGTTTTGACCTTGACCCAAAACTAAGGTCAAGGTCATCGAATAAGTGAAAAACTAGTATCTCGAATAACTCCGTTATTAATGGTCGGATTGTTACAAAATTTACATCATCGTGTAGCTCATTCTAATTGCAAACTTTTTCTAATTTCATATGGGGCCATCCAACCAACGGTTTTCCCCAAGCGCCCCAGGTCGAAAAAATCGTGGTATCGGTCAGAATGACAACATAAGTTTCATGAATATTTTGAGCGTCTATAAAACAGTCAATATATGTCCGATAATGATGAAAATTGGGTCACTTGTGCTCCATGACAGCTTAAGTCGGATCCATAGATTTCATGAATGTCGATGACGTCACTTCCGGTCACGAAAGCATCAAAGTTTATAAAAACTGACACAAGTTCAATGCTCAATATGTCCATGCTTTACAATTAAATATCATTACAGTCAACATATTCTGAAAGTATAATGTAATTGTAAACTTTTTCTAAATATACTTAGTTGTAAATAATGCATTGTAAAAAAAATCGTAGCAGGTCGAAGATTTCTGGTAGCCAAACTCTCTAAACTTTTTAATTTCGCAATTGATTCAATAATTATGGTCCGATCGTAACAAAATTTATATTTTCTGAAAGCTGATGGAATTACCAAACTTTCATAATTGACATATGAAATCAATATATTTCTCCTTTTCAAAGCGCGTTGAGTTGAAAAAGCAAATTTCACTCAGTCAATTTTCGTCAAATTTTCGATTGCTAATAAAATCGTAAATATCAGTTCAATGGTGATAAAAATTAAATCAGATGTTGACATGAACAGCGCGAATCTAATCCGCAAAATTTATTGATATCGGTTGCGTCACTTCCGGTTTTGAACGAATCAAAGCAAAAACGGTACTGAAATCTGAAGTTATAGCGTCGTTCGTCCGTCGTGAATGGTCGTATCGTGAATTTGTCTGCAGTCGAAGGAAGCCCATTCAATTCTGAACACAGGTGTAAAATTTTCTGCTCAAAATATATGACAGTTCTCTCATAAAGTAAGTTTGAAGTACAGTGGGTGTCATTTCTGATGGCTCGGCGCTGGCTTGTTTACAACAGCCTGCCTCTCGCGCTGAACAAAGGAATCTGCTTTCGGCGCGGGGTGAGCGGGGCGCGTGGCGCGGCAAGTACGGCAGGCCGCGGTACTATTTTCCTTGTGTCAGCCTCTGAATCATAGTTTATCGATAAATCTAGAGTAACTTGGTCAATTTTGGGTCAATATTGAAATTTTAAAAAGTTTCCGACACTGTTAGCCAAGTTCACCCATGTCCTCATGGGCATCTCGTTGGTATGGCATGCGGGATGATGTAGAATGGGCAACGTGCCCCATTGGTGCACCTTTTGAACGTGTGGCGATCGATGTGATGGGGCCATTGCAAGAGACTGAGGCAGGGAATCGGTATATCTTGGTGGTGGTCGATTACTTTACCAAATGGGTTGAGGCATTCGCTATGCCCAACCAAGAGGCGATTACAATAGCTAACCTGTTTGTGAATGACACTCTGATCAGGGTACTAACTTCGAGAGCGCTGTGTTCAGAGGTGTATGCGAGCTTTTGGGGATTGTTAAGATGCGTACCACCCATATCACGCGCAGTTTGATGGCATGGTTGAGCGGGCGAATGCAGTAATTCAGAAAATGCTCGGCTCGACATCTGCTGAGTGTCATTCGCTACTGTGTACTGTGCGCAGTGTGATTGGTTTTACACCAAATAGGATATTGTTTGGGCGCGAGATATCCGAGCCATTGGACATTGTGTTTGAAGTGGCTGGCGAAGATAAGGGGAAGCTATACCTCCTGAATATATGCGTGGTATGCGAGAAGATATGCGCGAGGTACATGAAGCAGCGAGAAGTGCTTTGCGGCGGGCGACTGAACGCACACGAAAACAGTATGACCGAAAACTAAACGAAACATCGTTTGCGGTCGGCGATGGAGTGTGGCCAAATATCGTGTTATAATAAGATACCCGAATCGGCAGCTCGCCCGACAAATTCCGTGACACCGCATAGGCAGCGCCCTCTACTTTTGTGGAAGCTACTCGACGCGCAGCAGCCAACCAACTTCGTTATGACTTGCGAGTATGTCTGACTGGAAGTCAATCACAAATGGGCATTTCTGCGCTGCAATTAACTGTTTGAATTGACAAAGGCCTTTCCAACCAGGAAGTGAATGTTCTAGCATATGTCTCTGGCTATATTGCCCGTAAATTAAGTTGTGTGCAATATGCAGAAACAAAATTTATGTAGTCAATGATATACATGACCAGAAGAATTACAAAGGAAGGACTCGTTGTCCCAAGCAAATCACTAGTAGATGCATTATGCAGGCTTAAGGAATATTGCCGCAAATTCATTGACACAGTATTATACAGTAAGCAAGTGAAAGCCAGGGTTGTAAGCATTCTAGCTAAAGAGGTCTCATTAGAGAAACTCCAATGTGAATCATGCAGGTGGCATGTTTTTGTAATATGTATTATGGTGAACATCAGGTTGCATCATTCCCTGAGAGAGGCTAACTGTAAGTTAAGGGACCATAAGGAGAGAAAAAATCGTTAGACATTGACATTTTCCCACACATGAAAAATTTTGCTCTTATTTATTTTAAGTGCTGTTGTATGTGTAGATTTCTGAAAAATCAAATAATGATATCTGTTTACTTAGTTCATCGAAAGCCCTCTATGACAGATGTACTACGAATATTCTATCATAAATCCACACCAGTATATAGGACTACTACACCTTAGATTAGATTGTGGGGGGATCTTGTCGAACAAAGGTTTCCCTGGATATACTTTTAGAATGGTTGGTTGCATGGTTCTCCAGTCAGATGTGTGTGTAAGATGGGGCAGAACTATGTCTGGTTGCTTTGGTGTGTTTATTGGCATAACACAGGGAGGTTTTAGTGTGCTTGTTGTTAATCTTCTATTGTATGCTGATGATCTCATTTCATTTGTGGTTGTTCTGAGTAAGCTTTTAAGACTGAGAGTTTTAGTTGTAATGACCTTAATATATATATATATATATATATATATATATATATATATATATATATATATATATATATATATATATATATATATATATATATAGAGAGAGAGAGAGAGAGAGAGAGAGAGAGAGAGAGAGAGAGAGCGAGACAGACAGACAGACAGAGAGAGGGAGAGAGACAGTGAGACAGAGAGAGAGACAGAAATACAGAGAGCGTTAATGATGATAAAATCCATGCTGCATAAATGTTTTTAGTATATGTTATATCCTGAAATAATTCATTATTACATTGTTATTTAAAATAAGCAAGAATACATGTTACAGTACTACATTTTAAAATCATACGTCTGCACAGGGCACTCCATCAACCGACAATGCAGCTTGTTGATTCGGTGGAGGTTCGGGTGACAAATCAAATACCATTCAATCGGGAAATCATGAGCATGTATTTAAATCAACTTCTTATATTCCGCCGCAAATATGTCCACACTAATGACAAAACTAATATGATTCAGATTAGTCTTTTAACATCAAATAAGGGAAGACTAGACGTCCGACTGTGTCTAAAAAGGGGTAAATTCAGCCCTACAGGACGTCTGAGTAAGTATGTATTTTACCGTCCTATCGGGACTAGGCCCGGGGTAGATACTGATATATGCGACTTCGTTCAAACGTTCATACAAAGATATTGTAGTTAATAAATCGTCACACAAATTGATTTAAAGGTGTCAATAGTAATTGGCTTTGTTTTAATGTATTGGCTCTATCAAAAAGTCGTTAAATTTTAGAAATACAGCGGTATTTTTGAGTACATATCATTGCCAATCGATCTTTTACCATTGAGCCAGGCGCTTTTGTTTACATTTTAGCTTCCACGAAACCAGGTGGCGCGATGGTCGCGAGCTTCACAATGGAAACGTCCGAGTCGGGTATCTTATTATAGCAAGATCTTTGGTGTGGCGGAATGTAAAAGGTCGAAAACGCACGAGAGGTAAAGTTCTGAAGTTCATGCCGACCTTTGAGTCGTGATCCGCAAAGTAGTGGATAGCAGGGTTTACGTGATTCAGAAGGACAGTGAAGACAGGGACACGTCTGCTGTGGCAGGGTGACCCTTCTGTCTCGTCCGCCAGCGGAAGTTCCCACGATATATCGTGTCCCATTGTTCAGCCGACAAAGGCTGACAGGCGTTCTAGACGCGTCACTCGTGCTCCCCAACGTTTAGGGGAGTGGGTTCACCGAGTTGAAACTAATTCAGGCCCTTCAAGTGGCCGTGATGCCCCTTGAAAATGAACAAATATTACGGCCAAGTTTGCCGTGCCCTTCCCCCCCCCACCCACCCCCCCGATGGCCGTAGTGCCGTTTTTCACCTTTTGCATCCAAGATCCACCGCGGCCGTCTACCGGCAGCCTGACCGCTCCGCCGTCAGCACCTTGGACCCAATTATTCAATCCCCACCACCAATCCACTGCTGCATTGAACACAACACACAACCAAACTTCGCCATGCCGCCTCATTTCCGTTGGCAGATTTACCTCTTTAATGTAGGTCCCTCCGAAAATTAAACGCACACACATGTAAATAGCATTGAACTCATTGCTTTCCAGCGGAGTAACATCATTAAACGAAGGCAGCTGCTATCCAGAACTAAATGTGGACTGGTCGTTACTCAGTTTATCAAACTATTCTAAATAGTGACGTCTGGTCTTTGGGCTAGGAGAGCGAACCAGCAAGGGCGCAGCGAGATCAGTGAGCGAGATCGATCATCCCTGGAAACGAAGTTGCTGCTGTGTGCAATGTTAACGAAGACCAGAGTTTTTGACAACCAAGGTTGTGAGAACTTCTGTTGTTTATTGAACACGCTGACAGCACATGATTGGTAAAAAGTTTGACATCGCGTCGTCGTTTGACATCGCGTCGTTAGATTGTTGTCAACGAAAATACTCACTTATCGTCAGTTCTATCCCTTTAAAATGTTTCTATTTGGCCTTGGTGCCCTTCCCTTTGGCCTTGGTGCCCTTCAAAATTTGCACCTACCGAAGGCCAAATTGGCCTTGCCCTAAAAATGACGAAATTCCAGGCCTGCTAATCGATTGAACTTTATTATTTCTATTTTGCAGTTGCAGACACTTGTAGTTTATATCATTTCCTGTGTCATTTGTTGATTGACATGTGGCATGATTCGTGTTCTTCCTTTTCAGCTGGGAATTTAAAGATTCATGGTTGGGGTTTTGGGAAGTTAAATAGGGTTCGCGTGGTGCGGAATTGCGGTCGATGCGATTTCATTACTGACATTGCAAGTGGTGTGTTTTGGTAGTAAATTAATGCGATGTATTTGTATGGTGGTTTTTTTCATTATTGTCAGTTATGATACTTATATGACTTGGTGTGCGATTAGCAGTGCGATGTATTATTGTAAGTTGTGCTACATTCCTTCAGTGTATACGTTCGCCTTTATTGTGTTTTATTTTATGTTGCCTTGCTGCCTTGTATATGAGAGTGTAAACTGTGACGTTTGGATCCGCTTGATTCGTTTGTGATTGCCTTGACTCACTTGGTGACTTCAGTGAGTGTCATCCGTGTGTGACTTCAGTGAGTGTCATCCGTGTGTGACATCATGTATATTTGTGTCAGTCAGTGAGGAGTCCGACTTCTCTGTGGATTGACTGTACGCTTCTTCAGCAGCGCAGCTTGGAGAGAACCTTGTCTTTGGGAGCAGTGGATGTGGTGTTCTATTTAGGGTGACTGATGTAATCCTGTCTGGAGAAACGACTGTCGCAGACATGCGCCCTCTCTTGGTCAACTGGTTACCCTACCATACCCGCTAAGCTGGTAGCTTTTATCCCAGAACGCGGATTTTCACGGCACTGTGCTCCCGTGCTTTACCATGGTTTCACTCTAACTCTGCCGTTGGATATGTGCCGCGTAGCTGTGGTCATTGGTTGCTGCTGCTTCACAGTGCTCAAGTGGCGAGATTGCTGGTGATCTCATCCCTTCCGGGATTTAAGTCGCAGCCTCTCGAGTGACCTCGCCTCAGCCTACCGTTTTGTGCCTGCAGTGGATCAGCTGCCTCCTCCTTTCTCCCTTCCACCAATGACTGACTTCACACACACACACACACACACACACACACACACACACACACACACACACACACACACACACACACACACACACACACACACACACACACTGAGTGAATCAATCATTGTGTAAAAGCCAGACCTCTATTCTGGGCTCGTCTTCCTGGCTTCTACAACCTTAAATCGTTACGCTTTCCAAGTTCGGCCAGCAGGGCTAGAAGTTAGCATACTGCTGGGCTTTGCAGAAGTCAAAGCAGACTCGTTCGTTGACTGAGAATAGTTCTGTCTTTATTCGCAAAATATTCCATCTTATATACAATTATTATCATTAAGAAGGCGGGGTCACTGTCAGCCCAGCCAACTGTCCAGTGCCATTGGCCGATAGGAATGCACAGAACAAAGTCCACTCGGATCATGCGACTCTGGACTCTGGCATATTTTACATACATAGATAACAAAGATAACTTGACGTTGATACTTGTATGGTCGTGACTTTTAAGACATGAGAAGGATGTATGGTAGACACATCAAAGATACTGCAGAGATAACAGATAACGCCCTTGAACGGGACCCTCTCGTTACAGGATGGTAATACTTATAACCGGAAATATCTAAAGCCCGAATACGGGTAGATTACTGATACTTAAGATAAGTGCTACTACTTGGTATAAGGGTTGTAACCATTCAAAAGTTAACGGAAATGCACGTTAGTAAAATATGAAATGTGAATTAAACAAATTAATGCAACGCTTAACATATATACCACAATCCACCGTTAATAAAACCTGTCATTTTATTAGTCCAGATAACATTGCCTATTACAAAGCAGCGAAAAAAATATCACAATCACGAAGCAAAAAAAGGCGATAATCGCAATACAGCAAGATAGTTATAATTTATCTAACCATAGCAATACATCACCTGTGGCTGCTGTACCGCGTCCTCGAAATCCAAGTCCAAATCCGATTTTTCGACCTGGGGCATTTGGGAAAACTGTTGGTTGGATGACCACATATGTAATTAGAAAAAGTTTGCAATTAAAATGGGCTACACAATGAGGTAAATTATGTAACAATCCGACCATTATTCGAGATACTAGTTTTTCACTTATTCGATGACCTTGACCTTAGTTTTAGGTCAAGGTCGAAACATAACCTCTGGATCCTGGGCATCATTCGCGCCTTACTTCGCCTTTTTTTATAGGTACCGAGTGCATCGAAGATAAGTCAGGGAACTGCTGGACCAAATGAATAGATAACGCTAACTGAAACACTTACCTGGAGACTCTTTGTATAACAAATGTCTTTCTTCAAGCGCTCTTGATGTCATTGATCCGATCAATATTGTTTGCCACAGCTCGGGTACAGTCAGTACCTGCTTACTTATATGTGCTTCACAACAGGTGTTACTTCACTTACTTGTCACTGCGTGGCACGAAGGACGTGTGTGTCATCAGACACAATCCTGCACAGGAGGGCGCTACCATCATGTACAACAATGTCACTCAAGATAGAGAGATATATCAGAGGTATTATATGCGAATTCACACTAAAATGGATTTAGAATAAACATGCCTATTGATGGCACCTTTCTCAGCAGTCAACCCTACACCCCAAATTCACAAGTCGCCCTTCCAACAGCATACCCCCGCTCACTGAATGCACTTATTGGTTCTGTATAGTGTATGGATGGGACTAAGAACGTCAAGGTCACAAATGGAAGCTATATAAGAGTGAGAGTTGCGATCATGCCAAGCAGCTGGTCGTCTATGAAAGGACATTAAATTCAGTACAAGGGTGTCACTTTCAACAATGCGGTTATATTGTGACGGTGATGGATGGGGTGATAGTGATGATTGGACTGCTCTGCCTTCTTGGCATAAATTTGTTACCCAGACCGGGATGTAAATCCAACTCCGCTGATGCGAAGGTCCAGCGCGATACCGTTGAATGATCAGGTTGGGAACATCCCCTTTCAGAGATGGCACCGCCGTTTGACGAGAACACTTGAGGCACGAGTAACGACATATACTATCGCTACAAGGCGACCCAGCTAGCCACTACACCACAAGGGGTGACCCATCAATGATAAGAACGCCATTAATGTGACTCAATCATCAGGTCAATGTACGGGTTAAAATGTATTGTTTATTCAGCACTCGAAATATGATATGTAGTGCTTGCATGGAGTTAAAGTAATCACTGTATAATATAACATGTGGTCTCATAGCACATAGTAAACAAATATATGTAGTAGAACATAAAATACATGTGATCTCAATCATATTGTGGTAGCGACATGTGAACTATACACTATCCCTACCAAATAAAAAGTTCTTAATAGGAAAAATAGATTTTGGCCCATATGAGGAAATGATGCATGATATTAAAAGACAAACGCTTACATATTCATGTGTAGTAAGTTAGAATGGTATCTCTAAACTATCAAAATGACCAAATGATATAAGACATGCCTGGCTCCCAAACCAAACAAGCCCCACACTCGACCCCCTCGAATAAAAAAGGATGAATACAAAAATGCAACAACTTAGAATGGAATTGAACTGCCCTCTTTTTGTCTTGTTTAAAACTGGCACAGAGGGTAAAATAAGACTAACTGAACAATATCTAGCATAGGAAACCTATTCAACTAGAGTATGTACATTTGGCTCTGCTCCTAGTGCCAGTGGGGTGTGATATATATCTCATTTGGCAATATGGGGTGTGATATATATCTCCTTTTGCCACATAAGTGAGCAGAATAACTGTTTGACAGTAAACCAAACTACTGTGGTTAATTGACCAAGTTATTATGTTTTTTTCGAATATTTTGATAGCATATGTCAATTATAAGAGTTTGGTAATTGTATCAGCTTTTAGATATGTTATTTTTTTACGATCAAACGACCATTTATGAATAAATTACGAAATTATAAAGTTTAGAGATTTTGGCTACCACAAAATTTTGACTTGCTACAATTTTTTTAACGATGCATTATTTACAATTAAGTATATTTAGAAAAAGTTTACAATTATATTACACATTGAGAATATGTAAACTGTATTAAAAGTTCTAAAGCATGGACGTATTGAGCATTTAACTTATGTCAATTTGTAAAAACTTTGATGCTTTCGTGACCGGAAGTGACGTCATCGACATCCATGATATCTGGGAATCCGACTTAAGCTGTCATGGAGTACATGAGACCCAAATTTATCATTATCGGACATGTATTGACGGTTTTATAGGCGCTCAAAATGTTCATGGAACTTATGTTGTCATTTGGACCGATACCACGATTTTTCGACCTTAGGCGTTTGGGAAAACTGTCGGTTTGACGTCCACGTAAGTCAATACAAAAAGTTTAAATTAAGATTGGGCTACACAATTATGTAAATTATGTAACAATCCGACCATTATTAACGGAGTTATTTGAGATACTAGTTTTTCACTTTTCGATGACCTTGACCTTAGTTTCTAATCGGGGTCAAAACAAAACCTCTCGGTTCTGCGCATTGTTGACACCTAATGATAAAATCAAAATCAGAAATTGCGACCTGTATCTCGGATCAAAAATTGTTTACATACACACGTACATAATGACAAACGGGACTAACCAAGATAACTTTGCGAAGCGATTCGCCAAGTTAATATGTTAATGATAAATGAGACAAATTGGTTCTAAGCCCACGGACAACGATTAACTACTTGAGCAAAAAATATTATGGCTTGTTAGTACTGAGAAAATTGGCAAACGACGCGCGCATGCGTTATCTGCCACATGCATTTTTGGTTCTCTGCCAACTCCGTCCGCGTTACTCCGCTGAGCAATAAAGGATTTAAAATTTTTGGCAACCACAATTCATCCAATTTTCATGACCATCGCATGTCGATTTTATAAGCAATCGAAAATATGACGAAAGTTGACTAAGTGAAATTTGCTTTTCCAACTCGCGCGCTTTGAAAACGACGAATATTTTGTTAGCATATGTCAATTATGAGAGTTTGGTAATTGTATCAGCTTTTAGAAGATGTTAGTTGTTTTACGATCGGACGATAATTAGTGAATGAATTGCGAAACATTACTTCTATCACTACAACTTTGATGTAATGGGTCATTTCCCGAAGGTGTCGATCCTTCTCAAATTAAAAACTGATTTGGGTATGGGTATGCAATTCTGGAAAATTCTCACTCAGTGCCACCTGGCTTTGCGACTTAAACCTACACATGCGTTAAAACATTTTGCCTTATTATCACGCATTATAGCACATGACTGGTATTTGTCTGTAAGCACTCCCAATCTGCATATCGAAATTCTGATAAAAATGATTAACATATGTAGACCTGTGTATTTGTTTCCTCTTCAGCCGAGCGCACAATCTCAACCTCCGCGATGCTCCCAAAAGCACTCGGAAAATCTTCTGGTAGTCTGAGGAACAATCATTCTGCACAGATATTCGCTCTGGTGCTAGTGGGTAATCATTGTGGTCAGTATGTAATCCTGCAGGGTATTCCAGATCAACTTCGAGTATATATTCGGTTTTAACATTGTCTGGATTGTCCAGTATCTGCATGGCAGCGAGCCCCACTTGGTCCACCCACTCAATCACCCCAGAGTGTAGCGCCTGGCTCATCGCCCTGTGGTACAGGGGGTAGAATAGGCCCACTGTATCCTTCTGCAAGCCGTACGAGGCGGCTAATCGGGGGCAACCTGTTGGGCGTGGACTACCACTCGTGTCGGTGAGTAGTGTATTTGTGTACCCATTCTCGCCTCGTTTTTGATGCAAA
The DNA here is from genome assembly GCA_034190875.2 of Urechis unicinctus. Taxonomy (NCBI): domain Eukaryota; kingdom Metazoa; phylum Annelida; class Polychaeta; order Xenopneusta; family Urechidae; genus Urechis; species Urechis unicinctus. Next base: position 16,697,434 of record CM067358.1, read on the forward strand.
TTAGATCGTGTATGATTTGGGTGGATGTACCCGAAGTCGCCTCGTTTTTGATGCAAATTAGGTCCCTTATTCTGTTGACGCTTTTCGCTGACGATCGCTTCCGGATATTTCTTTCACCTTTTGGTGACCTTAGCAGGCTCACGCGATGTACGGTATTCGAGTGAGTTCATTTGGGGGCTATGTCCTGAGTTGTTTATTGTTTTGGTGACCTTCGACCCCATGGAGGCGCGCTATTTGGGATGAGGTCATTCTATTTTTGGAAAGTGTTTCCGACTGCTGAGCTAAGCTAAGTGAAGTGATAGACAAAGTTAATAGCTTGGCGTGAGTATTCACCTGTTTCTCTTAATATGAAGACGGTCTTTATGAGGTTATTAGTAGCTATTTACTTCCTCTATCCCATGACATGAGGTGATATATTGAATCGTATATTAACTCTTCTCGGAAGGTGTTTCCGGCTGCTGACCTAAGCTAAGTAAAGTAATACCGCATGTCAGCAGGTGCTCAAGAGTTTGTAGATGACCGTTAATTTTCGCTAGGGTGGTAATGGGGTGATAATCGACCATGTTGTTGACAGATTGGAGTTCACTGACAAGTGAAACTGCTATACACACGCTACTTTGCGTCGTATGTTCGTAGATTGGAGTTTTCATGTGAATGAAACTTACTAGCATATGAGTATTCAATTACATACGAGGGAAAATGACAGGAGACTTGTCATCATATACTGAATACATTTAAGTTGAAGTGTGTTCTAACTCTCATTGAGAATATAACGACAGGTGGGTTAAAATATGATCATTGGATATTTCTCAAAATGGGGGTGGAGTTATGGGTTACAAATAGCGGATGGTAACTTAACTTCCAAATAGTTTTCATCTATATTTTTTCAGAATGGAACATATATATAAAAATAATTTTATTTCAACCGAGCCATAAAAATCAAAATTTTACGAATCCAGCTATTACAAATTAATTGAACTGACATTGAAAAATCCAGATATAGAGGAGCGGTGGGGGATTAACAAAAAAGTGTATTACAAACTTTTCCCTTCCTTAGTAGGAGTTACAGGGGAGTACTCGGGATATCACTCGGCCCCCACCAAGTGGGTTAAAGTGATCAAGAAGGGAGGGTGCCTCGTAACAGCATATCCCGTACTGTGAGTATTTGCTTAAAACACGCTATATGGCTGTATAGATTCGTTGACTTTTGTATCTGTTATAAGTCTATATTTCTTTGTTTGCAGGGAACCCAAACATCTTTTACAAAACAGTGAGTACCGCAAATGTTTAAGATTCTCTGGAATTTTATTTTGGTTTATTCTTAGAGATTAAAACAAAAATAATTTGTTTTGTTTGTAGGATGAAGATAGAAGAATTTTTTTTTTAAATTTAAATAAATATATATAAATGTTATACTGGTGTTTGTGTTATTAATTGTATTCGATGAATCTGTGGTATAATTACACAAGTTGGTAATGTGATTTCCTTATTGTCGAATTCATGACGCGCTTCTATGGTCATTAGCGATTTGTGTCAAACGATTTGATAAATTAGTCATTGTGAGTTTCGTCCCCTTATTCTGCTGACGCTTTTCGCTGACAACGGATTCGGTGCGATATTTTGATGACATCATTCTATTTTTGGAAAGTTTTTCTGGCTGCTGAGCTTTGCGACCTTGGTAATACATTGAGCTGTGCGCTATTTGGATGAGGTCATTCTATTTTTGGAAAGTGATTTCACTATGTCTGACCTAAGCTAAGTGAAGTGATGAGCGTGTATATAAACAGGCTAGGATGATTTGAGTTCAGTTATAACCATGGCTGGGAAACGCTAGCTAGAAGCTTTCAATGATGTAAGCAAACGCAGTAGACAGATGAGTGATGCGGACTTGTTAAAAGCCGTGGAACAAATCGAGATGGAAAGCAGTAAGTATGATTTTATTTTCTAAACCTTAATTATAGAATTACCACGTATACGTCATTTTTTTATTTATTTATTTTTGTTACGCGTGTGTGTTTCAGTGTTGACGGGAGACGAAGATATTTTACACGCCCCCATGGACACTTATGCAATCAAACAGGTCAATACAGCGCTGGATTTGTTAAAAACGCTCAACACACACCCCCGACACAAACTGGAAATGGCGCTGCAGTCGACAATGCTAAGGGTAGGTCTATTACAGGATAGGTCTATTACAGGGTAGGTCTATTACAGGGTAGAATTGAGGAATGACGTAATAGAAAGCTTTATGACTTTGGGTGATATTTATATTGACAGATTATTGATGATTATATCGACAGAAGCTGTCTTGGCTGCGAATGTATACGGACTCATACACGATTTGATAGCCTGCAAACTGTTTACAATTATAGTTTATCAGAATATGTGCCCAACCTCAACCAGTATATATTTGAGGAATGCAATTCAGCCTTTAAAATCAACGGGAGTTATGGATTCTTATTACGTCACAAAGAAACAGATGAATTACGGTACTTTCACTCGTCTGTCAATAACCATCAATTGCTACCAATTATGGAATATGGAATGTCGATGATTTTGACAGGGCTATAGATGAAATAACACAAACAGACATTGTAACCTACGCCCAGAACCAACGACCGGATTCGAAATGGAGTGTAGAGGAAGTGACAAATTTGACCGTCTTTGTGAACCCAATCGATGATCACGTGATCGGCTACCCACCACCTGTTATGCCGGAACACCTGAAAAGATATAGAGCCATCAACTTGTTAGACCCAAAGAAAACCACGGGTAAACGTATCAAGACTGATTGTGCTTTTTCAGGGCCCTGGCTTTACATAGAGGAGCGAAGATCAGGAGTCTAGAGAACGCAGCAAAAACATTGTAAAGACTGCTTACACAAAACAAAAGCAAAAAACATTTGCAGGTGTACCTGTCGAAAGACTAGCAAATCAATTCAAAGTGAATATCACCGTGTATACGCTAGACGAGAATCGAGTGTTTCTATAAGTGATTAAACAGAAGTAATACAAGAAACGATGTACTCATTTGATATCAAAATGGAAATATGAGATGTGATCGTTTTGTTATATTTGTTTCAGATAGCTACTTTGGTCAAGCGAACGCGTACAAAATTCACCTCGACCTTGAAATTGAACCTGTACGAAAGTCACTTTAGTTACATCAAAAAACCTTTTGCAACATATATTTTGGTACCTGTCAGAAGCTGTGGAACAGTGAGAAAAAACTGCATCACCACAAAACAAATGAACTGTGGAAACGAAATACAAGTACCGAGGTGTTTTTTTTCATCTACTACCCACTATCTTTGAAGCGTTACGGGACGAAGGAATCGAAATAGAAGACGGTATTTACCCTTACAGAGCCACCTATGATTTTGAAAGTTATTTTGGAGAAGACAACCTACCCGTCAATTCGCCCAAAGTCACCTGGGACCAAAAACACGTACCGTTATCAGTGAGTGTATGCAGCAATGTACCTGATTATACAGAACCAAAATGCTTTGTAACGGAAGGAAACGCACAAACATTGATTGACAGGATGATGATGTATATAGAGGAGATATCAAACGCCGCCTATCTCCTGATGCTTGCTCAATACGAAGCTCCCCTGGCCCAGTTACAAGAGAAAATCAATGAAGCGTATCAACGGGAGCCGCTCGTCAAGGGAGAACACCCATTGCAGAAATTACAGAGCAAATTCGACAACTATTTACCTGTATTACCGTTAGTCGGATTCAACTCATGGAATTATGACCTCAACGTTGCGAAAATACGTTGACAACTTACCTCCAAGAACATTCATCAATCAAGTATACCATCAAACGAAATAACTCATTCATGTGCATTGAAACGGACAATGTACGGTTTTTGGATATCACCAACTTTATTGCACCTGGATATACATACGAAAAATACCTTCAAGCCTTTCAATGCGAACAGAAAAAGGGGTATTTCCCGTATGAATGGGTGATCGTTTGAACAACACAGAATTACCACCCCATGCAGCTTTTTACAGTGCGTTAAAACAAGAAATCATTACAGCTGACCATTACGCTGATGGTCAAGAAGCGTGGGAAGCAGGTCATATGCAGACTTTTAAAGACTTTTTGATATATTACAACAATTTAGATGTCGAACCTTTTCTGGAAGCCATAGAGAAACAGAGTCGTTTTTACAGTGAGAGAGGTATAGATATGTTGAAAGATGGAATATCAGTGCCCGGATTAATCATGCGATATTTATTTCAAGACTTGGAAGATTATTTTACCTTACCAGACGAACAAAACAGCGACATCTATTGGTTGATAAAAAATGTAATAGTGGGCGGACCCTCAATCATCTTTCATCGTTACCACGAAAAAGGAAAAACTTACATCAGACGTGAACAGAACGAAAATGAAGCAAAGTTGTGTGAAGGAATCGTGGGTTACGATGCCAATGCGCTGTATCTGTGGGCCTTGTCTCAACCCATGCCAGCCAACTTTCTGACCCGACGTCACGCGCCTGAGTTTAAACCAATTCAGACCGGAAAAGGTGGAATAGCGGACGAATGGTTGGCTTGGATAGCACACAGCTCACAAAATCAAATGCAACACCGTCTAAACAGAGGGGAAAAAAGAATAGGTGCCCGGCGATTACCCGTAGACGGTTGGTGCAAAGAAACGCATACAGTATATCAGTGACGGGACCTTTTTTGGAATGGCTGAAGTAGATATACACGTACCAGAAACTCTTAAAGACTATTTTAGTGAGATGAAATCTGACCCCTTATGCGAGACTATGCTGAACAACGGGACATTATGAAAGTAAGTACTCAAGGTGACAAGGGGCGTGGGATCATAATGTATTTTGTTGCGATCACTATGATGTCATAACGATTTTTATTATTTATTTTCAAATAGATGGAATGGCGGACGTTGATAGGGAGCTACAAAGGTGTGAAAATATTGCTTGCTAGCCCACTACTGAAATGGTACTTGGAACATGGCCTGGTGATCACAAAGATATACCAAACACTGGAGTATGAACCCACAGCCTGTTTCAAACGATTTGCCGAGACCGTATTAGACGCCAGGTATGTACAAATATATATATGATATACTCTTATAGTTATATGTGATATGCTCTTTCAAGCGTTGAATTTTATTTTTGATAATGTTCTTGTTTGTGTGTAGACGTGGGGGTCGACCCGAGTCAGACCGTTATAGCCAAAACTTTTAAGCTACTTGGAAATTCGGCCTATGGTAAATATACTAAAATGTATTATTGTAAAATATATTGATTTAATTGTTACTTTCAAATTTATTTCAAATTTATGATTTAAAAAAAAAAATACCCGTCAAGTGCTGTTGATTTATACTAATTTGTCTATGTTTGTTTTAAATTTTCTTGATTGATCGTCATAGCTCCTTGAGATGCAGAAAACACTTTGGTTTCTATGCGTCTTATGGGGTATTTAGCTGGGCTTCGTTCTAAAGCCTTAATGTGAGCTAGTTGCACGTTGGGGTTCAACTTTATTTTGCGTACGAATAAGGTCACTGATTGCAGGACGATTTTAGGGGCAAATCCATCTGCAGGATTGGCCATAAGGGCAAAGCTGTCACCGCTGCGTACTAATTGCAACTTCAAATCCACACCATTTAATAAATAGCGTTCTTGACTAAATAAATCTAAATGTAATTTGCCCATCATATCCACAATGTGACTCTCTTGAGCTCGTTCCTTTCTAGCTATCATCCCCTGGTTGTGAGTACCACCCACGGCGTCCATGTGTTTTGGGGTGTCTTTGTACCATAAACTAGCTGTTAACTGAGAGTTGTTGGCTTCCGAACCATAGCTCAATAGCGTTTCCATATAAGCGCGATACGGATAAGTGTTTGTGGAGGAGACGAGTTTCTCGTTGAGAGAGACATCGACTTGAGAAAAGAGTGAGTGTAACCATAGGTTAACGGTGCTACAGCACTGTCAGCCTCCAAAACCTCCCCATCATTTTTACCACTTTGGCATTCACTTGTAAATACGTGTCGTTCAGATCGATATAATCATCACCCGAACCGCTGATGTAGAATTCGACTGGACCCGAACCTAAAGCAGCTACCGGATGGAATTCGATCCACGATCCATGCTCGACACTGCTTTGAGTTGGGGGAATTGAAAATAGGTCTAATTCATTTTTGACGCAGGGACAAGATTGGGGGTGTACCAGTGCCATGATCTAACTGAAAATATCCTTTGACAACCTCCGAGTTGTTCCACGGCGACGGCGTGAACTACTGCTCCTACCTCGTGCGAGTCGTTTTATAGAGACGGGTGGTTGGCGACGCAGTTGTTTGGGTTGAACTATTTGATCGAACACTTCCTCTCCAATTTGTAACATTCGTTTCTGAGCCGATTTTTTTCAGAGACTTCCCTCCTAACAAATCTCCAACCACCCTCACTCCTGTTTTCAAGGCGTGTTTTTAAACGACAGGTAAAGCTTTTCAAACCAGCGGTAACGCCATTTTAGCCAGACCCCCAAGAACACTTCCAAGCCCATGTCCACGTTGACTTCTGGCACCGGAAAACACAGGGAGTCCACCACCCGCTTGGTTCAGGTAATACGGGGTGTAAATATCAGCCATGGTTTTCAAAATATAGCTTTCTTGGTTTTACGGAAATGTAACGTCACTGTCACTTTACCAGATTCGAATGGGATGGGTCGACCCGTGTCATCTCTTAAATCGATTTCTATAGTAATAAAAGTCTTGGTGGCTATCGGGTAATAAAATATCTTTTTATATGTGGGGTTGATCAACTGCCCGCACGATCGTGATCGATTGGAATAATACGCAGAAGGGGAACCACGGTGTCTCCTATGTTTCAAAGTGGGGTTGGGAAGAATGTACCCTAAGCTACTGCTTTACAGAGCAGTCCACAAATTACCTTTACCCGTCGATAGATTGTAGATGCTGACGATGATTACGGTATATAAAATGAGGATTTGTGAGAAAAACACGATTTCGGCTTTCGGAATATCCCAACCAAATATGGTCCACACCCGATCACTTCTCTGATCTTCCATCCTAATGAAGCTTTTGTTCCCGATCTCAGTTTTTATACAGCTCCACACCACTGACCCAACTATTAAAACTGGCAGGGTAGCCAAACCACTTGACAAAGTAATGTTTTTGTCCTTTCCGTTTACGTTCTTTGATAATTTTTTCAACCCGATGCCATGCTTTGTCATTCACTTTCTGTAATTCTTCCGCGTAAAATGTTCCCTCTAACACTTCGTCATCATCATCCTTTATCGTATACACATTAGGGGAGCCTAAGTGAATGCTCTCCACCCGAAACAACTCCTCGCTCCTATTGGAAGTGTAACCTTTTTTAAATTTACCCCTTGCTTGACTGATGCGGACACGATCCCCGATATCATACCGAGGTCGTTTAACCCCATCAGACCGTTCCCCATATAATGTCATCCACGTGTCTTCTTGATTACGCAACGAGACCGATATCGGGGTGCGCTTGATGCTGCGGTGATAGCTGACGTTGTATCCTTTCACCAGCGAAGCCAGAACCGGTAGATAAACACTGGTGTTGTGTTTGGTAAAATAACGCCACATTTTAGTTTTTAACGTACGATTAAACCGCTCGACTATGCTAGCTTTGGTTTCTTCATTGTGGGTGGTGAAAAAGCGAATCCTCTGCTGCTTTAGAAATGTCTGAAATTTACGGTTGATAAATTCTCCACCCTTATCGGTCTGTAAACACAGGGGCTTCCGTCCTTGTTTTAATATACTCTCAAAGGCTCGAATGAAACTGTCTCCCGTTTTATTTTTTAGTTGTATCACCCACGCATATTTCGAGAATACATCGATACAGGTCAAGAGAAATTTCATGTCTTGGTTCTGTTTGGCTAAGCGAGCTATGTCCACCAAATCGGCTTGCCATTGATGGTCAATCACCCCGACTATGACACGTCGTCTTCGAAATCGAGGATCGGTTTATGTAATGTATAGGCATCTTGCTCGCCCAACCATTGTCTGACTGCCTTTGTTTTGAGTTTCGTAGCTCTAACCAATGGCTGCACCCCTCCATACGCGGCCGGTGCCTCAGGGTCGAAATACACACTTAACTTCTCCATGACGTCCAATTTTGTGTTACAGGCTCCTCCTCACCAGGTCTTTTATCTATTTGCATCGCACCCTGTCGGATATAGTTCCATCGATCGGGGTGACCTACTAAATCTTGGGGAATGTTGGAGTCTCGCAACGCTTCGGCAAATCTTTTCCAACCCTCTGGTTCAAAGTGTTTACATCGTCTCAACACATCGTTAACTAAATCCGCCACGTTAGTTCCACTTACAGCTTGTCCTTTAATCGTTAATTCCCCTCGTTAATTCCAACCCACGTCTGGGTTTTTTCGAAGGCGTTCTAATAACAAACGCCCTTTTTTCTGAAATTTATCAGGGATGGTTTCTACAACTTTCGCAATAGACACATCCTCTTGTTTGGGTGTGTGGGGCGGGGTATTAGCCAAGGTCGTGAGAGGTGTCGGGGTTCTGTGCTGGTGGTAATACTCGCGGTGTTTTGTTAAAATCTGGTTATAAGATTCTACTTTAGCCTCCTCCGCTAAATCACTACGATTCAGGACATCCCTCATCTCAGCATCCAAGTTGGATAACACGTCGACAGGGGATCTTGATCATAACGTGTACTTGACAACACCCGGGGATCAACCAACATCATTTTCTTAGCCATAATTAGCCGAACAGTTTGCCCAACAACGGACCAGCGATAATTAAAATAGGTCCTAATAACGCCGGGAGAAAACCGCGGGTTTGTAATACTCTTTTCTTTTTCTTGACGTTAGTTTTAGGTGAGATCAAAGCGCGCAGACCTTGTTGGTGTCGGGTTAATTTACGCTTTTGAACTGAAGTCAAGGATACGTTTCCTTTTAAAACATTGAGGGCACATTCAGATAGACAATTCATCAATTCTTTGTCAGCCGTGTGAATCAAAGCCCTATTGACAGAGGGTTTGGCTTTAGCCATTACTCGTAATGTATCAGCGTGTTTTCTGAGACGCTCTGCCATGGTCTATGTCTAACGATAAGAATGGCGGTCGCCCGATGATCGACGGTATTTATTTCTGTAGGTATACAACTTGATTGGGTCGTAGTATGTCAGTTTGTAACCGTAAGTGATCTGGCGTTTCTTGCTTCAAATCGATAAACAGATAACTGTGGGGTTGTGAAGTAGCATCCAAAAAAGCTTCTTGTACATACTTGATGTTTCGCGGGTACATTTGTTTGGCTAAATGCATGATTTGTGAGCGTCCCCAGGGTTCTTAAATACAACTAAATAATGAGCGTTCAAACTGATTGTTCGATGTTCTTTATTCTTTCCGAATAAATTTTGTACTAAATACAACACGCTAAGATTGCCATGGTGACTCCCTTTGGTGAATAGGCGAGTGACGCGTTCGTCAGTTTCTTGCATCACATCGATGATCAACAAGGTTCTTTGTTGGGGGTCTGTCTCAAAATTTAACCCCTCTACAACTTCCACGTGAGGTAGTTGAGTGTACATTGCTTGCCACTCTCCGAAACACCACACGATTCGGTCGGGTGGTGGCTCAATGTGACTACCTTTGATTAACTCACTCACAAAGTAAGTTTTTCCACAGCCGCTCGGACCAGCCATCACGCAACTAAAGGGGTGTTTTAAGGCTCGATCCATTCTCATACTAAGTTATCATTCACAGTTCTCTGCTCTTTTTATAGATAGGATAGTGTCGTGATAAGTAGAACTCAAAAAGAAATTCAACTCAAGTACATTATTACCATTTTGTTCAATCACCAATCATATATATTCATGCGTCTAATAATTTTGTTATATTTACAGTCATACGGTTCCCCCATTAAGACTTTAGACCAGTGTTTGGCTGTCACACAAAAACCTAACATATTACGCCGATATTCTCTAGAGAGCCAAAGGCATAGTTCAGTCATATTGTGTTGCTCACACAACAAGCGCCATAATAAAGTGACGTGATTTTCATCCACCTTATCCAAGGCTCTTCCAACGCAATGTGAATACATTTTTTGTTGGTTTCCGGCTTGACATACCCCCGTTCCACATTGTTCGCATGGTTCTTGAGCTATGTCAGATAGCATCGGTTTCATCAAACCATTGTAAAGGCTGATTATCATATCCCACCCATCGTGCGACGTTCCTTGGTCATCCATCTTTTGTCTGCGGGCTGTTAGTTCTTCGTAAGCTTTTATGAGCTGCCACCAATTGAAACTATCAAAGCGCATGGTCACGCTTTCATGGGTAATTTCAATATAGGGGACTGGGGCTTTCACTCGACCAATCGCATTGTCAAACACTGTGACTTCCATATCGACGTCTGATTGGCCAGCTTCCACGTCAATCAATGATACGGTGAGTGATGTAAGAGCCGTCCCGCTTCTGAGAAAGGCATTTGAGGGTAATTTTTTTTTATGTCCGCTCCATCGATCGCGAATGTGTAAATCATTGATCAAATCATCTGGGTTACTAAACCACTGTGTGATTTGAAAGCGACCACTACGGCGACTGGTATACAACGGTCCATCAATGTAATCATACTCCTCGCTGTTCTCCTCACACATCCTGAATGAAACAAAAATCGCTCCGTGTTTTATTCCCTGATGGAGCTTATGTCAGCGCTTTTTTCATGATCACGTGATGAATTAATTTCAGATCCGGTAAATCACACGCACACCAGGTTGTGGGGTTCTTCGAGCGTGGAAGTTAAGCTTTCCGATTACGTCACTACTTTCCTCTGTTTTGTTGTGCCTGTTGTTTTCCTTAAGTTTTGATTGTATATGTAGAGCTTATTATTACAGTGATATTTCAAGTGTTGGGTCAAAAGCGCCCCCGTTACAAACCCACATTGACACAGAGGACAACGCCGTAACCTCAGGGTTCTGTGTTTACCCTGAGCAGGTGTCTTGGGTCTATATGGTTGTTGGGTCTCAGCGACTCTTTGACATTCGTCACATTCTACACAAGTATCCATGTCGTCGCTTTAAAGATTCAAACTCTACTGCCAGTAAACTTGTTGTTAACCGATATTTATAATTAGATATTTATAATTACTTTAATCCATCTCATCTTCAGATACGAACACAGTTAACTGACGATCCATTAAACACTCTCTAGCTTTGATTGCTTTACTAAGCGCTGTATCAAAATCGTAACCTAGCGCCATCGAGCGCTGTTGATTTATACTAATTTGTCTATAGATCTTATTCCCAGCAAACAATTTACGTACTATATACGTTGTTATTACGTAGTTGTTTGGTAGTGATTACGTAGTGTTTTTACGTTATGATTGCGTAAAAGTGTGGACTACTAGAAACGTTTTAACTACGTAATTGAAATACGTAGTGAGCTTACCATTCCACAACCTATTTGGGATATTTGGGCACCTGTATACTACCTACTCACTACGTTATCATTGACAGCAAAAATGCCATTCAAAACAAAATAGGATGAGCAAAATGTTTTTATTGTACATAAAGTTGGTTATCAACAGCTTGGTTAATTTGGCTAGCCCTCCTCAGAATGTGAAGTGTCAATGGCTGGAAGAGAGGGACGGGCTTTCTTATTATCCAAGATGTAGAAGCTTGTGCCTGTCAACACATAGGATAGAAGATTATGTAATAAGTGGATATATTTTACAGATTTATAAAACAGTATGATTCTGTAATTCATATCACATTAATGCTTAAAATGAGAAAAAACCCACAGGATTCATTCATGGGAGGAACCCTAGCTATTCACTCTCTACCAAAAACATACCGTAAAACAAAGGCTATACTTGGTGTCCAATGAGCAACTGATATCTGATAGTGTTCAACTTAATATATGGTACACTACAAACTCCCCTAGCTCAAATCACTCGCTAGCTCTTACCCCACCCACACACACTTCCTAATAAATTGTTCAATCCAATAGGACCCCGTTACTAATTGCATGGATTAATTTGCATCTGTTTGATTACCTGGAAGAGATAATAATGAATAATTTCAATTTACAATATACAAGACTGAACAATATGATAGTTTCAATAAGCTTCACCAGACATAAATTTCAGTGCTTTACTCACTATCTGACAAGTTGATTTGACTAGTGGAATGGGTTGACGGTGATGAAACGGATCCTTCACCTGAGCACATAAGACATTCAGCAAACACTGCTAGAAAAAAAACTGAAATTGTGGTTGTACTTAGATCAAATTTACCATGTAGGGAAATAGCTATAAAATTTCAAAAGTATAAATTGATTCTTTACCAATACTGGAGGAATCGGTGATTTCTCCCATTTCCCCTCTGCAGGGCCTGCATTGAACATGGCAGCACAGTCTTGAAGTCACCTAAAATTGTGTTTTAAAGTTTATTTAATGTCATATTCTACCAAGACAATAAAGTTAATTCCGGTGATAAAATATTCTAGACCATATTAAGATGACATTGTTGATGATTGATGTTGCCAATTGCACAGACATTTACTTATACAACTACCAGAAATATCACCAGATTTCTTTCCATTCTTGTTGATGATGGGAGCATCATGCAGCAGTTGTATTGATCCTGAATGTGCTGACAAACCAGGCCATTCTGCCAACTGACCAACTCTGTGTCCAACTCGCTTCTTTCTTAACTGTACAACTCTGTTGTCTCCATCTGTATTTCATTGTAGAATTAACTTTAGGTCAAATATGTAACAACAAAAACTATCGAGAGCATAATTTGAAAGGTTTTAAAATAAGATCTGTAACATGGGTCTTTAAATGGTCATGAAAGTATAGTAACTGGTCATACGTGCTGAAAGTACAACAGGGCTTGATAATCTCAACTATTCAACTGTATAACAGTAAATTTTCAGGAACATATAAAAAGTTTTGAGGGTGGATTAACATACTGTTCACGTTAGTCATTATATTTTTTCAATACATAGGATGACACACAAATAAGGCGATGACTTAGGAAATATATTTCACAAATATTCCTTTTCAAATTTGGCGCAGAAGTCAAAAACAACGAAGTGATTGGAACATCCGGTGTCTTTTTACCACAATAGTTCGATAAGATATAAATTATTATTGCTTTGTTATAAAATGTTATACCCTTTTGGTAAAAGCTAGTCGATATTCACTTTCTCTCCTTAGTTTTCCATTTCTACTTTAATTTGAGACCAGATATTTGAATATACCATAAAACCTCAGCGGCAATTGCAACAACCAGATTGTCATTACGTTTTGACTATATACATGCTATAGACTACGTCCGCGATACGTGTCTTGAGTTACGTAGCGGAATGATATGTATATACGACGTATTGTCAGTATGTAATTATTACGTAGAGGTACTATGTACACGAGTTACGTAATTACAACGTTTAAACTACGTAATTACCAGACATTACCTAACCATACCTACGAACTACGTAGTACTACGTAGTTCGTAGGTAGTGTGTTTGCTGGGTTGTCTCTCAGTTCTCGAGTTAGTTGTGCATGCATCTGTAACTTGTCTTTTTTTTATATGCATCCGTCATGTTGATGTCACTCTCAGACTATCTTAGCCATAATTGACCACCCAGCAAATTTTAACTCTTTATAACATACATTCCAAATAAAAAACAGTCCTGTATTTTCACTCATTTATTACACAATATGTTAATTATACGTATTTCAATATCTGATTTCACCGACTCCAACCAATATTTCCTATAGTCCACACACAACCATTTGCTACGTTCCAACCATGAGGGACAGGGGTCGATTAAAGCTATACTTAATTCCCATAAACTTGATACATATTGTTCGTCAACACGTTCAAGAGCATCCGCCATACACATCCGAAATTGTTCTTCAGGTTCTGCCATCAAACAAAGATTATGCTGTCGCTGACTCGGGTGGTCGATCTGACATCCGTGGCATTTTTCTGGTATAACAGTTTCTATTAATCAACAAGCGTGTCTGTGTACACAACCGTGAGATATTCCTCCATTAATTTTCCTCTCGCCACATGGGTTCCGTAGAGCTGTTTTAACTCCTCCCACGCTTCTACAAACATATACCACGAGTAACCGTCCATTCGCATTGTCACGTGACTCTTCTTTATCAGCACCATAGGGACCGGATTTCGTACACTCATCGTCACGTCTGCACCAATAGAGACTTCGACACGACTCTCCTCTCCCGCTTCTATCTGTTTCAAAGTTTCTGTGACACCAGCTATTTCGTAACCACAGTCCAATACACAGTTCATCCCCAACTCTATGTGGCATTTCATCTACATCTTTATTCCAAACCACTATCGAATACTGTGCAAAGTATCGTGTGTATAGAGGTTTCACTTGCTCAGATTCAATCTGTTCCACGGCTTTTAACAAGTCGGCGTCGCTCATCTGTCTACTGCGTTTGCTCACATCATTGAAAGCTTCTAGCTGGCGTTTCCCAGCCATGGTTATAACTGAAGTCAAATCATCCTAGCCTGTTTATATACACCCTCATCACTTCACTTAGCTTAGCTCAGCAAACCATGACGACATATCCGAAGACATTGTGAAATCACTTTCCAAAAATAGAATGACCTCATCCCAAATAGCGCGCCTCCATGAGGTCGAAGGTCATCAAAACAATAAACAACTCAGGACATAGCCCCCAAATGAACTCACTCGAATACCGTACATCGCGTGAGCCTGCTAAGGTCACCAAAAGGTGAAAGAAATATCCGGAAGCGATCGTCAGCGAAAAGCGTCAACAGAATTAGGGACCTAATTTGCATCAAAAACGAGGCGACTTCGGGTACATCCACCCAAATCATACACCATCTAATTTGCATCAAAAACGAGGCGAAAATGGGTACACAAATACGCTACTTTGGTGGACAATGGGATCCTGGTGGTTGAGTGGAAAGGTCTTTATGAGGGCCACATCGCCGGTTTGACCCGGATTTCACCTAGACGAGAGGCTGGAATGGCCTAGTCCTGTCAATCGGCTGGTGGTGACAATATACACCATACAATGTCTAACGTTCAAAGTGGCGGGGCTGTGTCCCTGCAAAATTCTATTGACAGGTGATCTGTGTGGAGGTCTGAGGTCAATCACATATACTGTGGTTTGGTACAACTTTGAATCAAATGGGATCATAGCATGGCGGTCAGAAACTGCTGGAAAAGGAGGAGTTTCCAATTAAAACCCAGCCTCGACCCAAGTTTTCAGCCTTCTTCAGCAGCAGATGACATCGTAAGGTCTTGGTTTGGAAGTTGATGCTGTAAGTGGGGTTATTACCCTCACGATTCTAGATGGGACTGCGCGTTTTGACGATAGAGCGTTGACTACGTTGGATCTTGGATAAGGACTCGGGAGGCGATGAATATGTTCAGGTGATTGATTACACTGATGACCGACCCGTCGATTTTTGCATCTTCAAGTTGTGGGCTTAGAGTATGGCTCGTTCAGTGATATGATAACCACGAACATCTCTTATCCTGTCTCACATGGTGTTACTAGCGGATCTGTGCATGAGTTGAAAGTTCAGTTACGGGATAATAAAAGAATGCTATTGGATAACCATGACTTTCCAGTTAGCGTTGTCCTTGAATTCACTAGATGTATATATAAAAACAAGTATCTATGGACCTAGACAAAAAAACGGCGAGTACTCAATACAACCTCAATAAATATGAAACAAAGACCTATTTATCTATGGGTGACTCACAAAAAATGGTTAAAGCTGGCGGTTCTATGACTGGAGTCCTTGAAATGAGAGATAATAAAAACATCGGTTTGGTGCCCCAACATCACCAAAAAATGTTGCTAATAAAAGGTATGTTATTCACAAACATATGCTGCATCACAGGGACATTTGACAATATGCAGACTCACGGACGAATCCCATCATTACTATTTGGGCAGAAGCAAGTGGCCCCCATTGCAGAGGATATGAGTGGTCGTTTGGTGTGGTGATGGGGGTCAAACCTCACGAGACTTAAACTGTGGATATACCATGATATCAAGTGGTAAGATCTTATGGGGTTGTCTCCTTATACTATAACAGTCGGTCCGGTCATAAATGGAACAAACCAAGTGACAGGAATAAGTAAGCCTGCTGACTGGCGGGCTGTTGTAATATCTTTAGACTATTCTTTATATCAATGGGGATAAATTGTGCTTTTAGAAAGTGAGCGAAAAAATCCGTCAATCCTGCAGGCTAGATGGCAAATACAATATAAGAGAAACCAAGGCTAAAGAAATCTGTACAGGTAAAAATCCGCCACCAAGATCAAGAAAGGCTGCAAAACCGAACGCCAGGGGCTTCACAGCACCAAAGAGAGACATCCGAGTAGCAAAACAGTCATAGATCCGTTTGACACAAAGCGGCGAATAGCCGCAAACTGTGTAGACACCTTAGCCTAAGGTCACGTTAATTTACCGGCAAATTAAAATGGCAGAGTCGGGCCCGTTGGGGGTAAGACCCGACCCGCCCTTCTTTCGAGTGAAGCTCACCCAGAAAAACATCAAAAGTGAGCAGGGAGTAAAAATCGAAGTCCTGTATTAGCCATAATTTAACGTGTAGTATGGATAAGTAGAGGTGGACCAGAACCGCTGCTTTCTATACTACTGTTCTATCGTTAACACGCAATCACGCTGGCGTTATGAAAGTATTGCAATCAATACCCAAACGAGGGTTGATCAGAGTAATCAATCAAAACGATACAACTTTGATATTGATGAGTGTAATACATTTATATGCATTTCAGATGTATTTAAGCATTTAGATTAAGTTGAATATTATGGACCAACAGCACTACATAAAAAGGACATTTCAGCAATATGAATCTTAAATTTTGATAGAATTGGAATAGATAGGTTTTAATACAAGAAACACACATTCTTAAGAAAAATGCTTGATAGATAGTCATTCTGAAAGAATGGTTTCAAAATCAATTGTTCCGTCAAGTTTGAGATGCTCCTCAATGGGTGGATAACCCAGCTTCACCAGACATTCTGAAGTGCGGGCCTTGTCTTCAGCCGATGGGGTCAATGAAGGGACTTGGTCAAGCGCCACCTTACTTAAGTAACTGTTAGCCTGTGAATCGCGTTCCATGGCTCGAAGACCAGGTTTGACCAAAGCCTCATCCACTCGGGACAGCTTGAATATGGCACGTGTGCCCAGTTCTGGCGTCTTCAGAAAATTGCCAAAATCAACACCATAAAAGGGGACTCCTTCACGCCGCAATTCGTGATAGATATTGGTTCCAATAGCACCTAAGTAAGCACCGCAGGTAAGGTCATCTTGGAACCGCTGGACATGTGTTCCTTTCAGGAGGTTCATGTTCGTCACTGAAAGACTTTGCTGGACGAATTTGGAACTGACCCGGCCAAGAAGATAGATCAGCCTCACTAGAGGCAATTTCCATGATAATTTATACATCGATGTTGACACCTTCACCATGTCACGGTACAAATAGAACAACACTGCCTGGTCAGGGTACATTACCTTGATGAGTTTGGCTACACATGACGCTGGTCCAGATGGTTTGATAGCGTAACATACTGGTTCAGGAATGGCTTCCAGTGGTCGGCAGAGGTGTCTCATTACGTTTCTGGTTAGTTGTCTAGTTTCGGAACAGTCACCTTTCTTGAAATAAGCCAAGCTCAAGCTGATAATGACTGCATGTTCACTGTAGACTACGGCTCGATCTGTCTGCTCGTATACTTGGGATAGCAACGTGGAACCACATCTGCCAGTACAGGCCAGAACGGCAATGGGCACCTTTGGGTCTGGCAATTGTTCTGACACTCTGTGGAAAGCAGCCAGGGGCATGATAATCAGGCGAGATGAACGATGGAATTGGGCAATTCCAACAAAGGCATCGTACTGAGATTGCCACCAAAGTTCGCCTTTTGGGGCATCTGTAAATATGACTTTGTCCCCATCGATGACAAACAGAAGGGTTTCGTCCTTAGCAATAACATACTCAGGGTGTATGAAATCCTCATGTGTGAGTATGAAATCGTTCAATGAGAGTCCATGAAGGTAGTCGAATTTACATCGTCCCCTGATTTTCATTACCTGAGCAGACTTGGCGTAATTGTCGGGATGTTTGCTGGCTTCGATCAATACCGATGTTCCATTTATTTTCCACCAAACACACTGAATGAGCCCAAAACAAAAACGCAGAAGCCGGAAAAGGAGATACTTCGTGAGGTGGAAAGAAATGTAGCATAAGCTCTTGACTAGCAACAGTGCCATGGTGTCCTGAAACAATTAGACAACGGATAGTAAGATGTTTACATCGATGGCTCTTCTTTTGGGCCTACATAATGTGACCAAACATAATTTGAACAATCAGGATAATGGTGAGGCTGGACAATATACATCAAGATAATGCTAAGTCACACCAAAACACCACATGTTTATATCAATTAAATATATCATAGGATGTCCAACCTTCGCTGTATCCTATTCACAAATTATGAATCAAATTACGCTAGGGTTGTAGACTACTGGACAACTTAGAGAATGAACCAGTGAGGCGTGCTTGGGGATCATGCCGGAGTCTCTCAATCGAAGTCAGGTGAATATTACTTCCATGATCACAACTATGATGTCATGGGATCATTTCCCGAGGGTGTCGATCCTTTTGAATTTAAAAACTGATTTGGGTATGAGTATGCAATTCTGGGGAATGCTCACTCAGTGCCACCTGGCTTTTCGACTTAAACCTGCACATGCGTAGATACATTTTTTGCCTTATTATCACTCATTATAACACATGTTATTTTCCTGTAAGCACTCCCAATCTGCATATCGAAATTCTGATAAAAATGATTTACATTCGTAGACCAATTAATTATCTTGGTAATAGACAAGTCTAAATGATTGGTAAAGCCGTCAGTGGTTATTCGCGGGAGAGAAAAATGCATCACTATTCACCATTAAATTGAAGAATTGCGCAATTTCAAACAAAACGTTACAAATTACAAAGATTCCACTGATTAATATCAAACCTTGCAGCACAATTCAAGAATCGCACAACATGAGAATTCTAAAAACGCAGAGCATTTCCGGTGTCGCACAAGAGAGGTTGCGCTATTCCCGAATGGTGGCGCGATATAAGAATACTCGATACTGCAATGGCGCAAATTCTTAATACGAGCGTTTCCCAATTTATGTAACTCTGAAATCCGAGAGTGAATTGGTTGTTTCTCATTCCGCCATTCTGAGAATCACCTCATTCTTTCTAAACTACTATTTTCCTCTGAATCACATAAATAACCACCCCTGCAGACATTCCAAAATACCAATATTTCGCGCTCGCTAATATTCTGCGGGAAGTACAAAATCGGGATGATCATTATTGGTTGCTGCGATTTGATAATCCAACAGATAATTACAAATAAAATGTTAATTCTGCTATGAAAAATGAGTGCGGAACAATTTACCTCTTCTAATATTCTGTGCTGTGCTATTCTTTGTCCATGCCTGTATACTCTCCTCTTTCCTACAACTGGCACATGCTCTCTCTACTTTATAGAGTCAGCCGGGTAGCTCCAGGATAGTTTTTTTTGGCCGCCCAGAAGCTTATTACAAAACTTTTTGTACTTCGAGACAGACCACCGCTGTGCCAATCAGATGTTGTCCCTGGAACTACGGTGTTATCTATGAGTAATGGCAACTTCAGTGATAACCTGTTTTTTTCAATGCATGACCCATACCCAAGCGACTTGGATGATAACAGTTTTATATAGCATATGACGCATATCCAGGACGGAACATGTCACTTGAAACTCGAGATTTATAACGTTTCTAGTTTGAGTCGAGTGGCCATTCGCACTTTTTGTTCCCGGGTCCAAACTCGGTCCCTCTTCACATATTTAAGCTAGCTCTTTCGAACTAAGTACGGGAGTGATGCATGAACTTCGACAAGGTGATAAATTGAAAACCTGACGTTGGTCTATTTGGCTAATCTAAGCAGGTTGACCTAGCTCTAGTACAGCATGTCAGCCAGGGTCACACAGCATTTAGCTGCCGTTGACGAAACGGTATATATTTATCTGCTGTGTTCATCTTAGTAACATCAGATAGGTCAGGAAGTATATCACACCTGAAGTCATCTGTAATCCATGCTTTGGTGACATCCAAATTGGTTATGATGGACGTTCTTTTATATGGCATCCCTAAAACTTGATGTCGAAATTACGTCATGCATAGAACGTATTCGCTCGTATAGAAGCGCAGACCAACAGACAACATTACGTCACACCTTTTTTAGTCATGCCTTCAAACAATGATTGTTGTGTCACAGCCTCTGAGTGGTTGTTTAGTGTGGCTACTGGCGCAATATCAATTTTAACAAAACATCACATGCATCTGCCAGGGTAGGCGCAGCAGCGATGCGAGGAGGGCCAAGTTTTATCTAATTAGATATATTTTCAAACTCGTACAGGGCGAGGGCTCCAAGCGCCGAAAGGCTGAATCTGCATACATTAACGCTATCCTCTGCCAACGACTATAGTCAGGTTTATATAAAGACCACATGCATTGCGCGGGGGGGGGGGGGGGGGGCACTTAAGTGTAAAGATATAGTATACATGTGCCGCACGAAGGGGGTGGTTTTTTCAACATCTCGACTTTAACGACGGGTTAGACATTCGCATAATACCTTGTACGATGGAGTATACTTTTTCTCATTCTCAACGAGTACTACGGGTACAGGTTTTCGAGGTCCCGCGGCACACCCCTATCCGAGTTAGGGTAAGTACCCCCCACTTGGAATGCCAAGGCAATGCGGGAAATCGCGAGAATTAATTGTTTCCAAAATGGCAGACATCGTATCGCGATTTGTTAGGAAACGAACTATCGATGCCATTTATTGAAGAATAGCGTCGAGTGGTGGTAAGTTTTTTGGCGCGTTAAGTCTATTTTTTGTAAAGGTTCTTGATATATGTTATTTTCTAGGTACGTAGAGTAGTCCTTCAACCCCAAACGAGAACATGCCGACTGTGTTTGACGAACTCTTCATAACGGTATAAATTCATGTTACCGTTACACCGGAGCTAGCAAAAATGTTGACTGGTCCATGCTCAAGTTTGAGATATATGATGCTTGTGCTATTGTTCAGTAACAGTGCTTAACAAAAAACCATGGATGGTCTACCTGAAACATCTGCGTTCGCTGCCAACTATAAGAAGAAATCATCAACTATAGATAAGCGTACACTGAGAGCTCATCGACGGTCAATTGAATGGTAAAAACTACGAGAAGACTCCTACAGTAAAGGTCGTGATCTTCAATCTTGTTCGAGTGCTGACTCAGACACTAATCTCTCTGTTATGGAGGAGGAGAATGAGAGTCCCAACAGAAAATTAAGCATCCGTGAGTCAACTGGTTATCTCTTTGCACAATATTGTCATATTCCTGAGTAGAATATGTAGTGTTTCATCTGGGCTGGCCGTCTTTGTTGCTGTCTGTTTTATTGTCTATCGTATCTGGGCATACAAGCCATCCTTGTACTTGATGTTTCTGGGTTCTGTGTCACATCCAGCCATTCTTGACCATCCTTGTAAATTTGATGTTTTCTTAATTGTTATTGTCCCATCCGGTCATGTGCAGTCGCCTGGGTGCATTTGATGTTTATAACATCCGGTCGGATGGGATGAGTCATTGTAAAAATGCTGAGGCGGGTTTGCCACAATCAGTCGAGATGGACCCTACTCCTCGCATCCTCTGATTGGATAGATGTGATATAATGTATATGTATCAATATGTGATTGGCTGGAGGACCAGCAAATTATCGTGGTAAGGTTGAGGTGCGAGGCAGTCGGGACACGAGGCTTTAGAGAGAGAGACCACGAAAATAAAGTGACTTGTTACTCAAAAACGGACTATTTATCCCCTATCTTGGTAATATATATATATATATATATATATATATATATATATATATATATATATATATATATATATATATATATATATATATATATATATATATATATATATATATATATATATATATATATATATATATATATATGGGAATAGGGTAAGAGCGACAGGCCAGATGGAGGTGAGAGAAGGTGACACCTGTGGTGGCTGAGACCTCCATGCTTCCTCCTTCCATGGCAGAGAACCAACTGAGAGGAAGTCAGATAGAATAGATCAGCGAATGTGCGTATGAATTCCAGCTGCGCATTTAAGTTTCATCCCTCACCTGGGTATTGTATTGGCGCCTTCGTCATGTAACATATGTCTTGCCCATGCCTTTAAGGTGAAGCACCTGTCCTGTCTTACGGCTGCTGTGAGCTCCGTATTCCGCTTGGCAGCCGTGCAAACACATCGATGTCAGCGGACTGATGTCCTGAAACCCACCCACACACACCCGTGTCGTCATATTTACGTCTCCCACACATCCGTGTGTCATATTTACGTCTCCCACACACCCGTGTTGCCATACTTACGTCACTCACACACCCGTGTTGACATACTTACGTCACCCACACTCATCCCTTGTTGTAAAACCCATGTCACCCACACACATCCGTGTTTCAATAACTTGGACTCACCTGGGGAGCTTTGAAGGAATACAGCATGGCGCCCAGGTGGAGCATGAACCAGCGTTTTTTTCCATGTGCGGCCTTTGTCACTGCTGTAGTAGAGAAACCCCTTCTCCACGCACTCGCCCTTCGTCTTCGTCTGATAACATAACCAGAATCGAACACGAACGTTATGATTCATTCAAGACAAGCAACGACATCACCTGTTACTCGTTCGTTTTGATTTTCGGTTAGAGATACAATTTTACAAATATTATATTTTAACCACCTTGTTTATCATAGCTTATGAGAGGTGGATATCGCCACTTACCCGCGTGAAAGGAGATGATGGTTCTATGGTGGGACTGCTGACCGAATGATTGTCCGAGTGATCGGACAATAACACGAAACACTCGTCACAGACGCGCAGAGACTTAGCTCTGTTGTAATCCAACACGGCAGAATGTGACAAACACTTCGCACATACGACCTGCAAAACAACACATCCTATATTCCGCACTTAAAACGAGTTTCGTACATAAGTGCGTTGGAATCGGGCATTATAAATTTGATACGTTATGATGTACGGGACTTACTATTCCGCATGCGCGACAGTGCCGCTTCCGGCGCAGTGTTGTGAACTCGGCGGCACAAATCATACACATGGTCGTGTCGGACTGATGCACTGATATAGGCACCTGTCTCCCGAGCTTCGTCCCCTCCTTGGGAGGCTGAAATTTAGCACAGAAAATACGCAATTATCAATCTTCGAGACATGTTATATTATCTAGGCTGCGATGGTGAGCGTTGATGCATTATCATCTAAGAGTTTTTTTTCACCCGAATTAAAATTACGGAATTTCAATATGATATGACTTAAATTTCTTAAACCGATGGTTTTATGAATGGTTAACTGTGTCTATCTTAACCTTAATCTTCAAACCAAAGCGTTGTATATTGGACACATCTTCTTTACCGAAACTTTCAATACTTACCGTAACGCTACATCAGTTCATCATTTACCGCCCTCTTCGGTTCTTACCGTGACGCTACACAATTCATCGTTTACCGTCCTCTCCAGTTCTTACCGTAACGCTTCACAATTCATCGTTTACCGTCCTCTTCAGTTCTTACCGTAACGCTTCACCATTCATCGTTTACCGTCCTCTCCAGTTCTTACCGTAACGCTACACCATCATTCACCATCTTCATCATTCACCGTCCTCACCAGTTCTTACCGTAAAGCTACACCATTCATCGTTTACCGTCCTCTCAAGTTCTTACCGTAACGCTTCACCATTCATCGTTTACCGTCCTCTCCAGTTCTTACCGTAACGCTTCACCATTCATCGTTACCGTCCTCTCCAGTTCTTACCCGTAACGCGTACGCACCATTTCATCGTTTACCGTCCTCTCCAGTTCTTACCGTAACGCTTCACCATTCATCGTTTACCGTCCTCTCAAGTTCTTACCGTAACGCTTCACCATTCAACCGTCCATTCGTTTTTACCGTCCTCCCAGTTCTTACCTACCGTAAGTTCTTAACGCTTAACCATTCATCGTAACGTTTACCATTTCATCGTCTTACCGTAACGCTTCACCATTCATCGTTTACCGTCCTCTCAAGTTCTTACCGTAACGCTTCACCATTCATCGTTTACCGTCCTCTCCAGTTCTTACCGTAACGCTTCATTTCATCATTCATCCGTTTTACCGTCTACTCATTTCATCGTTTACCGTCCTCTCCTGTTCTTACCGTAAAGCTACACCATTCATCGTTTACCGTCCTCTCAAGTTCTTACCGTAACGCTTCACCATTCATCGTTTACTGTCCTCTCAAGTTCTTACCGTAACGCTTCACCATTCATCGTTTACCGTCCTCTCCAGTTCTTACCGTAACGCTACACCATTTCATCATTCACCGTCCTCTCCAGTTCTTACCGTAACGCTACATCATTTCATCGTTTACCGTCCTCTCCTGTTCTTACCGTAACGCAGACCCTTTTGGATCCATTGCGCACCAGTCTTCGCTTCGTGCTCTCTCGCATGTGGGTCACGAGCGCCTGGAAAAAAGATCGGTAGTGACAGACAACTTTACATCTAGAAACACGGGATATATTAATGTACAAAATAATGTACCAGATACTTGATGGCACAATGTGCAACTGCTAGCTTGCTATAAAAGAAAACGTGCCATCAAAACTTATTCCCCATTAGGTTTACATGGCACAAGATATTCAACAATAACTCAGCGGTCAAAGGTCATGCAGGGCTAATTTTTAGTTTGCATGATGCGATCGATATAGGATAGGTCCTTGTGTAATGGAGGGGTGGTAGCTATATTTATAAAAAAAATGTGCCATCAGAAAATGTACAAGCTTCTCACACCTCTGGTATGTCAAAATATAGTCAAAGAAACTGACACCTTACTTTCAACGAACAAAGGTGCTAGCAAGTGTATTCATAACATCCACAAAATGTGCCACTAAAATGTATGAGATTCAAATTGTTTGTTTTTGTCGCTGTGACATTGGAAATAAGGTCAATGTCATTAACAGAGCTACGAGGCAAATTTTCCTAAGGTCCACGTTTTATAAATATTACACACCAGAAATGCGATTCTTTCTCCTCGCTTGCCCGACTAAGCGCTAAGGGAGCGAACTTTGGCTTTTTTCAGCAGCTTTCTGTTTCCTCCGACCAGACTGACTGCTCCGTCCATCTGTCGTTTAAGCTGCATCAACTGCCCAATCTGGCTCTGCTGTGACAGCTATACGTTATGCTGTGTGTATCACTAAAGCGTCGGGGCTTAAAAATGTGCGCGCTCTTGGGGAATACCCGGGGGATATCTACATCTCGTTTCATCATGTCTTCAAAGTGTGAGGCTGTCCGCGCTACCAACTCCAGTGCCTCTACCAACAGCAAACCAACGAACGCCAGTCAACATAACTAGTCGAAACTAATCAATAAATGGAACTTACTGACATTCAGGGTGAATAATGTGTGACGTCATTGTCATTCATCACCACCCCCCCCCCCCCTCCCCCGCACCCCCCTCCGCCCTCCGACAAGCAATCATTGTAGGAGATCTCACTCTGTGCGTCGGCGCGATCGGGGCAGTCCTCTTCCAGTCGCTTCAGATAATCTATGACACATGGCATCCTCGTCTGTTGAGGCGAGACGATAAACACAGGGTAGGGATACAAAAACATCCCCAGACGGAATCTCCTGGTCCCACTTACCCCATGCAGAGTGTGTGTGTTTGTTTGCATGTGCATGCGTGTGTGCATGTGCATGTGTGCGTCTATGCGCGTGTGTGTCTATACGCGTTTGCGTGTGGTACCCACCTCTAAGGAGCAGCTCGTACCACGGTACCCGTTGCACCGGCTCCAGCATATGTGCCTGTAGTCTGTTACTTCCGGCCTTTGTGACTTCCTGTCATCAACAAGAAGGCATTAGATCCACCCGTGTGTCTTATATATCATCAGTCTCACAGGTGAATAAAAATTACTGTAATTACACACCCGTTATTTCAAGTGATACCAACACACCTGTTATTCCCTGTTATACCAACACACCTGTTATTCCCTGTAATACCAACACACCTGTTATTCCCCGTAACACCAACACATGTGTTATTGCAGTGACATTAACACACCTGTTATTCCCCGTGATACCAATGCACCTGTTATTGCAGTGACATTAACACACATGTATTTCCTTGAGCAGCGCGGCGAACTTGGTCGATTTGTTCGACCATGTCTCGACTTATGTGGCTGCCGATTCAAAGTTTTTCACATACTCCGTATACAGCTTTAGGAACGGGGTGAATTTCGCCATGATATCGCCAATGCGCTTGTATTTCTACCTGAGTAGCATAATAAAGATCAAATATCCTTCAAGCCATTTTTGTAATGAATTTTAATACAAAGGATATTCCTTATATCGGACCTTATAACAAGGATACGCCGTGTTTCCCTGTCAGTAATAGTTGATGATAACAACATTTCCATTTTATTGTGTGCTCTTATAAGTGTCCGTAATAAGTAAGTGGAAGAGGCAACCTAAACACGGATCCTTATTTAAGTGGAAGGGGCAACCCAGACACGGATCCTTCTTTAAGTGGAAGGGGCAACCCAAACACGGATCCTTCTATGAGTGGAAGGGGCAACCTAAACACGGATCCTTCTTTAAGTGGAAGGGGCAACCTAAACACGTGTTGCGTGGCGATGATTTTAGGTGATGTGGTCGCGTGACTCGTTTGGTATAAAGGTAACCGCGTGGCGCGTGGGGCGGCAGTTCAGCGGGGAGTTTAGCGGAGTTCAGGGCAGTTCGTAGCGGAGTTCTTGTTGGTAACCTGTGTGTATCCATTAAATGATCATTATCACAACCAGGCCTCTGTTAATTAGTTTGTCTTATTTGAAAGAGGCAACAGTGGTAGCAGCGGTGGGATTAACTACTGTTGTTTGGATCTTTGATGGATCTCGCCACGCACGTGAGCATAGTCAATGTATATTTTTGCGTGTTGTTGGTGTATATGCGTTGTCTTGGCTCTGGAGGTGTTGGGTATGTCGTTGTTTAGCGAGACAGTGCAGGAGACTTTTATGTCTCCGGGTGGGGGGAGGAATCGTGCGTATTCGCAGTTGTGCGGAGCGGAGCAAGGCAGTTTGCCTGAACAGTTAGTAGTGACGAACCCTGATTGCTTTGATGGGTCTGGCTCAATTAGTGAGTATCTTTAGCGGTTTCAGTTCGCAGCAGCTAGCAGACCTGAGACTAAAGCAGCTCAGCTGCTGTACAGGTTAAAGGAAAGGGCGCATGCTATCGTGTTCAAACAGTTGTCGGGTCTCAATCCGAAATATTCGCAGGTTGTGGATAAACTTGAACGTGAATTTGGTAGCGTACAGGTGCATAGATTGTCAGTATATCTTGGTGGTGGCCGATTACTTACCAAATGGGTTGAGGCATTCGCTATGCCTAACCAAGAGGCGATTACAATAGCTAACCTGTTGGTGAAGGAGTGGATTGTTCGTTATGGCGCACCTGTCTCTCCACTCTGATCAGGGTACTAACTTCGAGAGCACTGTGTTCAGAGGTGTATGCGGGCTGTTGGGGATTGATAAGACGTGTACCAACCCATATCACGCGCAGTCGGATGGCATGGTTAAGCGGGCGAATGCAGTAATTCAGAAGATGCTCGGCTCGACATCTGCTGAGTGTCATTCGCTACTGTGCACAGTGCGATTGGTTTTACACCAAATAGGATGTTGTTTGGGCGCGAGATATCCGAGCCATTGGACATTGTGGTTGAAGTGACTGGCGAAGATACGGGGAAGCTATACCTCCTGAATTTGTGCGTGGTATGCGAGAAGATATGCGCGAGGTACATGAAGCAGCGAGAAGTGTTTTGCGGCTGGCGACTGAACGCGCACGAAAACAGTATGACCGAAAACTAAACGAGACATCGTTTGCAGTCGGCGATAGAGTGTGGCCAAATATTTTGTTATAATAAGATACCGACTCGGAAGCTCGCCCGACAAATTCCGTGACACCGCATAGGCAGCGCCCCCTACTGTAAGTTAAGGGACCATAAGGAGAGGAAAAATCGTTAGACATTGACATTTTCCCACACATGAAAATTTGTGTTCCTATTTGTTTTAAGTGCTGTTGTATGTATAGATTTCTGAAAAATCAAATATTGATATCTGTTTACTTAGTTCATTGAAAGCCCTCTATGACTGATGTACAAGCTATATTCTTTCATAAATCCATACCAGTATATAGGACTACTGCACCTTAGATTGTAGTGGTGGGGGGATCTTGTCGAACAAAGGTGTTCTGGATGCAGCGTGCGTGGTGTAATGAATTCAGCCGATATATATCACAGTATAACACAGAACACTAGAGAAACGCTCCGCAGCGCATCGTTCAATAGTGGACAATAGGGGGAACTACCCGGAATCGCAATTACCCGGCGTATTGTTAAGCATGTTTGCAGGTATTGGAGATATGTTAGAGGAAAAGACGGTCGTAAAATTAAGCATGATATATGAACTGCTTAACAAGAGCCGAAATACTGGGCCTCTATTTGTAAGAGTCGTTGAATAAGGATTTATTATATGTGTTGTGTGAAAGTCAAATGTTATTTAGCAGGGAGATATAAATGCTTGATCAATTCTTCATCAAACACAAAAGTAATATTATATTGTTTAGCCATGCTTAAGATAGCCATGGATTCTGCGCAAATACATCTTGGCGGCAGCATGGTTTATAAAGATTTGTTTGATCAAAGCTCTCACAGTAGTATTCATTATAAGGCGATGCTATGACAAATGTGCAAGGTATGACACTATATTTACTCAAACTTCGTTGTAGCATTCCGCCGAGAGTATTTTGCTAAAGCGTTTGACTCAGTGAGGGATAAGAATACAAACATGTGATACATATAGTCTGTGAACAGGAGTGACAAGAGAAGTGGCAGCAGTGACAATAGATTGCTGTTCTTTTGTTTGCATCTATATGACGTCATTTGTTGGATCCGTCTTGTTCTTTCTTCTTCGGCGTTGAAACGGCAGATTCGGCAGATTGTATAGTTATTGTTTAGTCATTTTGTCTTGTTGTATTTTTGCAACAATATAATGGCTCATCAACGATAGAGGATCACATTATAGGGCGTACTGCTGAAGTACTTTGTGGTTGGCTAATGTGTACTAGAACTACATGGTCAAAACTGTTTTTACCCGATAAACAGGTTTTCTAATCCAAAACATTGTCATTGTAATATTTGTTTTGTAGATCCCACAACAGCATTGTATGCAAGAAGACGATCGTAGTCAAACATCAACATCGAGGCCTGAGAACGAAGACAAATTGACTCAAATAGAACATCGACCCATAGCCGTTGAGGAACTGCGTTGATGGTCGCTATCACCTCATCGGCTCAATAGATGCATATTTCCTTGCAAAGAAAACAACGAATGCAGTAATGCACAGGAGCAACTAGATTACTCAAGACAAAGGCAATTTGCACAGAATTCATCCTATGTAGAGGATCATGAATTATCCTGTGAAGCAATTACGGTTAGTGCCTTAATGGCGCACTCGGCGATTTACCTGCCACCAAGGATGATAATGTTCTATGTACTTCGGCGGCAGTTTCAGATGATAGCGGCATCAATAAAGGCACCATGCGGATGGATAGAGGATAATTATATCTTAAGACTACCGCAAACTGTCCTCGTTCTAAGCAAAATAGCGGACGAAGCTTGGGAAATAAATACCACAACATGTGAAACAACGGAGGCACCACCTGATGAGCTCGAGAAAGAACGCCATCAGCACGATTTCTCGGTAATTCATCGTGACAAACTATCTGTGATGTCAACAAATAGGTAAATGATATTCTTTTGCTCGCTGTTAACAGTGCTGAACGACATTGATCAACAGCGATTAGCAACTATTGAGCAAGTCTTGAAACTCTTTGTGTGTGTCGATACATGATCATTGAAGTGCCAGCATTGTTGTAACCAACGGAACATCGAATTATTAGTCAGATTAAAATATTATAGCTTATGCTATTCAGGACAAGCACTGATATGATATGAGAACAAATCTCACACCGACCCCTCTATGCTGCTCCAACGACTATTATTGCCCAATCATGTGATATTATTATTGCTATTTAAATGCAATTATCTTAATAGTATCACTATTGAGACTGTGTTGACTGCTACACATTTTATGTGAAACATAAAAGTACCTCATTTAATGTTTGATGAGGGTTTGATGGGAGAGAAACTTTCAAAATTATTTTATGGTAGAATCACTTTCATGTTTGATTTATATATATATATATATATATATATATATATATATATATATATATATATATATATATATATATATATATATATATATATATATATATATATATATATATATATATATATATATATATGTATATATATAAAGTCGATATATATATATGTATATATATATATATATATATATATATATGTATATTAAAGTATAGATATATATATATGTATATATTTATATGTATATGTATAAATAAATATATATATATATATATATATATGTATGTATATATATATAAAATATATATATATATATATATATAT
Source organism: Urechis unicinctus (assembly GCA_034190875.2). Lineage (NCBI taxonomy): Eukaryota > Metazoa > Annelida > Polychaeta > Xenopneusta > Urechidae > Urechis > Urechis unicinctus. Next base: position 16,728,160 of record CM067358.1, read on the forward strand.
GTGTATCTGTATATATATATTATATATATATATGTATATATATATATTATATATATATATTATATATATATATAATTATTTATATATATAATGACTCTCGGTGCACGAAGTCGTGCATATAAATATATATATGTATATGTATTAATATATATTTATATATATATATATATATATATATATATATATATATATATATATATATATATATATATATATATATATATATATATATATATATATATATATATATATATATATATATACACATATGAGGTTCACATATACGTGCTCTGTCAATATCAAACGTATCTCAATATTTATAGCCTTAAATTAGCGATGTCACCATCACCATAAAGTAAGAGGTCAGTTGATTTTTTTAATTTGGTGTTGATTTGAACTAATCAGGACTGTACAGCTGAGACAGAGACAGCAAATTACGAATATGACGTAATTCATTGAACATTTTCTGCATCTCTGCGAGATCCGCGGGGAGCCGTCATGTTTAACAAGATGTCAGTTAGAGCAGTTATCTTTGTTTGTAATTTTCACCATCAGACATCTATCGTTAACGAACGTTGTAAATCGCTTTTGAATTCATGATGTCCGCGCCTGAATAAGATGCTACGATGCATTTCTAGTTTATACGAAAGGCTGATCAATTATAACACTTAAATACCCTATTCTCTAACACATTCTATTAAGCCTTTTAGACATCCCACTTTTTCGTTGGTCTCACCTGTACGTTTTTAAGATAATGCAAGTCACCGTCTGCTGCAATTTACGTATTCAATAAAAGCAAAGGAAATTCTTCGCCTCGCGCATTCTGTTTTATCCGATCCGTTTATAGTTTCATCGGCTACAAATTATCAGATAGTGCGACCATTGTCGGTGTCCATATAATAAGCTGTAATCCGACTTTTTAAAAAATTGGTACACGTTCACTGGAATAGTTATAACATTATAGCCCGTTATCACCAGATTATTTCCGCTATGCAAAGTTAGGATGCACAGAGCCATGAAACGATTATAGACATAAAAGAGAGAGATAATTAATAAAGTTTATTCATAGAACCATATGTGAAAATGAGATATTATTCTATTATAGTAGGAGAATAAAATAGCAATGTGTTCATTATAGTGCAATTCGACAGAGTGACATGATTGCGTCTTTAGCTCATTTTCTTTTTTCAGCAACAAGAGTTACAAATATAATGTAATACAAGACTACAACAGCTTTTTCAGTGCGCAATAACCTTGCCAAGCCCAATGTGGATTCATTATAAAGCGGGTTCCTTGTGGTGGCAATTATGCAGCAACGAAAAGCCGGTCGATCGGCCGAGAAAGACGCGAGAGAGGCACGTGAATGTTAAGGATTCCCTTGCAAATACTGTATGATATCGCTCGCGTTAGGAGATCGGACTTTACCGCGATACCTGTCTAGTCGCCGATACATATCGCACTGCTCTTGGTTGTTAAGAAAAGCGGCCACAAAAGAGGGACACATATCCTAAAGTATACAAATAACATAGATTGGAATGACTCGAAAATTAATTAGTTGCTACGATAATGATGCAACCAGATAAAGCAATAATTTGTTACCGCAGTACTGCACGAGGAAGTATCAGGCGTGGAGTATGCAAATCGAGTATGCAGGTAGGTGCGATAATATTGTTGATCTGCAATTTGTACCCCCATTTAGAAGAGTTGATAACATTATAACATGTAAATAGCGTCACTGCTACCCGCCTTATGTATGACGTTATAATTGTCTAGTGCTCATTATTAAACGGAACTTTATTCCTGATGAGGAACAAAGTTCACACTCTAACTCCATAACATAGGCAACACCATGCATTGAAAATGTTATCTGAACTTGTCATGCGACATACTGCAGAATCTTAAAGGTACAGACAAAAAACACAGCTCAGCCAACTGATTTCGTATTGGGAGAGCTCCAGTGCTATGAGTTGATGTTTCGGCCAGTATAATGTCAAATATATATTTCTGAGTAGTAGTGTAGTTGCATTCAAAGTAATAAATTGAAGAGGAACTGCCACAGGCAATACTCTACCTTAACATCTTCGTTATTGAGATAAATTCATAATTTGCCTCATAGCGCTTGAATGTTTTTCCCTCGAATGTTAAGCAGCCGAGGTTAAGCTACAAGCCTAAACCATAATGCATCAATTTCAAATATCCTGTTTCCTGACAGAGTAAGGAATGCATTTGGACCCATTATCTTTAATGTATTTCTGGCGAGTCAAACAAAACGAAGATTCTTAGCAGCTACAAATGCAACATCATCTTCATCATCTTCATCGTCATCTGCGTAATCCAACTGGTACCGCAAAAATGGGGGAAAATGAGCTGTTGCAAAGAACCATATAGTTACAATCCATGGTGTGTGTGACGTTGTCGTCTGTTGACGTCACAGCGCCAGGTTTGTGTACAAAACATCGGCCATACCTGAGCTGTGAGAGGGAAATGACAATAATCCCATCCTATACATGCTATTGGATTGCTCATGTACCAGCCATAACTTAACGCATAATAGTAATTTTACTGGATATATTGATTTTACAATTGTAGTAACCCGGAAATGGGTTTATTATTATTCTAGTATATTCTAATAAAGATGCAGTGTAAACCACAAGATGCGAGGCACAATCACTGTGGTGTTTGCAAAGCAAGGGGGCATGTCCATTTGCGCTGCTGCATTAATGTACGTATTTTGCATTCACGTGAATCTGTCATCTGTCAAGGGGCATCGCCTCGGCGTAATTTGTCAGCCACACCTGATGTTTTTGCCACAACTGGTCTAGACTGCGTGGTTGTTGCTCTCTCTCTCTCTCTCTCTCTCTCTCTCTCTCGAGAGAGAGAGAGAATCTCTCTCTCTCTCTCTCTCTCTCTCTCTCTCTCTCGAGAGAGGGAGAGAGGGGAGAGGAGAGAGAGGGGAGGGAGAGCTGGAGAGAGAGAGAGGCTCTCTCTCTCTCTTTTTCTCTTTGCTCTCTTGCCTCTCTCTCTATCGCTCTCTCTCTGCTCCTCGACTCTAGAACTCTCTCTCTCTCTCTCTCCTCTCTCTCTCTCTCTCTCTCTCTCTCTCTCTCTCTCTCTCTCTCTCTCTCTCTCTCTCTCTCTCTCTCTTACTCTTTCGATATATATATCTCTCTCTCTCTACTTCATCGTAATAAGCGTAAATTGATGGGCACGCCTCAAATGGGTCGTTCAGTGAACACACAATTTGCATTGAAATCTCAATTTCCTGATTGGTAATTTTATCGCCTGGTAAAACGAGCAGATCAACTCGGGCAGCGGAAATTCAAATTTGCTAGGTTTATATAGCACGCGAGCATCCTGGCGGAAACATACTGTGTTAAAGTGTCCTGAAGCTATCACGCAGAAGACGGAAGTGGCACTCTTGACACTGCTGCTCTCAGGGTCTAGACTTTATATCACATCACATGAGCCGATGAATAATAAACACACATAGATGGACGCTGGCGCCTATACTTCTGATGAAGTTGATGGAATTGTGTATCATATCATTTATAATTTGCGTAAACTCTCTAGTAAGATCTGACTGCACCACGTGACCTGTCTGGCTCGCCTTCACTAATACAATAATGCATCGTAAATCCAATGATGCGCGTTTTGGAGGCAAGCACCAGTGTAACAGAGACACAGATGCTGCAATATATAAATACCATCAAAAGTGATATGTTATTATGTTAATGATGCAACCACATCAGATGGTTTTATTTGCGCTGCCATTAAAGATGCAAACTGTTGCATATAATCGCTAGCACTCATTTTGGGTACACTCAATCATATATATCCCGAGATCCTCGTGTACGTCAATATCATTTCCACAAAAGAATGATGATGTGAGTGAACATACGTTAATGTTGTAAAGGCATACATTGGTTGCAGTAGATAATATATCATTGTAGATGAAATGGCACCATAGAACAAAAAATAAATTGTGCTTTATTCATGATATCGTCCGACCAGCACGACCCGTTTAACCAAATGTTTTGCAACGATAGCTGTCCATAGCAACAGGGATTTCATAGTATCTGGCATTTATTGAATAATGCCATTCTCAAATAAGTTGCTCTGGGCCTGTATTCGATTGCACATGATGCTTGACTAGTTCAATAGTGTTGCTTATGATGTTGTGTTTCAGTAATGATACTGCTTATACGGTTTTTTGCCAGTGCAGACAGTTCCAAAGCATCAATAGTTTTTCTTAATGTTGTTACGTAGAATTTAAAAATGGAGCTAGCATAATTTGTTCACCTATGCGACATTGAGAGCACATGGTGACAAATGCCTATTCACCGCCAATGGCATGTTCATCTTATGCTAGCTACGCAACAGGTTATGCTTAAGAAAAGTGCATCTGCTTAATCATGCTCGACGTCCTCTTGACTGCTAAGGGATTATAAGCCAGCATGGAATGCACATAGCTGAAAATGTTGTTTTGCCTCGCATGCATCTGAAATATGCTCTCTGTGATGCCCTGAACAGTAAACAAATTAAAGCAGACATGTGTGCTGCTTATTGAGCTGTTCATTTCCGCCTGGTTGCGTTAGAGCTGACCGATGTAAGTAGGCTGTAAGAACAATTCATAAAGCTCCGATCGAGTCCCGTCATTATGTAACACATATAATGTATTTGTTAGCGGAAACATGATGATTCGCTGCAGTACGAAAGTCTGTATTGACGTTTGATTCGTATGTAAATGCTTAATTCTGAAGAGTTTCACCAGACAGCCAGTCTATAATCTCTTCAAATGATAAAGTAGTAAAATATTAGCAATCGTAGTCCAACCCTGAGAGTATCTGTGAAACAAGCGAAAGATAAATAAATAAGCTCTCCATCGTGATAACCTGCCACGCATTATAGGTTTCCACAAGAGCCTTCATTGCTTCCACGACAAGAATGCATTCATGTTTGAGTTGTCAGGCATTCCAAATAAGACTTTCCATTATTTCATACACATCAATGCATAGCTTGAGATACCGGTAATATTGATTCAAATGTCCGCCATTGATTGTTCCATTATTGTTAGCAAAATATCGTTCCTTTCACGTCATTCATAACGATGTTTATGTTTACACAATGCTTCTTTAATTATGGATGTAATATTTTAGGTAAGGCATATGCGGAATACAGTAGTTTATGTAGGGCATTGCTTTTTTCATTCAGACGGAAGGCGTTTTGTGACAACATTTTGCGTGATGCTTCTGCTGCTACAATCGACAGATTGTTTTCCTATGAAAGTATCACCTGCCAACTGCAAGGACATTTTACGTGCCCTGATTTAATTGCAATGGCGTCATTTGACAGACACGCCTGGTGTTTGGGCAAAGAAAGCAGGAAAGCTCATTTACTCCAGAGGACTTGGCTACTGCGTCAGGATGGCTTAGAAACAATACAAAGACATTAATCATCTCTTGCCATGATAATGACATAATGTCATACCACGTCACACACCTCTTTCAATTCTGCCTAACAGAACGTCTGGTTGACCGTTAATAATGTGATCATTGAAGCCTATCACTAAAAGATAAACGAGCCGTAGTCGTATTCTAATGCCGAAGCTGTCCTATGCGACAGCAATTGGTACAAGGTATCATTAATAAGTCATTGGTGCTCGCTGCCAATGGTGTATTCGTATTGCAATAGAATATGAGTTTCTAGCTTTGTTGTTCTGGTCTCTTATTTGCACTAATAACGCAAAAATCATTGCTTTGTGAAGCTTACCAGTTCAATCGAATACAGCAGAAAACGGTTATGAATGATATGATCATTGTTGGAGACAATCCTCTTGTGACCTTTGAACTTCAGCGGTGATTGTAGCTATAGCCGGAATTGTCGGTGAAGAGGGAGAAGTCATCGGTGCCCATTGTCTTTGCCAAGAAGTATACCCTCAAACAACAATCGTGCTTCGCAGACATTTGTCAAGAGTGGGAATTACTGTCAAAGTAGGTTGTTTTGCACAGTCATCAATTGAAATGACGGATTATTCCCTGTCCTTAATATGGATTAGACTGATGAAACAGTAGTCAGCAAATAAAGAATAATATGATGGTCCTGGTCCAAGTTATCGACATCCTGTACAACAATTCAATCATATTCATATATCTTGTACAACATATTCATATAATAAGTACTCAATATAAGAGGATCTGCCTGGAACCCCAACGCGAGAAGTATGCCTCCGAAATCGCTTAAGATTCATCTACAAAATAATCATTATGTGCGAGCTGCTCTTATATTTTTACGTTAAACAAAGTATGGAATGTAATGGCGAACTGCTCATTCTATGCAAACTCCACTAACATTTCAAAGTGTATTAATTTGAGAAACGGCCGGGCGTTGTGTTGTGTTGATCGTCGCAATATATTCTATTCACCTCTACATATACATCGTAAAGACCACATAGCCTATAATGATGTGAGGTATGTCTGTGGCATTAGTTTATAGTGGCCATGTTGGGATTTCGAAATAATACTGTTTCACAGCAGTACCTCAAACCGTTTGTAAATACCGTACTACCGCTCCATGATGATTCTCATCAATATGAATACGCATTCGACCAAGGTCATCATCGGCGTTTTCTTGGTGCATACATTGAGGGTTTTGAGCAGCTAGGATGGCAAGCATGAGGGATCTTCGCTGTGGTGACTGAATAACATATGGCAATACCAGCTACTTCGTAAAATGCTTTGGTCTATTATCAGAAACTTGCTGTGTTCATTGAGGTTCTTAATTAAAGCTTTCAACTGACAATATAATACACTTCTTGTGACCTTCATGCTTAATATGCGATATATATATATCTTTACGAATATGACAGTTTTCTCATTTACGGTGTATTCCTGACATGAAGTAGCAATCAACCTTTTGATACTCGTGTCCAAATTACTAACCTTGTCAGCAATCAGGTTGTGAAATGTCTCAGCTTAATATTGCACACGTCTGCAGGCATTGGAAATAGGTTAGCTGAAATACTGCTTCGCTGTCCTGTCCGTGTTGTCAGTACGTTGAAGAATGGCACTACGTTGAAGGATGGATAGAATTAGTTTGATGGACACTTCTTATAACTATATTTCCTCCTATATAGCTATATTCTTGTTATACTTATATTTCTTGGTTATTCGTATTTCTGCGCACTCCTTCGTATATAGGAATATTGTAGCTGCTTGTAGTTGCTTGAGTGGGGACACTAGCCAGAGAAAACACACGAGTCCAGGAGTTGAGTTGTTGTTGGTTTATTCGAGTTTTAGCTTATTAGCTTTCTCTGGAATCTCGGGTCAGAATCTTGTTCAGATACTTCGTCTCTTCGCTAGGTATTTCTCCCTGTACTTCGGCGAGGCCAGCCATTTTATCGGGGGTTCCGGCATTGGATTACGCTCGGAACCACACCCACAGCTGGCCTCCCATTGGTCCAGGTATAGCCGGTCCCCCTTCACAAAGGTCAACCCCAACTGCTCACATGGGGCGTGGGCTCGAAGGGTCATTGGCCAATGGGAAAAGGTACCAGCCAGGTCTATTATCAGGGTCACACCCCCGTCTTAAGGGCGGAAGTATCCCCGGGCTAGTGAAACATGTCGTGCTGAAAATGGAAAAGAGGGGGAGCGTTTCAAAAGTCAAAAGAGCTAGATTAATATCATAACATCCTCCCCAACCATAGTTAAATTGAACTTCCACTGTTCAATCAATTTTGATTTACCTTTGCATTTTGAAAATAGACTAAGTTAAAGGAAATTTTGAATGTGAGTTAAAGGGTAAAGGGACAGCACGACATTAGCCCAATATTATTGATTTTTGAATTTAGAATGATTCCAGAGTAGCTTGGACATGCGCCAATATCAATTTACATTGGCACATGTCCATAACAAAGATATTTAACATAGATGGATTATTGATGATGAGATTATTATAATTTTACAAAAAGTGTTTCTCTAATTTGAAAGCTATATATATATATATATGAATTGTGTAATAGTTATACAATATGGTTATTAACGGTGACATACTGAAATTTAACTTTTAACATTTATCACATTCCACAGTATTACTCCGCACTAAAACCCAGAGGGAAAAAAAAAGCGATGAGCCTATACTAGACAATGGTGGAATGGTGAAAATAAATTATTTAGCTAATTGAAATTAGGAAGAATTTAACTAATGTTACAGAAATTATTCTTTACAATAACACTGGTCCAATGCCAGGAAAATGATTTAAGTTGATGAGTATGGCTTTTTCGTGGAGATGAGATCTCTGAAGGGCTGCCGTATTGGGTTCGCCAGGTGTCGCTTGAGGTGAGGGGAGATATGCGTTATGACGCTTGGTTGAGCCGTTGGACGTCTTCTGTATCCATGGTCAGGAAGACGTATGCTTTGGCTGAAGGCGCTATCTCCCTCTTGTATGGCGTAAATATACCTGGGAACAAATGAACTTACGGCAGCGATCAGTGTGCCTTGGTAATGTGTTATGTGAATTATACAAAAACAAGAAATAAAATGAGTACTCAGTGTGGTCAATGGGAAAAGGTACCAGCCAGGTCTATTATCAGGGTCACACCCCCGTCTTAAGGGCGGAAGTATCCCCGGGCTAGTGAAACATGTCGTGCTGAAAATGGAAAAGAGGGGGAGCGTTTCAAAGGTCAAAAGAGCTAGATTAATATCATAACACACTGTCGTGTTATTTAGCACGAGGGAAATTTATTCTTTGTAAAGACTATAAAAGTAAAGATAGATAAGTGTTGTCCAGCCCACGTGTTAAAATAATTCCGTATGCACATTTTGTTACTTACGAATCCACATTCAGGGTTATCACAAACATGCACTGATCATTCAAATATATTATTCAGTAGAGACAGAAAAATGTAGGCACACCAAAATAGACTCTTATGACCGGCAGCTGGTTTCAAAGGTTTTCAAAAATGTTATTCCTCAAGATCAACGGTTTTTGACAATACATGGAGCTATGTTGATACAGGTCGCTGAAATGTATTAAAGAACCTGAACTTAGTGAGCGATTTTTGACTAATTAAAGTGAGTTCAGCTGATGTCTCAAGATTATGTAAAATATTACCATAGCTGTTCTTACTCGATGCGTGCATAAATGTTAGAATAACAAATAATCGCATATCACATATGTATGTACATGCCCCTTTTTCCAATGTCCCATCGGTAAAGGGTAAAGATATGCCATCAAAGGCTGGAATGGTTCAACAATGATATGCTTTCATTTAGTAGCGCATATTTTAAGGTGATTCAATCAGCTACATACCTACAGTCAGTATTACACTCTGGGACTTCTGCGAATTGCAGTAACCTTTGAGGTGGTGTAAATGTTTCATTTAGTAGCGCATACTCTTTCTCTCTGATCCCTCCCTCCCTCTCTCTCTCTCGCTCTCTCTCTTCTCTCTCTCTCTCTCTCTCTCTATTCTTTCGATATATATATCTCTCTCTCTCTACTTCTGCGTAATAAGCAGTAACGCTTGCAATGTGGGTCACCAAACATTGGTTAAATCACTGGTAGGATCAACTCGGGCAGCGGAAATTCAAATTTGCTAGGTTTATATAGCACGCGAGCATCCTGGCGGAAACATACTGTGTTAAAGTCACATGAGCCGATGAATAACTTTAATCACACACATAGATGGACGCTGACGCTGGCCTATACTTCTGATGAAGTTGATGGAATTGTGTATCATATCATTTATAATTTGCGTAAACTCTCTAGTAAGATCTGACTGCACCACGTGACCTGTCTGGCTCGCCTTCACTAATACAATAATGCATCGTAAATCCAATGATGCGCGTTTTGGAGGCAAGCACCAGTGTAACAGAGACACAGATGCTGCAATATATAAATACCATCAAAAGTGATATGTTATTATGTTAATGATGCAACCACATCAGATGGTTTTATTTGCGCTGCCATTAAAGATGCAAACTGTTGCATATAATCGCTAGCACTCATTTTGGGTACACTCAATCATATATATCCCGAGATCCTCGTGTACGTCAATATCATTTCCACAAAAGAATGATGATGTGAGTGAACATACGTTAATGTTGTAAAGGCATACATTGGTTGCAGTAGATAATATATCATTGTAGATGAAATGGCACCATAGAACAAAAAATAAATTGTGCTTTATTCATGATATCGTCCGACCAGCACGACCCGTTTAACCAAATGTTTTGCAACGATAGCTGTCCATAGCAACAGGGATTTCATAGTATCTGGCATTTATTGAATAATGCCATTCTCAAATAAGTTGCTCTGGGCCTGTATTCGATTGCACATGATGCTTGACTAGTTCAATAGTGTTGCTTATGATGTTGTGTTTCAGTAATGATACTGCATATTTAAAATACGGTTTTTTGCCAGTGCAGACAGTTCCAAAGCATCAATAGCATCAATTTTTCTTAATGTTGTTACGTAGAATTTAAAAATGGAGCTAGCATAATTTGTTCACCTATGCGACATTGAGAGCACATGGTGACAAATGCCTATTCACCGCCAATGGCATGTTCATCTTATGCTAGCTACGCAACAGGTTATGCTTAAGAAAAGTGCATCTGCTTAATCATGCTCGACGTCCTCTTGACTGCTAAGGGATTATAAGCCAGCATGGAATGCACATAGCTGAAAATGTTGTTTTGCCTCGCATGCATCTGAAATATGCTCTCTGTGATGCCCTGAACAGTAAACAAATTAAAGCAGACATGTGTGCTGCTTATTGAGCTGTTCATTTCCGCCTGGTTGCGTTAGAGCTGACCGATGTAAGTAGGCTGTAAGAACAATTCATAAAGCTCCGATCGAGTCCCGTCATTATGTAACACATATAATGTATTTGTTAGCGGAAACATGATGATTCGCTGCAGTACGAAAGTCTGTATTGACGTTTGATTCGTATGTAAATGCTTAATTCTGAAGAGTTTCACCAGACAGCCAGTCTATAATCTCTTCAAATGATAAAGTAGTAAAATATTAGCAATCGTAGTCCAACCCTGAGAGTATCTGTGAAACAAGCGAAAGATAAATAAATAAGCTCTCCATCGTGATAACCTGCCACGCATTATAGGTTTCCACAAGAGGCTTCATTGCTTCCACGACAAGAATGCATTCATGTTTGAGTTGTCAGGCATTCCAAATAAGACTTTCCATTATTTCATACACATCAATGCATAGCTTGAGATACCGGTAATATTGATTCAAATGTCCGCCATTGATTGTTCCATTATTGTTAGCAAAATATCGTTCCTTTCACGTCATTCATAACGATGTTTATGTTTACACAATGCTTCTTTAATTATGGATGTAATATTTTAGGTAAGGCATATGCGGAATACAGTAGTTTATGTAGGGCATTGCTTTTTCATTCAGACGGAAGGCGGTGTGACAACATTTTGCGTGATGCTTCTGCTGCTACAATCGACAGATTGTTTTCCTATGAAAGTATCACCTGCCAACTGCAAGGACATTTTACGTGCCCTGATTTAATTGCAATGGCGTCATTTGACAGACACGCCTGGTGTTTGGGCAAAGAAAGCAGGAAAGCTCATTTACTCCAGAGGACTTGGCTACTGCGTCAGGATGGCTTAGAAACGATACAAAGACATTAATCATCTCTTGCCATGATAATGACATAATGTCATACCACGTCACACACCTCTTTCACTTCTGCCTAACAGAACGTCTGGTTGACCGTTAATAATGTGATCATTGAAGCCTATCACTAAAAGATAAACGAGCCGTAGTCGTATTCTAATGCCGAAGCTGTCCTATGCGACAGCAATTGGTACAAGGTATCATTAATAAGTCATTGGTGCTCGCTGCCAATGGTGTATTCGTATTGCAATAGAATATGAGTTTCTAGCTTTGTTGTTCTGGTCTCTTGTTTGCACTGATAACGCAAAAATCATTGCTTTGTGAAGCTTACCAGTTCAATCGAATACAGCAGAAAACGGTTATGAATGATATGATCATTGTTGGAGACAATCCTCTTGTGACCTTTGAACTTCAGCGGTGATTGTAGCTATAGCCGGAATGGTCGGTGAAGAGGGAGAAGTCATCGGTGCCCATTGTCCTTGCCAAGAAGTATACCCTCAAACAACAATCGTGCTTCGCAGACATTTGTCAAGAGTGGGAATTACTGTCAAAGTAGGTTGTTTTGCACAGTCATCAATTGAAATGACGGATTATTCCCTGTCCTTAATATGGATTAGACTGATGAAACAGTAGTCAGCAAATAAAGAATAATATGATGGTACTGGTCCAAGTTATCGACATCCTGTACAACAATTCAATCATATTCATATATCTTGTACAACATATTCATATAATAAGTACTCAATATAAGAGGATCTGCCTGAAACCCCAACGCGAGAAGTATGCCTCCGAAATCGCTTAAGATTCATCTACAAAATAATCATTATGTGCGAGCTGCTCTATATATTTTACGTTAAACAAAGTATGGAATGTAATGGCGAACTGCTCATTCTATGCAAACTCCACTAACATTTCAAAGTGTATTAATTTGAGAAACGGCCGGGCCGGGCGTTGTGTTGTGTTGATCGTCGCAATATATTCTATTCACCTCTACATATACATCGTAAAGACCACATAGCCTATAATGATGTGAGGTATGTCTGTGGCATTAGTTTATAGTGGCCATGTTGGGATTTCGAAATAATACTGTTTCACAGCAGTACCTCAAACCGTTTGTAAATACCGTACTACCGCTCCATGATGATTCTCATCAATATGAATACGCATTCGACCAAGGTCATCATCGGCGTTTTCTTGGTGCATACATTGAGGGTTTTGAGCAGCTAGGATGGCAAGCATGAGGGATCTTCGCTGTGGTGACTGAATAACATATGGCAATACCAGCTACTTCGTAAAATGCTTTGGTCTATTATCAGAAACTTGCTGTGTTCATTGAGGTTCTTAATTAAAGCTTTCAACTGACAATATAATACACTTCTTGTGACCTTCATGCTTAATATGCGACATATATATCTTTACGAATATGACAGTTTTCTCATTTACGGTGTATTCCTGACATGAAGTAACAATCAACCTTTTGATACTCGTGTCCAAATTACTAACCTTGTCAGCAATCAGGTTGTGAAATGTCTCAGCTTAATATTGCACACGTCTGCAGGCATTGGAAATAGGTTAGCTGAAATACTGCTTCGCTGTCCTGTCCGTGTTGTCAGTACGTTGAAGAATGGCACTACGTTGAAGGATGGATAGAATTAGTTTGATGGACACTTCTTATAACTATATTTCCTCCTATATAGCTATATTCTTGTTATACTTATATTTCTTGGTTATTCGTATTTCTGCGCACTCCTTCGTATATAGGAATATTGTAGCTGCTTGTAGTTGCTTGAGTGGGGACACTAGCCAGAGAAAACACACGAGTCCAGGAGTTGAGTTGTTGTTGGTTTATTCGAGTTTTAGCTTATTAGCTTTCTCTGGAATCTCGGGTCAGAATCTTGTTCAGATACTTCGTCTCTTCGCTAGGTATTTCTCCCTGTACTTCGGCGAGGCCAGCCATTTTATCGGGGTTCCGGCATTGGATTACGCTCGGAACCACACCCACAGCTGGCCTCCCATTGGTCCAGGTATAGCCGGTCCCCCTTCACAAAGGTCAACCCCAACTGCTCACATGGGGCGTGGGCTCGAAGGGTCATTGGCCAATGGGAAAAGGTACCAGCCAGGTCTATTATCAGGGTCACACCCCCGTCTTAAGGGCGGAAGTATCCCCGGGCTAGTGAAACATGTCGTGCTGAAAATGGAAAAGAGGGGGAGCGTTTCAAAAGTCAAACGAGCTAGATTAATATCATAACATCCTCCCCAACCATAGTTAAATTGAACTTCCACTGTTCAATCAATTTTGATTTACCTTTGCATTTCGAAAATAGACTAAGTTAAAGGAAATTTTGAATATGAGTTAAAGGGTAAAGGGACAGCACGACATTAGCCCAATATTATTTGATTTTTGAATTTAGAATGATTCCAGAGTAGTTTGGACATGCGCCAATATCAATTTACATTGGCACATGTCCATAACAAAGATATTTAACATAGATGGATTATTGATGATGAGATTATTATAATTTTACAAAAAGTGTTTCTCTTAATTTGAAAGCTATATATATATATATGAATTGTGTAATAGTTATACAATATGGTTATTAACGGTGACATACTGAAATTTAACTTTTAACATTTATCACATTCCACAGTATTACTCCGCACTAAAACCCAGAGGGAAAAAAGCGATGAGCCTATACTAGACAATGGTGGAATGGTGAAAATAAATTATTTAGCTAATTGAAATTAGGAAGAATTTAACTAATGTTACAGAAATTATTCTTTACAATAACACTGGTCCAATGCCAGGAAAATGATTTAAGTTGATGAGTATGGCTGTTTCGTGGAGATGAGATCTCTGAAGGGCTGCCGTATTGGGTTCGCCAGGTGTCGCTTGAGGTGAGGGGAGATATGCGTTATGACGCGCTTGGTTGAGCCGTTGGACGTCTTCTGTATCCATGGTCAGGAAGACGTATGCTTTGGCTGAAGGCGCTATCTCCCTCTTGTATGGCGTAAATATACCTGGGAACAAATGAACTTACGGCAGCGATCAGTGTGCCTTGGTAATGTGTTATGTGAATTATACAAAAACAAGAAATAAAATGAGTACTCAGTGTGGTCAATGGGAAAAGGTACCAGCCAGGTCTATTATCAGGGTCACACCCCCGTCTTAAGGGCGGAAGTATCCCCGGGCTAGTGAAACATGTCGTGCTGAAAATGGAAAAGAGGGGGAGCGTTTCAAAGGTCAAAAGAGCTAGATTAATATCATAACACACTGTCGTGTTATTTAGCACGAGGGAAATTTATTCTTTGTAAAGACTATAAAAGTAAAGATAGATAAGTGTTGTCCAGCCCACGTGTTAAAATAATTCCGTATGCACATTTTGTTACTTACGAATCCACATTCAGGGTTTTCACAAACATGCACTGATCATTCAAATATATTATTCAGTAGAGACAGAAAAATGTAGGCACACCAAAATAGACTCTTATGACCGGCAGCTGGCTTCAAAGGTTTTCAAAAATGTTATTCCTCAAGATCAACGGTTTTTGACAATACATGGAGCTATGTTGATAAAGGTCGCTGAAATGTATTAAAGAACCTGAACTTAGTGAGCGATTTTTGACTAATTAAAGTGAGTTCAGCTGATGTCTCAAGATTATGTAAAATATTACCATAGCTGTTCTTACTCGATGCGTGCATAAATGTTAGAATAACAAATAATCGCATATCACATATGTATGTACATGCCCCTTTTTCCAATGTCCCATCGGTAAAGGGATGGATGATATGCCATCAAAGGCTGGAATGGTTCAACAATTGCATTGTGCTTTCATTTAGTAGCGCATATTTTACTGACGCGATTCAATCAGCTACATACCTACAGCCAGTATTACACTCTGGGACTTGGCCCTGCGAACTGCAGTAACCTTTGAGGTGGTCTTGTAAATGTAATTCCTCATTTGCCATCTGAATTTTAGTCGGATTTGTATGTTTGCAATGACACGATGGCTTGTCTATAAAAGAGGGTAAGTAATCCCATTGCTAGTAAGCCTGATGATTTTTGTGTTGTAGAATTACATGACTAAATATTGTTGTCCCGATAAACTGCTGTTTAAATGCATGGCTATTTCGAATCCATGTGGCTTTGAAATATGTTTATTATGTGATTTCCATAGCAGCATCATTTGCAATAGGACAATTACTTTTTGATAATCTCAGTAATGACATGACATTCTTGAGCATTAATGGCTCAATAACGTGAGTAAAATGACTTGTTGATTCAATTATGTCAGTCTACTGTATGTATGTGTAGTATTCACAGCATCATGATATTGACCCAGCAACAGTCCGTCAGATGGTGATTCATTACACAAATAGTGTGTAATAGGCACAAATACAACAATATCTGCCATTAGCCGTTGAGAAAATGTCTCTGCAAAGAAAACATGGAGTGTAGAAAGACAAATGACCAGCTGTTTTTTTAATTTTGGCAATGGCCATTTGCACAGACTTTATCCAATTCCCAAGTTGCCATACCTTTTCCTGCGTAGCAATTACCATAAGTGCCTCGATGCCGCCAGCGGTGATAAACCTGTCACCAAAGATAATAAAATCCATCTGAAGTACAAGCTTGCAGATGATGGCGCCTTCACAAAAGGCACAAGAATAACGATAGGTAAAGTGCTCATACAGATGGACATAGGATATTCATGTCTTGACATTACCGAAAAGTGTCCTTTGTCTGGTATAAATTGCATTACATTGGCGCCTGTCAAGTTGATGGAATTGCGCAGGAGACGTCACCGCTCGTGTTAAGAGATCTGTCTAGCTTGCCCTTACTGCGGGTACATATCGGACTTACGCTGGTTATCTAAGCTAGGCACCTATACAGCAGTGACAAAGATGTCTCAATATATCAATACCATTATGTAGAATGATTTGCAAAAGTCATTGGTGGTGTGATAATGATGTAACCACATATAATACGAATGTATGAGGCCTCGACAACTGGGGTCAAACATTGTCATCATAATTTCAAAGTACACTGACAGCGCTACGGGTTGAATTGTTAGTCGTGGAATGTGCTTTCTAAGCTTACATGAAGAAATGAGCTAATTGAGTCCATCTTCAATATTTTGGGCCCCCTACCGCATCATTAAACAGTGTTGGTGATATAATAACGCATTATTAGCGTCACCGTTGCTTGCCTAGTGCATGGCACTATAATAGCCTTGTATTCAAGGTTCGTTTCTCGCCCTGTCACTGCATTATTACAAATTGATGTTCTCGTTAAAAGACGCCTCTTAACGCCGCGGGTGAATTATTGGAAAACACATTCAGAAAATTAAGATCAAGTTTTTCGGAGTATGCGAACATCATAGAAGGCCTCACAGAACAGGATACTTCATTGATGATGCTATATTTATTTCAGTGGCAAAGTCACCTATAACAGCTGCCACAGACATGTCTGAAACGAGTCGAATACTTGATGTTTATGGTGGCATTGATCCTAATCCATTGAAATATATATATAAATCTCAATATGCTAGAATGTGAGTGAGAATAGGTTGTAACGGCACACCAACACGTATGTGTTATATGGTGCCAATCAATATGCTAGAAATGAACTAGAATCGGACCTCCCCGATATGTTGATAAATTCTCCATACTATTCTGATTTGACTGCAATACAGCTACTCAAATCCGAATATAATAATCTGAACATTCAATCATTAAATGCAAAGATATCACAATTTAGGATCTACTTGGAAAAATATAAACAACATAATTGTCTATTCGACATTATCTGATTTCAAGAACCATGGTTGTCTGATGATTCTGACACATCCCTGCAATAAATTAATGGATATGAAATTTAAACACAAAGGTAAAATATGTAGAGCGCATAGCGGCTTAGCTATATATGCTAAGAATGATATAAGGTTCACTGTCATAGATACCCACATTCATTGTTCTCTACACAGCTCCATGGACAGTAACACTATATACATATAGAAGTAACAATCCCACATCTTTATCAAAACCCATCAAATCAAGTTATAATGATAGGTACTATATACAGACCACCCAAGCATATCCTTCAAAATGATGCAATTTTTATTAATGAGATGGATGAATTAGTATTACTATAACAAAACAAGGCTCAATATATTATAATATCTGGTGATTATAACATTGACCTCTTAAAAATAAATGATAAACATATAAGCAGAGATTTCTTAGAATCGATCCTAAGAAATGGATTTGTGCCAACATTAACCTACCCGACACGCCTCTCACTGAAACTTTGATAATTTGCTATGTAAACTTTCAAGAAATATTTTATTCCATGCAGGGATTCTGATGCACGGGATATCAGACCATCTAACATATTTCATATAATTAGAAAACATGCAATCATCAAATTTTGATGATAATTGTACTTTTACCAGATGAATCAAGACCATCAAATTGCTAACTTAAGCCACGAACTTGAATTACTGTTTACAAATGCGTCAGATATGCGCGAGTATGGAAATCCTTATGAAAATTGCAATGTTCCAAGCAACCATATAGCTGAAACTATGAATAAACATATACCACTGAAACGAATTAAGTTAATAAATATAACGCCAAAAAGCACCTCGGATTAGAACAGGTATTATCAAATCAATTAGCTGTATACTAAATTAAAGAACACAAACAGAAAATTATGCATGTATTAAAGTAATCTAACTACATATAACATAATTCTGAAGCAAAATATTCGAATAGTCAAAAAAATGCATTATCATGCCTGCTTGACATGGCATTCAACATATTGGAAAACAAATAAGAACCCTAATCAATAAATCTAACACCAAAGCTACCCATCCAGCAAGCTTACAAACAACCGTGCTACTGTAGGTGACCCACAGTAATGGCACAACTGTTGAACATCCACTTGCAAAAAAACTAGTCCCAATTTAGCCAATAACATAAGGGTCCCCCAAAACACATCACAGCAAGATTATTCTATGTTATGTTTAACATACCGGTTCCAAATTCATCCGATTATATCGCCAAATAAAACATCAACAATTCAAATAATATATAGCAGTATAAATGTACGAATAAAAATGAGCTGATGGTTCTAGTTGCATTACTATGCAATATTACTCATTCCATGTTGGTGCGATAAATTATGATCAATCGATAGGTTCCTTAATCAGCAATAGCAGTGTTGTGGCTACATTGTCTTGGTGGCTATGTGTAGTTGTAGAAACAAGTCAACGACGTTGTAGGGGGCCAAAATGTAAACTTCTTTTTATTCAGTTTAAGGTTGCCGAAATGTGTGCCTGAAGACTATTGTAGGAGGGGATACCAGGAGATGCTGCTTGTTTGAGGGCTTGCTCGGGACTGTCCAAGTTGGCGGGCAGCAACTGTGTAGTTAGGGTTGAGGCTTAAAGCCTTTAATTAGTTGACCAATGAGGGCACGCGTAGCGGATTCCTCATGGTATGATAATAAGGTTTTCTCTGCAGCCGCATATTTTAGATAAATGATCCACGACATCTCCCTCTCCTTTAAGGTGGATGAATATCCACACACAAAAATACATAAAAAAATAACTTGAACCATTCAAAAGTATTACTTAGTTTATCATAGCCAAACAAAATTTAGTTTTTATTTAAAATTAAATATTGAACAGAATATATACTTTTATATTTTAATAAGTTTAAAATGTTATTAAGGGTGAAATGAAAAAGACCACTTTTAGAAACTTTGGAAGAATAAATAAGACTTTTTTTCTTTAGAAAGGGATGGAACTAAAAGATAAGTGAGTTTTTGTAGAGCTGAAGAATTCTAAGCCATTGACTGTAATGTAGGTCTGCAATATACATGACAATTGAATACATCAATGCGACAGCTTATGGTAATGCTATTAAATAATTTAATGAGGATAGTGAGTGTATCAGTCCACGTAATGTAAATGCTGCCGATGCGCTAATGAGATATGCGTCCACGAAAATGCCGATGCGCTAGAGCGAAAAGAAAACAAGTTGACTGGTAAGAGTAAACGCCAAAGTAGAAAGAACTGGTGCGATGATAGTCCAATTCACACTGGTCGATCTGGAACATGCGTGATGTGAGCCCTGGTTTGTGATCTGTGGGTGCATCCTGGGCGTCTTCACAAACGTGAGCAGACGCGTAGGTAACCGCTGTCCACCTACATGACCCGGCGTGACTGCCAACTACAGCACTCATGCCTGTATCGACTAACTGCGGCAGTTGTTATGTGAAGTAACCAAAACGCTGTTACCGGCGTATCAGGCCCTGAGGGTTACAGATAGCCACGGTAGCGTAGCGTGTAGGCGTGCTGCTTCCCATGCGTCCAAGTCTGTCTGGAACGCGCATTTACGTGGGACGGGTGTCTCCAACTGAATATAGGGCTTATCAATGCCATTGCCAACAGTCATAGTTTACTGGATCTATTGATTTGTCAATGTACATCGCAACCCTATGACTGGAAACCCATATAGACAGACGGTAGTACCGGAAAAGCTTCATCCCACGGGTATGAGTCACAAACTGGGGGGACATCCCGTAGTCTGGAAGCGTTAGCCTGGTACAGACCTATCGACACACTCACACATAAATGGCTTAAGTAGCCGGCAGGTTACAAGTAACATTTAGAGCAATACGGAGAAAATACTGTTTATTTTTACATAAATCAATGACAGTGGCGCTTGCCGCGAATGTGACCAAATATAAGTATCTGAGCGTCATATTGAAACATGCATTAACTTAGTCTTAGGTTATATGTTAGCACTGAAGCATGGGCCAGCATTCCAAGTGCTACACGAGTCCCATATACTATTTTTAGCATGTACCTGACTTTCTAACCTCTCGACCATAAGGCATATACCCAGATGAACTCGATTCACAAACCATTGGGAATTATGAGCGCAAGTTAATCAATGATTAATTTTAATAAAACATTATTCTCAAGTATTTAATTGACATGATGATGAGATAACAGTTATGCATGAAAACTTAACTTGAGTCCGGGGAAGTCCAACTTATTTCAGGTGCTGTGTCTGAACATACATTTAAACCTTTCCCATTACAGTAAATTAAACTATTAACAATCAGTCGGGACACCAACAGACTAAAACAACAGCAAGCTTATTTTTAAGCTGAACAATGAACAGATATTGAATCTGTGCGCATCGGCGCTCTAACTGAACAAGAGGGGTTGTTTCAAAAGTGTATAGCGCTCGGGAACAAGTGCGGGAATGGCATCTGACAAGAACACGGAAATACCAAAAGCATACGCATTATACATACTCATATTTACATGAACATAAACACCACAACACACATTATAACACATCTTCCAAGAGATAGCACAACGTTTAGCAACAGAAAGTTAACACAACGTGTACAGTCATGGAGGTCAGACGAGATAAAATGACTGTATTGGGAGTGTACACGAGTGAGAGGAGCGTTCACGTGATGCGCCCGTTTAGCAACATCCCAGCTACAACTTTGGGTTCCAAACAAGCATCAGCAATCTACCAGCTCTCACGGGAAATAGAAAAATATTAAGCAAATCTCTAATTATCTAATTTAAGCGCAATGTTCATATAAATTTAACCTGATTGACAGAAACAGCTGATTAGGGTAATTTAATGAAATAAAAGTGTACTTACAGAAAGGTAACCAGGAAAGAATGGATTCTCCACCAGGTGTTGTGGCTATATTCTCTTGATGGACGCATTATCTCTAATGTATTTCTGGCGAGTCAAACGAAACGAAGATTCTGAGTAGCTACAAATGCAAAATCGTCATCACCATCTTCATCATCATCTGCATAATCCAACTAGTTCCCCAAAAATGGATCAAAATGAGTTGCTGCAAAGAACCATATAGTTACAATCCATGGTGTGATGGTGTCGTCTGCTGACGTCACAGCGCCAGGTTTCTGTACAAAACGTGGGCCATACTTGGGCTGTGAGGGGGGAATGGCAATAATTCCATCCGATACATGCTGTTGGGTTGCTCATGTATCAGCCATGACTTAACGTATAATAGTAATTTTACTGGATCTATTGATTTGTCAATTGCAATAACCCTAAAATGGGTGTTCTAATATTCTAGTATATTCTAATAAAGATGCAGTGTAAATCACAAGAGGCGAGGCACAATCACCGTGGTGTTTAAAAAGCCAGGTGGTATGGCCATTTGCCCTGCAGTATTCATGTACGTATTTTGCATTCACCTGAATCTCTCATCTGGCAATTGCAAAGATGCTTGAATAACCAGGACAGCATCGCCTTGGCGTAATTTGTCAGCCACACCTGATGATTTTGACACATCTTTTCTAGAATCTTGGCTGTTGCTCTTTTTCTCTCCCTCTTTCTCTCGCTCTTTCTCTCTCTCTCTCTCTCTCTCTCTCTCTCTCTCTCTCTTTCTCTCTCTTTTCACTCTCTCTCTCTCTATCTCACTCTTTCGATCTCTCTCTCTCTCTCTTTCCCGAACGTCACATGCAAATCGGTAGTCATTGAAATCACGGACATGAGCCAATCATTGCCCGATATTTGTCGCATTAAACAAACATGAAGCATTTATGTCTTCATCGTAATAAGCATGAATGGATGGGCACGCCTCTCAAGGGTCATTCAGTCACAAACAATTTTCATTGAAATCCTAATTTCCTGAATGGTAATTTTATCGCCTGATGAAACAAGCAGATCAACTCGGGCAGCGGAAATTCTAATTTGCTCGGTTTATTTAGCACGTGAGCGTCCTGGCGGAAACATACTGTGTTAAAGTGTCCTGAAGCTATCACGCAGAAGACGATAGCGTCTGTCTTGACACTGCAGTTCTCATGGTTCTCATGAGCCGATAAATAACACACACACACATAGATAGACGCTGGCGCCTATAATTATGATGAAGTTTATGGAATTGTGCAACATATCATTTATAATTCACGTCATCTCTCGTATTAGAACGGACTGCACCACGTGACCTGTCTAGCTCGCCCTCACTAATCCAGTAATGCATCGCAATGATGCTGTGATATATGAATACCATCAAATGAGATGATTTGAAAAAAGTGATTTGTTGTTATGTTATTGATGCAACCACATACAACATGAATATATGGCGCATTTACAACCCTGTCAGATAAGCAAATATAATTTTTTTTATTAAGATTATTTGATAAATGAGTATGCCTATTTATGCGCCTTAGTAAGCATGTGCAGCATTGTTTATATGGCGAGGACATACTTTGCTGATCATAACATTTATTTCAACGATTAAATCTTAGCTGAGCAAATCAACTGTAACCTTCTCAATTGCATGCTTCGGCCATTTCACCATTTTCATTGTACTAAGCTGTGAATAATTCGCTTATAATAATTTGGTGACCCATCTGGTCGCTATCAAGGGCCAATAGCTCTCTGGTATGGTTGTAACCAGCAAAGCAATGCCCTATATTGGGCATGACGTATTTTCAATATATAAATTCGCACATCCAAAGCACAAGGCAGTCATAGGGAATGGAAGTGACATGGATGTAGCACTTAGCCAGTGCAAGATTGGCAAGGGAAAAACGATGTTTTATTTACGCTAACACTCATTTTGCGTACACTCTATCATGTAGATTCCGAGATCCTCGCGCACGTCAATATCGTTTCCACAAAAGAATGATGATGTGAGTTAACATACGCTAATGATCATATGGCATACATTGGCTGCAGTAGATTATATATCATTGTAGATGCAATGGCACATAGAACACAAAATAACTGGTGTTTTATTCATGAGATCAAATGTTTTGAAGCTGATGTCTTAAGGATTTTGTGGATATGTAGTTTCCGTTTTTATTCTAAGAGTTTCACCAGACAGCCAGTCTATAATCTCTCCAAATGAAAAAGTAGTAAAATATTCGCCATCGTTGCCCAACCCTCAGGATATCTGTGCAAAAAGCGAGGGATAAAAGAATAACCTATTCATCGTAATAACCTGCCACGCATTATAACGTTTCCCACAAGAAACTTCATTGAATTCCCTGCTTTCATTACAAGAATGCATTCATGTTTGAGTTGTCAGTCATTCCAAATTAGATTTTTGCATTATTTCATACGCATCAGCACTTAGCTTCGTCAAGCTTGAGATACCGGTAATATCGAATCAAATGTCAGCCATTGATAGTTCAATTATTGTTAGCAAGTAATCGTTCCTTTCACGTCATTCATAACGATGTTTATATTTACACAATGCTTCTTTGTTTATGGATGTAATATATTAGGTAAGGCATTTGCTGAATGTAGCAGTTTATATAGGGCATTGCATATTTTTTTCAAACGGAGGGCGGTGTGACAGCATTTTGCGTGATGCTTCTGCTGCTACAGTCGACGGTGAACGTATCACCCGTGAACTGCAAAGGACACTTTACGTGCCCCGGTTGCATTGCAATGGCATCATTTGTCAGACACGCCTGGTATTTGGGCCAAGAAAACAGGAAATCTCATTCTCTCTAGAAGACTTGGCTACTGCGTAAGGATGGAGGGCTTGGAAACGATACAAAGACATTAATCATATCTTGCCACGATAAGGACATAATGTCATAGAACGTCACACAACTACTTCCCTTCAGCTTATCAGAACGTCTGGTTGACCATTGATAATGTGATCATTGAAGCCTATCATTAAACGAGACTTAGACTAATTTTAATGCCAAAGCTGTCCTATGCGACAGCAATTGGTACAAGGTATCATCTATAAGTCATTTGTGCTCGCTCCCAATGGTGCATTCATATTGCAAAAGAGGTTCTAGCTTTGTTGCTGTGGTCTCTTGTTTGCACAGATAACGAATATATCATTGCTTTGTGAAGCTTACCAGTTCAAACGGCAGCTGAAATATGATCGAATACAGCAGGAAACGGTTTTGAATGCCTTTGATTTGATCATTGTTGTAGACAGTCCTCTTGTGACATTTGAACTTCAGTGGTGATTGTTACACTAGCCGGAATGGTCGCTGAAGCGGGAGAAGTCATCGGTGCCCATTGTCTTTGCCAAGAATGATGCACTCAACCATCAATCGTGCCTCGTCAACAATGACTGCAAGATTTCGGACATTTGTGAAGAGACGTTAAAGTAGGTTGTTTTGCACAGTCATCAATTGAAATGTCGGATTATTCCCTGTCCTCAATATGGATTAGACTGATGCAACAATAGTCAGCAAATAAAGAATAATATGATGGTACTGGTCCAAAATATCCTGTACAACATTTCAATCATATTCATATATCTTGTACAACATATTCATATAATAACCATCGTTCGCAATATGAATCATAATAAGAGGATCTGCCTGGAACCCCAACAGAATAAGTATGCCTCCGAAATCGCTTAAGATTCATAATCAAGATAATCACCATGAGCGAGCTGCTTAAATATGTATACGTTACACTAAGCGTGGAATGTATGGGCGAACTGCTTCATTCCATGCAAGCATCCTGCAACATTTCAATGTGTATTTATTTGAGAAAAACGTTGATTTTCTCCTATGTAATCGGCCGGGCGTTGTGTTGTGTTGATCGTCGCAATATATTCTATTCACCTCTACATATACATCGTAAAGACCACATAGCCTATAATGATGTGAGGTATGTCTGTGGCATTAGTTTATAGTGGCCATGTTGGGATTTCGAAATAATACTGTTTCACAGCAGTCCCTCAAACCGTTTGTTATCACCATACTACCGCTAAATGTCAGTACCGATATTGTCATCTTACACGGTCCATGATGAATGCTTGGTGAATAAACGGCGTGGATTCTGATAACACAGTGTGAAAATGCTCTTCAGACAGTTGCCATATCTTTAACAGCATGTAGTTGAACAATTTGACATACTATTTATTTACCAAAAGCAAAACACATCTGCATCTTCTGTGGGTTTTGATGAATCTTCGCAATGGCAACTGAATAACATATGGCAATACCAGCTACTTCGTAAAATGCCGGGAAATATTATCAGGAACTTGCTGTGTTCATTGAGGTTCTGAACTCAAGTTTTTTCCTGACAATGAACGATACTTCTTGTGACCTTCGTGCTTAATATGAGATATATCTTTACGAATATGACAGTTTTCTCATTTTCTGTGTATTTATGCAATATTACCAGCGCCATAAAGTCACCGCCAACCTTTTGTTACTCGTATCGAGACAATCAATGTTACCAGCGTAGTGATATCTCACAGATGTCTGGCATCGCACGTGTGAGTCCGTTAAATTACATATAGAAGGGTTATTATGCGAACTCCCGAGAATTTGCCAGAGGACAAGTGTCTCTAAAATCCATAAATTGACCTGAAATCGGTCAATACGTATTTTTCTCTTACCTTTAACGAATTGATGAAATGTAATATTGTCTTTGCTTCGTTGGGTATAACAATGATTTCAAGGTATGGAAGTAAAAACAATATTATTCAGCAGGTCATATTAAAACAACAGATATGACAAAAAAATAAACTCGCTTGTTCTTATCATTCGGTAGTGAGAGAGTGAGAGCGATCGACTCCAGAGTTGGTGGAACGAGAATGTCAATGTCTGGTTCCTGCTTGGGCAGGATACTAGAAATCAGTGTGCGACCCAGAATATATGCTATTATGTCAGTATAAGACGTGTGTTCTATCACTGTAGATATCTTAACCGACAATTAGATTTGGAAGAAACGTGGTACGAGATAAACAAATAGCACTTTTACCCCATGCTTAATACAGTACCATTGTTTAGTACCAATGCAACATTTACAAGTTTAGAAGCAGGGCATGCAATAACCTAAGTCATACTTAATGAGGCCAATGTACATTTTGTTGGTTGTTATTTGATTATATTGTGTGAGGACTGGACAACTCGAAAACTGGGGTCAAACAGAGAAAGCGGGATAGCTACGTGCATGAAAGCGGCAGAACGACGGAGTAATTGCGCTGCAATAAGAGCTCCAGTATGTTGCATCAAATGGC
Organism: Urechis unicinctus; assembly: GCA_034190875.2. Classification (NCBI taxonomy): domain Eukaryota; kingdom Metazoa; phylum Annelida; class Polychaeta; order Xenopneusta; family Urechidae; genus Urechis; species Urechis unicinctus. Next base: position 16,754,824 of record CM067358.1, read on the forward strand.
TACATTATCGTAAAATGTGATTCCTGTCACTGCATACAATGTATCATATAGATGACGAATCTGATGAACGTCAATATTCTAGCCTAAAATGAATGACGAAATGCATGGATATGAAATAAAGCTCTTCGGGCGTGCTGGCTGTTATGGTTTTACGTCAATGGACATGCAATGGTACCATGAATCATAATATGGTTTCCGTTGATTCATGTGGTCGTCCAACAAGTAAACATAGCAAACACATTACACACGTTACATTATTTTTTTTCTTATTAACAATTGCAATATACATCCCGATGTCAGAACAACGGCAGTGCTACGGATGGACTTATTAGTCGTGCAATGTGCTCTCTAAGCTTACATGAAAATGAGCTAGTAGTGTCATCTTCAATATTTGCCTATTTCGTGCCCTCTACCCTCATAAAAAAAGTTGTTGATATAATAACGCATTATTAGCGTCACAGCTGCTCGCCTAGCGTATGGCGCTATAATTGCCTTGTATTCAAGGTTCGTTTCTCATTGCATACAATAAAACTTGCTGTGAATGCATACACCTAACGTATTAATGTCTAAGGGAGGCGATGACTAATGATATACTCAATGTCTACACATCAACCACTTTATGCTTATGGTGGCATTAATCCTAATTCATTGAAAGATATATATAAAACTCAATACGCTGGAAATGAACTTTCCCGATGTAAGGATAAATTCTCCACATTATTGTCATGCAATACAGCTACTCAAATCGGAACATTTTTAGCAGGAACATGCAATCATTAAATGCAAAGATATCACAATTGAGGATCTACTTTGAAAAATATAAACAACATAATTGTCTATTCGACATTATCTGTTTACAAAGAACCATGGTTGTCTAATGATTCTGACGCATCCCTGCTTCAAGTTAATGGATATGAAATTTAAACACAAAGGTAAAATATGCAGTGCGCATAGCAGCTGAGCTATATATGCCAGGAATGATGTAAGGTTCAAGGTCATAGATACTCACAGACATTGTTCTCTACACAGCTCGATGGACAGTAACACAATACGGGAAGGATTGTTTATAGAAGTATCAATCTCACATATTTGTCAAAACCTATCAAATCAAATTATAATGATAGGTACTATATACAGACCACCCAAAGATATCTAAATTATAAAACATTTATTAATGTGATGGATGAATTACTATCACTATATCAACACAAGACTCAATATATTTTAATATCTGGTGATTTTAACATCGACCTCTTAAGCATAAATGATAAACGTATGTAGCAGGATTTCTTAGAAACGATCCTAACAAATGAATTTGTACCAGCAATAAGGTTACCGACACGAATGTAACTAACTTGTGAAACTGATAATTATCCTTAGAAATAGGGAACAAAACGTCAGATTTCAAGCCAATACTAACAGGGGTATCTCAAGGCTTTATATCCGGTCCTCTTCTTGCTATAAGCTATTTACGCGACAGAATTTAAGTAAGCAAGTTATTCGATTGTGTTCTATATGCCGATGGTACAACCCAATCCACTTAATTGCGCAATTTCAATAGATTAAATTTTGCATAAGAAATAAGAAACCAAATAGAATACTTTGAAAATTTGTTCAAATAAACTTTTTCGGAATTTCGCCAAAACTAAATAAATGGCATTCCAAAAATGTTTAAGGGAAAACAAACACAACTTTGTATTCAAATTTGGAGAACTCCCACTACAGACAACAAACATCTTTTAATTTGTAGGGATTATAATGCACAATAATTCGATATTTAGACCTTAAATTCAAAACCCTCAAGTACAATTTCGAAAACTATTGCGATTCTAAATTAGCTTAAACCTGATTTGCTTCAATATACATTAATTACTCTATAGAATGCCTCAATTTAATTATGGTATCTTTGTGTGGGGTTTACATATTAGAATATTATTCAAATTGCCGAATAAAGCGACCCGTATAGTTACAAAACCAAAATATAATGCTCATGCACACCACCTTTTTAAGCAACTTAGTATTCTCAAAATAACAGATATTTTTTCACATTACGAATTAAATGTTTACTATAAACTACAGCATAAAATGTTGCCACTATGTTCACTCAAGTATCCGGCATCCACACCGACAACACTAGACAAGCACAATTACCGTTCACAGACAGAATTTATCACATGTATGCACACGCCTAGAATACGTCTTCCAACCACAATCTAAATATTCCGTTACATATAATGCAAATGGTAGATACTCATAGTATACAAACACCAACATCACATTATAAAAAACACTGTATAGTAAGAGGCAAACTGTTCAAAATAAACTGCAATGTATGAAAAAATCTGATCAGCATTCAATTAAATAATAAATTTAATGCAGTTACCACCTGCATCTTTTGAAATGAGCGAATGAACATTAATCACCATCCCTCCCTTATACAGGCATTCAACTTGTCACATAATGACTTATTTCAAACAGTTTGCCCTCTCGCTAGAGACAAGCCCATAGTCAATGAGGGGTCTCCTGGCCGTACACATTCATTTGTATATATAATTCTGTTCAAACGTTTTATGTGTATTTGTATCTTATTGAACACTTTTATATACATTTATTACTAATGGGTGTGATTTTTCGTTTGCCAAATAAATGAATATGATTCTTAATCTGAATCAAGAACATTTTCTAGGGGGTTCGAACAGAGTCAGTCATCGTTTTTGTGCATTTTTGCTGTATTAAAATTGTTGTTGCCAATGTCCAAATAAGTATAATATTGCATGAAAGTGTGGTCAATTACACTATCTATGATATACGCCGAGGTAGCACAAAAATACAGACACGAAAATAAGAGGACTGTATTAAAATATGCTCATTAAGAACGCTCCATCTTGAATGTTCCGGCAATATATTGTTTAAAATTTATTCTTAGTGATAGTGTAGTCGCGTTAGAAGTAACAAGCATGAAAGGAACTGCCACGGGTACATCTCCACATTAATATCTGTAGGTCCGCCCACTCTTGTATACGCCTCTTGTGTGCATAAGATCCGCTTTACCCGATGTTTGAAGTCCGTCTGACTGCTGCTGTCGCTAGGTAGACGGCAATGATTCCCATCCAATACCTCCTGTTGGGTCGACCTGCAACATCAGCTATAGGTACACGATGCAATCAGCTGAACTGACGACTGCAGCCGCGAGAAAGAAAACTCGATAGTAATCCCCTGCTTCGCCGTATGTGTTGATTATTGAGCTGTTCATCTCAACTTGGTGTCGTTGGAGGTGACCGGTGTGGGCGGGTTTTGAAACCGTCGTTATGTAACACATCGATATGGTTGATGCACTAGTTCATAGTGTAAAGGTAGTCTTCCTAAAATGCTAACGTGTCATTAGTCAATAGACGAACACCACTGCCTTCATGAACTGAAATATAACCTATACTATTCAGGATAGGTGCATGTTACTTCAGAAATGGTCGAATAGAATATGCAATCGAAACTCACATCACTATATGCCAGGTGGTCTGGATATCTATCGCATTGTGCTTTGGGATGCGATTTAAACTAATTGCTATGCCAGTCAAACTAATATCAAGCAAATAGTCATAAAGGGTCATTTACCTCCATAAGCTGACACTTCGATCCGGACAACCCATTAAACTCGCTGTGGTGCTATACAATTAGCACAATGGCATTGACATTATCCCACTCAAAGTCAACCATCTTAACTCACCGCGGGTAGTAACTAGAACCAGTCTAAGTATCTTCTCTTGGATGTAAAGAATGTTTCTTGATGGCTCTTTGCTGGTACAAGCACTTGCTGTCTCAGACAATATAACAAGTCTTTATAAATCCTATTATCGACCATGATAGCGGGTTCCATAATTGTGGATGAGCTAATCGGTTGACAGCAAGGAAAGCAATCGATAGCAAACCTACCAAGACAGGTTTATCCGGACAAGTATCATGTAACTCGTAGTGCAGTCTCTAACTGCCAGAGTCGTATATAACTGTTATATATTCGACTGGATCGCATATGTCACTCTGGCATTGTAACCCTATCGTGTTCTTGGTGTAGCGTAAGTTGTGTAATTTATACGCCCGATCGTCTTATCGAATGTTGCACAAAAGAAATGTTCGGCAACAACTCAACTAACATTCAACTTCTAGGCTTATTATTCAATATGTCGGCAGCAATGATGATATGTTGGATGAAAAAAGGCGCCACTGCACTAGAAGTTAGTATGTAGTTAGTAAGTAGTAGGAAATGGGGATATCCTCAGTTTGGTGGATACTGCCGTACAATCTCCACATTATAAAGGAACAGGGGTAGTAAAAATAAGCATGACATACAACCTGCTTTACGAGAGTCGACATACTCGACCCATAGTATCAGCGGTCACTGAATAAGGATCAAATTAAAGTGTTGTATGAAGGTCAATTATTGTTTGCAACTGCAATCACTGGCAATCACATTCATTTGCATGTCATCAACACACAAGCCCACCAATGCATTCAATACTATACCTCGACTGCGTATCAATTGTTGTTACCCCTTTTAACATATGTTCTTCATCAAAGTGTAATTACATATACTTTGGTCATGCTTGTACAGTAGTCATGGGCATGTGCATTCAATGAAATACTAATGCACATTCAAGACTTAAATGAACTGCAATGATAATAATTTTCTAATTAGCGATAGAACATCTGCTTGGTACCGGAAGTTAAAATTTGGTTTATACTATTCTGCACAAATGAATTCAAGTATATTTTAATTTGTAGCATAAAAGCCGTCTCAGTAGTTTCCTTTGTACTGCCGTGGTACGGCAAACATGTTTATTGCTTTTTATTTACTGCCCCTTTATTTTCTGCAGTGCATTTGCCAAAACAAATCCCCATTCGAATTTGACTTGGATAGGGATTGAAACAATCATTTTCTAATATTTTCTAGCCCTTTAACAGCAGTGGCATTGGAAATGGCCGACGATGTGTTTTTTCCGGCATCTCAAAGGAGCCATTAATCTGGCGCGTCTCTTTTTATTCTACAACAAAACGGCAGATCCGGCAGAAGGCGGATTGTTTTGTCATCTCACCAGCAGTAATTATTTAGAAATCCAACCTACAAACTCTATTTACTGCAACTACATGTACTGCTGTGTCATTTTAAATGTTGCATGTTTTCAGATACAATTCAAAGAGCCATTTCACAAAAGGCGATTTCACTGCGCAAATACCAGATAAATAAATGTTACTGTCCGCTATTAATTCAAATCCATTCCAAGGCAATGTATTCTAAGAGCAATTGTGGATGTGCTTTGTAGCTACTCGGATTCCTCGTATTAGAGTAAGGATGTCATTCTCTCCATTGCCACAATAATTGTGATGATCTCGCAAGAATTACAATACGTCCCGCAGTTTTTAAAGATCAGAATGAATTTTTCTTTTTGTTTGGTTTAGTAGATTTAATGAGAAAGATTTTTGTAATAATACATTCAGGTTGTCATGACCCATACCTCTTTCAGCCATTACACCATTCTCTACATCCATTGCAGTTGAATAACAAATGAGTTCTCAATTCGTGTTTACATGTTAGAATAACGAATGAGTAAATGAGAATCGCAAATAGTTCCTATCTGAAATCAAAATAAGCATTTACATGTGATGTGTTTGCCTTTTTACGATGGAGTAGATGATTTATGCCGAATCCTCCTTTCCCAATGTTTTATCAATAAAAAGATGAAATGACATCGGCGGCTGGAATTGATCCAAAACTAGCCACATTTAAAAGAGCATATTTTGCTAGCGCAGTTTTATTAGCTAAAGTAACTCCAGTCAGTATCAAACTCTGTGATTTGGAGCATGTCATTCTTCCATTGCTATCGGCAGTTAGTCTGAATGTCGGGAAATTAGTCGGAGAGTATTGTTGTAATAACATAAAGGCTCATCTACAACAGAGAGCTTGAAGGGCTTGCTTATTTTTGTTTGGCTTGTGTACTAGGATAACATGACTAAACATTTTTGGCCCGATAAACAATTGTTTGATTGTAGTGCTATTGCGCATCAAAGTGGCACCATGTGCAAAGGGAAAGACCTTGTAGAACACTCTAGCCATGACATGACATTTTTGAGCAATATTGTGTTGAAAACGCGAAAATGATGACGTATTGTTGATTCTTTTAATGACACAATAATTTTGGATTATAGCAGACATATGACAAAATGAATGCCCAGTATTCATATCTTTTTGATATCAATCCATCCACAACCGTCAGATGGTAATTAAAGTTTTGTTACACAAATAGTGCGTCAGGCTTCGTTGAGGTTGAAGTCTAAAATCGACGTGTAATAGGCATAACTATAATCATATTGAACAATAGCCATTTGGGAACTGCGTTTGTAAAGAAAACATGGAATGAAGAGAGACAAATAAGCAGCTTTAGTCTTTCTGGCAAAGGTCACTTGCACAGACTTAATCGTATTCTAAAAGGACTATTTCTTTTCCTGTGTAGCAATCACCGTTATTGCCTGAATGCCGCCTTCGGCGAATAACCTGTAAGCGAAGATAATAAAATCCATCTGAAGTACAAGCTTGCCGATGATGGCATACTGTCATCAAATGATTTTTTCATTTTTCTGCTTTACTAATACGTTGCTGTTTTGTTTTTAATAATACGATATTTTCATGTCGTTCTATTCTCCTCAACATTTGCCACCGCTTATTTTTTTCTGATGATAGCATTCTTGGCTTTGTTATTGTGCCTTATAGGGTCATTTTTACTACGGTGATTTCTAAATGGTGTATATTTCCTGGTTGCATCATCAACTATGTCTGTAAATGAATTCTGCACGTTGTCCTTCCAGAATATTCGTCAAATAAACTCGACTAATGAATTCCCTTAGTCTACCAAATTTTGATCCACTGTAATCTAGGACTGGATGGTTTATGGGATATGTTTGAGGCATAATGAAATTCCAGACAAACATGGTCACTGGACCCTAATGGTGCTCTTTGGTTGGCATAGCTAACTATGATACATGCTGATGCAAACAATTCAATTGGAATATTCTAAAAAAGTTGTGTTATGTGGGCGTGCAGAATGGTCCTGCCAGCTTATATCACAAACAATCACACATTGCGTACATGCAACTAATGACAACGATTAATTGCATTCATCATTTTTTTCCAGCTAAGCTATTTGTGTGACATTGCCGATTTTACACCACATATGCAATGCGGAGTCACAGCATCCCAGATAACTAATGGCGTCATGTCAGAGAACCATGTATACAACTTTTACTACTTCGGAATGACAAAAAAATACAATGAATTCAACGCACAAAAGCATGCGATAAAATTAGATGACTACTTCAATAATTCATTCTCACCGTTGCTGCAAAATGCATCAAACATCCTTGCCATGTTTGCAGCAGGCTCCAACTTATTTTCAGCGTCAACCGACATAGCCCCGCCAATGTGGGGAGGTGTTATCTTGCCTACATTACATGATATTGCATATGTTAAGGCTTATTTGACTTACTATATGTATCAATGAGCACCATAACTTAAAAGCAATATCTGAGGAAATGTATTTATCAATGATCATACGACTGGGAATACAAATTGTTCGCATTATTGATAGCGGCAGTAAATATAAGAAGAGACATATCTGCTGTCAGAAATACAGAGTGAATAAAATATCGGCAATAAAATTACTTTAAAAATCTCATAACGTTTTGACCATGAATGGGGTGCGTGTGTTAGAGCTAATCCACATATTGCCTCCAAAGCAGTCGGCGGGTGTTATGATGCTGCTGATCTTCACATTGCGCACATACGAGCCTGTAAAGGTCGCATTACCTATAATAATATGTCGGTATGTTTGTGTCATTAGTTGGTCATATGGGATTCAAAGACTATAGCAATAAGTGTGAACCAACAATAATGGTTCACACTAGTAATTGTCAATCTTGGGCTTATAAATATAAGGCGGAAAGGCGCTGTGTTGCGTTCCATAATTTAGCATATGTCAATGCTCTTGCGATCTGTTTTGATGATTATTGCCATATCGTGAGGGCATCACGACCAATGTTATCATCGGCGTTTTCATGGTACAAGGCTGAATAATGCTTCTGACATAGATATATCTATATACATTATCATTGCCTTGGATTAAATGTGTGACAGAGATCCGACAGCATTCATTAGATCTGTCTCGCTATGGTAGATCCGTATCCGAATTAGCGCACATTCAAGTTAAAGCGACCGCGATACTGTTTTGTTGTATTGCTAGGTTTAATTTGACGAACTGTCCGCGTACTATTCAGGATAGGTACGTCAAATTTGGTTTTATTGCATGTACAGACAGACCATATGAGCTAAACTCACACACACATTGTCGCTCTCTCTTTCTCCCTCTCTCTCTTTCGCTTTATCTCTCTCACTATGTATCTGTCTGTCTCTGACGAATGCCTCTGTCTCTCGTCTCTCTCTCTCTCTCTCTCTCTCTCTCTCTCTCTCTCTCTCTCTCTCTCGGTCGTGCGATATATATGGCCGCTTGACGAATCTATATATAAGCGCTTATGCTCTTATCACGCGGTCGTGCGATAAAGGTCGATATAGGCAGACTCATAGTTCTTATTGAGCTCGGCGTAACACATGAAGCTTTAGGCAGTGCAATCACGATCATGAACAACCATTCCCAGTTATTGGTTATCAGCGCATACATCGACAACTTTTCATTTCGTACTTCATCACGATATGTACATATCTGTAGGTATAAATGATCAGCCACGCTTAAAGTATGTTCGTGTATGTACGAGGAAACATATCAAAACAATTCGAACGCACATGCAAGACTTAAATGAAATGCAATTGCCCTTTTTTAATATTTTATCGGTAAGTGACGTCAGAGACTTACGGACCATTAACTGCAGAGACAACTGAAGCGGGCGATCCGAGCTTATTGTTAAGTCATCGCATCTGCACTATTGAATGTTTATCTGAGAGCTTACCAACTGACTAGGGATTAATTTAGTCATGTTTTGCAACAACTATATGTATTACTAGGTTATGGGCAGCTTCATATGTTTTCAAATAAATTTCAAAGACCCACATCAAAGCAGTTCTTTTGCGGCATTTAAACAAGATGATTGGGAACAATATTACTAGCCATTATTCCATTAAATATATTCGCAATTACTGAACTATTAAATTTAATGCTGTCAAAATAAACCATGCCATTCACCTCGATTGTACAAAACACTGCATTTCAATATTAATGCATTTTCTCCAAGTCAACGGCATGGTAGATGGCGTAGTCCACCTACATAGCTCGTCGTTTTACACCAGACATGTGACGAGATTAATGCTACCCCAATATCAAATGCTAGTAAGTTAATAACATGCCATCTGCGACGACCTACTAATTGTAATATTTAGCAGTGCAAAGTATAGATTGATCATTTAACACATAAGCAATAATGCAGAGACCCTCACAATCACGATAGGTCGTCGCCCCTGTGTTAATTTACTGTCACCACATATGAATGGATCTTAATGATAAATATCCAATATCTCATTGTGAAGCAAGTAGTTCGGACCCTTCTTGGAAAAAGTCACCTTTGTATTGCAGTAATATATGAGGGACTTTGTCAGATTATGGCACAGTTATTCTATGGTCAAGCAATGCGTTTGAAAACCCACTAAAAAGGGTATTGCGTTAAACCTGACGTACGTAGCACAGTTAAGACACGAAATTTTATCGAGCGGTGGAGCATCAGTAGGTCATTAATCAAAGTGTGTATCACCAAATCAGTTAGATAGATTCACCACGACATACGACATGGAAGTTCATGGAAAGTAATCTGTTCTTGTCCAGTGATAATCTGAGCCATTGGAATAGAGATAACCTCCCGGAGTGTATCGTGTATGATCTTTTTCTTCAGCCTACAGAGCAGAATTATCGCCATCAACCAGGAACCGTATTTTAGGATTCAAACCAGTAATTCCATCTTTCTCTAGTTCTATCGAGCACAATCGTCGAATATGCCAAAATACGTCACGTCAGAGAGTCACAAGCAACAGGGATTTTAAGACTTTCTTCTGATATTGAATACCACTGATACTATTGGTGAAAAACGAAAGTACGACATATTATTTATTGATGCTTTGCATGAGTTTATAACTTCTATATACCTAATTCCATCGCTAGCTGTTATTGTAAATCAACCTATCACTTAAGACAGAAAAGAAGGAGGAAACGTGTCTGATTTATATGGATCTTGGAGTCTACGAATAAGTTTTATGCAGAATATATCAACTATACTCAACATCAACGTATGAACACACAATGTAATGCAACGGTTCATGTAATAGGCGTATAAGAATGTATCACTGCAATCAATGAACAAAATATCTATGCAGCATGCAGGATGGTCAGAGTGAACGTCATACACAGCACACAACTTCATGGGTTAAGAAATCGCCGTCTTCTCGTGCCGGACGCTTTTGTGATCACAAGGATACGCACAACATATATCTCACTTAAAACATTGCTTTGTAACGTGATGGGGTCGTGTTATCGGATTAAAGGAAGTGGATACTGCTTGGTCAATATTGACCACGACATAAGCTTATGATTATCATATTATACATCTCATAATTATCCAGCTACTACCAAGAAAATACTTAATATGGTTTTCTTATGCGGGCTGCTATTTCCCACAAGGAAATCAGGAATTGCTCATGAATATTCATATTTATATCTTAAATACTAATAAGGAGATTACAGTGTGCTTACGAATATATGGAATGGAATTGTGGCTTGTAAATATATTTCATTCAATTGAAATCATGCACAACAAGGCAACTACTTTGACAAGGTTTTAGAATACACCCTCTAGGCTCTAGAATGCACCCATATTGTGAAATTAATAGGTGTGTTATTAATTAGAGGTCGTAGCTGATTCAGCTGGAATCAGATTTAACATATTGGAATAAGTTATTTTGTAAATGTTATGCTCGAATGATCCCCCTTGCAATGAATGTCTTTCAATCAAATATTCTGATGGATAAAACAAAAAACCACGTATAATACAATATAATATAATATAATATAGAATATTGAATTTTGTCACCCAGAACATTCGCCAGGCTTTTTGTACAGCCCCTGCATCTTTGTGGTTCATTGCTAACCGGACAGTATCCATCTGAGCGGATGTTATCGAATCCTATTGTCGGCGCGCCATCCTTATAATGCCAAAACACATTGCGGCCAGTACTGCAGTTAGCATATCTTTATTAATGCATGTTGCAATTAAGTATTAACCTGACAATTCCCTTGACTGTTTCTCTCGCGTTGTATGCAAAAAATGAAATCGGCTATAGCACTGTATTTTTACATCACACACGCCGCATCGAGAACGTACTAAAGGGATCCATGACCAAAATGAGTGGAATATCCAGGCAGAGAAGACGAGTGTTTGTACAATAGGAGTTATAATTATACATTAATATAACACATTGAAGCACCGGACAGAGACAAACTGCTCTTATCGCCCCTATTGTTAGTTATTGCGGCCAGTATTGCAGTTATCATGGCTCAATATACACCCTGACAATTTTGACTGTTTCTCTCGCGTTGTATGCAAAACGGGATGATAACTGATCTATTACATCACACACGCCGCATCGAGAACGTAATAGGGTTCCATGACAAAATGAGTGGAATATACACAATAGGATATAGTCACAAGGCAACGATTGTCTTATTGTCAGTTAACTTTTCATTTAGAGCTAGCCACCACGGGTGATAACAAGCAGTATATAGTCAAATAACGAGTGGTTAACTTTTCATCAACGAACTCAAGCACAATACATCCTAATACGATGCTGAGTTTGATTCCATTCTCAATCTGCGGTGAGTTGAGTTAATTAGATTTAGGTTTGATAATGTCCATGTCTTCTTTACTGCTTGGTGTTATTTGTGCATCACATCAGTAATTCTTGTGGGTGGCCCGGGTCTATGTGGTAGTTTATGGAGGCAGTAAATGGTTACAGGTTGATATGTTCGAGGAAGTTCGAGTTGGTTGGATGATCAGGGATTTTATGAATGAGTGGAGCTGTTTAGATGACGTGGTGGCGAGGTGAATCGTTTGTGGTTGCCTTAAAGAGCTGGATGCTCCATGCGTTTTCATGAAGTTCGTCGTCGTTGGTTGGTGGGATGGATGGGGTCTGACGAGTTGAATGCCCAAATAGGTGAATACCAAAAATGCCCAAATATGCTGAGTGACTGTTATGACAATTACAAATAATTTAAGCCTGCAATCTGGATAACACAAACAAAGCGCTACACTATTCGCTAGCAAACTGTAACGATATTCTCAACATTATAATCAAGCGAACACATATTTTTATTGTTCATTACTGGTGTGTTATTTGTGAAATGAGGGTGATGGCGTCGTCCAAAACCCCCTGGCAATATGGAATTTATTCTATGGCGATTATTATCCAATACAATATGTGTCCGCTTCAGGCTTTGGCTAGCATGTGAGTTCCAGTGAGTGTATAACTTCATATGTTCAATGACGTTAAACAAATTTAAATTCTGAACGCGATATTTGAATTCGTACATTGTTTAAAATCACATCCACCTAGATATGTCGTCGAGGGTACTTGCTGTTGTCTAAAGCTCATCGGAACAGTCCAAGTTTGGCCTACGTTTGATACATACAGCTGTCGCTGTGAGGCCAAAAGGAATCTGTAAATCGGAACACACACTGAACGTGAATTGAATATAATTTGTTTGCATTCCGTTCCTAACGCCAATTGTGAAACAGATACTAAAGATCGTTTTTATTACCCGGTCATACATAGTCCTACCGCTTTATGCATTGTGTGTAGTACAGCTGACATGCAGTATACACGGACGGACAAATTGGTTTGGTCTGTTCCTATCACTCGAATGAGCATAACGGTTTAAGCTGGAGAAGACTGTGCCTCACTGCTGACGATACAAGGTTACGTAATGGTTCAAGGCTACTAAAAATATAATTCAACATTCCACTTCCAAATTTAATTCGTTTCGTATCAGTTGATTGATGACAATCATTATATTGTTGAGGCGGGACAAACTTAAATGCCAAATATATCAATTCAATATTCCCCATTTAGTATATCTAGGTCACCTTGTGATGGATTAAGATGGTATTTCCCAAGCGCCCATCCATTTAATTTTTTAGAATTCTTCCAGGGTTTTGCAGCGCTGCTACCACTAGATATTGCTGTTTACGGGCATATGTCATTTAGATATGATCTTCCTTGGTGACATGTAATTTGGCCCTTGTTGTATTTGGAGGATAGCGACGATCACCTGGTCGATGAACAGGCTGGTGAGTTCAGTGCAAATTGGATTTGGCCAAGAATGATGAAGCCTTGCTCGATTCATCATTTAGATTGATAGTGATGCGGCACCGGTCATAGACGTAGTTCCCATCTAGCAATCTTTGATCATTGTCACCATATCTGCTACCAATTTAGCTGATTTATAACGCATTATCGGGCTAATATAGCGGGTTATTAAGGAAGTACTGCTTTGAAAAAAGACCTAACATACACAAATGAGTTAACATCTATTGTGCCACAACAATGCACTTAAAACAAATAAATGTCCTGCTTCTACAAATATATCAGCAAATTTGACAGAAGGGATAAAGGATTATCTTCAAAAGATCAATGGCGATGAGTACCTCCATGCTTTACGGTCGAAATAACGATGCTTTCATTAATATGTGGTCTATATACTGCCCATTGGCTAACAGCTAAACATATTTTATAATTCGGTAAATGCATTCTCTGAGCGCCAGGAACTGACATAATAGAAGTGCTATACCGTGTCTGTTTTGCCTATAACCTCATTTGAGATGATTAAGACAGCACAGATCTTCGTGATGGTTACGTTGCATCAGTTGCAACTGACAAGATAACAAAACACATTGACACCAGTTATACCATCTTTTATCGGTGATGAGGAATAAGACTAAAATGACTGCTTTATTAGCAAGCATCACAGTTGACCCTGAAAAAAAACCCAACGATTACAGGCCTGTACATTTGTTTTTTATACCTTCCCCCGTTTGATTTTGATTTACATTTACATACATACCACCTTGGCACCAGTTATACCATCTTATATCGGTGTTGAGGAGAAATTAGAAAAATTAGTCTAAAATTACTGCTTCATTAACAAACGAGACTGCTGACCCTAAAAAAGGCAAAACGCTTACAGACAGACTGTTACAGGCCTGTAGATTTGTTTTTTTCTACCTTTCCTCGTTTCATTTGGATTTACATATGCACTTATTATTCCATCGACGCGGTACCTCTGTAGCTCATATTTACCATATAAATTGTGTTGATTTATACATTGCATTGGCCATTGAATAGGTGCCATTTAACAGGATCCCATGCAATCGTCTTGACGATGTTTTGACGAACATGGGTCTCGTCAAAACAATGCAGTTGCCTGCGTCAATATTCCGCATGTGTAGAGGTTTCCGAATGTGCATACATAACATGAATAAACGCTCAATCGGTTATAAATAATATTCGTGTTTAAAGCTCGTTTACATGCCATCGAATACCTTAATACTACAAGAAAACTATAGGAGCGCTACAAAAGGATGCAATTCATCCGGTGCGTACGCGAAATGAATCGGGCTGCCATTTTCCTCCACAAAGCTTAGACTTATTTAAGTCTACCCACACCATGCCATTGTATGTCCACATTATATGTTATATACTGGCGACTACGTCATCCCGTGATACGCGGTGATTTTTGCAGATACACTTTCGCGAATTTATCACGATAATTAAAAATGGTTCCCATATAGTTCCCAATCCCAAACGCACTTAATGCATTGATGTTTGCATCATAATTATAACATCACGTTTTCTTGGAGGGTGTCGATATGTGTTCTAATATAGCTGATAATCATGAATGTTATTGATAATGCGATAGGTTAGAATCCTTGAGACAACTTACACAAGACGGTTCGCTGTGGTTTTGTTGGTTGTGTTGGATATACAGCGAGGTCATTGCAGCCCAATTGCGGCAGACGTTGGCATATTTAGGGCACCTGAAATAAGAGGAGCTTCTATCGGCTTCTGTGCCTTCAGATATGCAATATCCTGCAATGAGGTGAAGCGCTTTTTGTATACATTTAGTGCTAGATTGTTCCTTTTTGATATATAGTATCAAGAACCTTAGCGGGTGATCTCATAGTGGGTATCATAAGTTGATAACTTGATTAGGAGTTGATATCCTCAGGTCATGAATCTGGTATAATATGAGATAAGTATACGTGTGTAAGGTCGATCTTTGGTGGATCCGCGGTTTCATAGAATCTCTATAAGGATATGCCGCGCACGACATAGCAATGAAATATGGTACCTATTACTGGAGTCTATGTCCTTGCCTAACAGTGAACAGAATATACGCTGTCTACCATGTCTTACAACTACGATGAAATAAATTTGCGTAACATTGTGTTCAAGCAGTTCCTTTTCATAAATTATCTCACAGCCATTACATCCACCATGCTGTGACATCATTTGTAGCATTCTAACAGATAATTGCTCCTTCTTTGGCATATTATGAGAGATCGGCGGCAGAGCGCTGGAAATCCAACATCATAGCCACATCAATTAATCATGTGCTTATTCACCTAGATATTGTAATCTATGGTGAATCGCATTTGCGTCAAGCTTGATAAACTTCGGGTAGAAAAAATCCCACGTTGAGTTGTCAGGGTTAAGCACTTGATGGACGGCAATAATTGCTATGCTTGCAATTTGACTGTTTTGAAGTGTATGTATGATTCTGCGTTACTGATAAAGGTATATAAAACTGAGCGATGCATGTTTGCAGCACAATAAGCGGAGTAGGTTATATTGCATCAGGCAGCAATTGCGTAGCCGGTCAATAACGGCGATGAGCTATGCGCATCACATAATCAATAAATGATCATGCTTCTGTAACGATGACGAATTATTGGTTTGTAATGTATTGCTTATGCTTGAAATCGCAACACAATGAACTAACACGCAATATATCAGTTACATATGATCTTTTTCTTGATGACGGGTCATTTACGCTTTATTACATGATAGCTTAAGCAATGGTTTACTACATTGGAACAGGCTTACTCATAAAGCGTCTTCGTTTTTAATAAGATATTGATAAGAGGCAGTTATAGTTTGGCTTGGTAAAAGCAGAAATTCACTGCTAATCTATGAAATTGTACATATTACCAAGGAGCGTTATACCTGTCATTGGCCTGACCCTACTTAAATGGCGTTAACCTGTAGGAGGCGTTATCAGGTCGTGTAGTCTCGGGAGAACGGTTACAACATATATTCTAAGAGGTGGATTAAACAGGTGGGTATGAGGATACAGCACGATATATTTAAAGCATCCCGTCAATAGCAACGTGATTAAGAAATTGTGTAAATGTGAAATGAAACACCATGCTGACCTTGACGTCAAAAAATTATTGACACATTTTTGGTTCTGGTTATGGGTTGCCTTGCACTTTATTGAAATGTTCTGCTATGTTATTCACGAGAAACCATGTGCGCACATAATTCGTCATGATACCTAGTAACCAGGTATAATGCAAGTGTGGCATAACAGCTAGAAATACCAGCGGCGTGTTATTTTTTTTCACTATGCTGATCAAACTCCGCGAATGGTTGTATCAGGTAAAGTGTCGGCTTACAAATATATATGGTTTCATTAGGTTAGTGACCTTAACTGAATACCGTAAACGGGCATCGTGTAATTTCTCACTGAGGATGGTATTTAAGTGACAAATCAAGGAATATGGGTAATTTTTACATTTGTGCCTTGTATGCATATGAACCATATTGGAATTGAAGATAGATGTTTAGACACCACGTGCAAGTTGTACGTTTGATAAACGATTATAAGCATGAGTGGCTTAACTTAATGTAAGGAGTTTTGGTTGGTGCAATGTATATATAAACGACAGCCTATTAAAAATAGATGCAATTATCCATTAGTATCAGATTACACGTCTGCTGGTTTTAATGCACTTACATGCTACAATTGATATATCGATATATGATCAATCACAATATGTATAGTTGCATGGATCGATTGTGGCTCACACGCATCATTAGAGATTTTGGCATGATTGTTTAAGGATGCAGTGTTAATTTATTATGGATTTCATAGGCTCAGCATCAAGTAGGTAGTAGTGGCCTTTCAAAAGTTCAAGGGCATCTATAGTTTTCTCAAATACAAAGTTGTAACTCATTGTGTGCAATAAAATTATCGGGCATGTAGGTTAGTTCAGAGTAATCACAGAGCAGGGAAACAAGATGCCTGATACAAACTTTGACCCTATGTTTGAAGGCGGCTGAAACATCACATGCGACTTCAACACTAGATGAGGATGAACATTCATTGCCATCAGCATTATCGATTCTTTGTAACGCGGAATTAGATCATGATATGGTCACATAACATTCCCAAACAAATGAACAAGACATATATGTTCGTTTGTATTTGTTCATTACACCTGTAGGTTGAAATCTTGTCACTTGCAAGAATGGCTTTACCAAGAGAAATACGAGGTTGTCAAATGGTATAATACTGTCTAGTGATGAAAGGCTGTCTATTGATATAAACAGTCTCTCAAATCTGATTTAATTCCCCGCGTTTGATTTAATTGTTAAACATCAAGTTGTTTTGATGACAAGACATACTAAAGCACCTCATATATTGATGTTATATTACCCATCAATATACAGAGGTCACTTAATGATGGATTACCGAGATATATAACCAGCGCCCATCGATAAAATTCTTTGGATGTCTATATTCATGGGGTGTTTAGCTGCGGCAACACCGCCAGTTATCATGTCGTTTAGATATGATCATCCGTAGTGACAGGTAATATGGCCCTTGTGGCATTTTGGCCGTAGTGGTGATTACCAAAAGATCCTGGTCGATGGGAAGTCAAAAGAGTTCTGTGCAAATTGGCTTTGGCCATGAATAATATAGCCGTGCATTTGTCTTGCAAGTTTCCATTGATTTTGCCAATGCATCCACATTGCCGAGGCTGCGGTGCCTTCTGTTGACGTAGCTCACACGTAGACAATTGGCGTCAATATCAAACACAGCGTATTCAATTTAAGCTTCATGACAACATTCACTAGCCTGTAGGGCGATTGCAAAAATCAAGTTTTAATGTTTTAACGGAACAACTTACGGAGAGCTTATAACAAATACTGACACTCATTACCCAGTTAAGGATTCTTTTCTCGTCCCATAACCAGTTGGAAAACCTTGTTAATACACAGTATCGGACTCCGTATAGTAAAATTAAAGCAATATCATTAATTCAGATTTACTGGTATCATAAAATGGAATTCACCTTTTTAGACCTATAACCAGAGGAACAAAATAAGAAACTATTCTATTGCCAAACAAATATGACATGTCAGTGATACTTTTTATTTATTTCTTTTGCTTCGGGATAATTGGATTTAGGTTTGATAATGTCCATGTCTTCTTTACTGCTTGGTGTTATTTGTGCATCACATCAGTAATTCTTGTGGGTGGCCCGGGTCTATGTGGTAGTTTATGGAGGCAGTAAATGGTTACAGGTTGATATGTTCGAGGAAGTTCGAGTTGGTTGGATGATCAGGGATTTTATGAATGAGTGGAGCTGTTTAGATGACGTGGTGGCGAGGTGAATCGTTTGTGGTTGCCTTACAAGAGCTGGATGCTCCATGCGTTTTCATGAAGTTCGTCGTCGTTGGTTGGTGGGATGGATGGGGTCTGACGAGTTGAATGCCCAAATAGGTGAATACCAAAAATGCCCAAATATGCTGAGTGACTGTTATGACAATTACAAATAATTTAAGCCTGCTATCTGGATAACACAAACAAAGCGCTACACTATTCGCTAGCAAACTGTAACGATATTCTCAACATTATAATCAAGCGAACACATATTTTTATTGTTCATTACTGGTGTGTTATTTGTGAAATGAGGGTGATGGCGTCGTCCAAAACCCCCTGGCAATATGGAATTTATTCTATGGCGATTATTATCCAATACAATATGTGTCCGCTTCAGGCTTTGGCTAGCATGTGAGTTCCAGTGAGTGTATAACTTCATATGTTCAATGACGTTAAACAAATTTAAATTCTGAACGCGATATTTGAATTCGTACATTGTTTAAAATCACATCCACCTAGATATGTCGTCGAGGGTACTTGCTGTTGTCTAAAGCTCATCGGAACAGTCCAAGTTTGGCCTACGTTTGATACATACAGCTGTCGCTGTGAGGCCAAAAGGAATCTGTAAATCGGAACACACACTGAAGT
The DNA here is from genome assembly GCA_034190875.2 of Urechis unicinctus. Taxonomy (NCBI): domain Eukaryota; kingdom Metazoa; phylum Annelida; class Polychaeta; order Xenopneusta; family Urechidae; genus Urechis; species Urechis unicinctus. Next base: position 16,774,236 of record CM067358.1, read on the forward strand.
GAATTGAATATAATTTGTTTGCATTCCGTTCCTAACGCCAATTGTGAAACAGATACTAAAGATCGTTTTTATTACCCGGTCATACATAGTCCTACCGCTTTATGCATTGTGTGTAGTACAGCTCACATGCAGTATACACGGACGGACAAATTGGTTTGGTCTGTTCCTATCACTCGAATGAGCATAACGGTTTAAGCTGGAGAAGACTGTGCCTCACTGCTGACGATACAAGGTTACGTAATGGTTCAAGGCTACTAAAATATAATTCAACATTCCACTTCCAAATTTAATTCGTTTCGTATCAGTTGATTGATGACAATCATTATATTGTTGAGGCGGGACAAACTTAAATGCCAAATATATCAATTCAATATTCCCCATTTAGTATATCTAGGTCACCTTGTGATGGATTAAGATGGTATTTCCCAAGCGCCCATCCATTTAATTTTTTAGAATTCTTCCAGGGTTTTGCAGCGCTGCTACCACTAGATATTGCTGTTTACGGGCATATGTCATTTAGATATGATCTTCCTTGGTGACATGTAATTTGGCCCTTGTTGTATTTGGAGGATAGCGACGATCACCTGGTCGATGAACAGGCTGGTGAGTTCAGTGCAAATTGGATTTGGCCAAGAATGATGAAGCCTTGCTCGATTCATCATTTAGATTGATAGTGATGCGGCACCGGTCATAGACGTAGTTCCCATCTAGCAATCTTTGATCATTGTCACCATATCTGCTACCAATTTAGCTGATTTATAACGCATTATCGGGCTAATATAGCGGGTTATTAAGGAAGTACTGCTTTGAAAAAAGACCTAACATACACAAATGAGTTAACATCTATTGTGCCACAACAATGCACTTAAAACAAATAAATGTCCTGCTTCTACAAATATATCAGCAAATTTGACAGAAGGGATAAAGGATTATCTTCAAAAGATCAATGGCGATGAGTACCTCCATGCTTTACGGTCGAAATAACGATGCTTTCATTAATATGTGGTCTATATACTGCCCATTGGCTAACAGCTAAACATATTTTATAATTCGGTAAATGCATTCTCTGAGCGCCAGGAACTGACATAATAGAAGTGCTATACCGTGTCTGTTTTGCCTATAACCTCATTTGAGATGATTAAGACAGCACAGATCTTCGTGATGGTTACGTTGCATCAGTTGCAACTGACAAGATAACAAAACACATTGACACCAGTTATACCATCTTTTATCGGTGATGAGGAATAAGACTAAAATGACTGCTTTATTAGCAAGCATCACAGTTGACCCTGAAAAAAACCCAACGATTACAGGCCTGTACATTTGTTTTTTATACCTTCCCCCGTTTGATTTTGATTTACATACATACCACCTTGGCACCAGTTATACCATCTTATATCGGTGTTGAGGAGAAATTAGTCTAAAATTACTGCTTCATTAACAAACGAGACTGCTGACCCTAAAAAAGGCAAAACGCTTACAGACAGACTGTTACAGGCCTGTAGATTTTTTTTTTCTACCTTTCCTCGTTTCATTTGGATTTACATATGCACTTATTATTCCATCGACGCGGTACCTCTGTAGCTCATATTTACCATATAAATTGTGTTGATTTATACTTTGCATTGGCCATTGAATAGGTGCCATTTAACAGGATCCCATGCAATCGTCTTGACGATGTTTTGACGAACATGGGTCTCGTCAAAACAATGCAGTGGCCTGCGTCAATATTCCGCATGTTTAGAGGTTTCCGAATGTGCATACATAACAAGAATAAACGCTCAATCGGTTATAAATAATATCCGTGTTTAAAGCTCGTTTACATGCCATCGAATGCGTTAATACTACAAGAAAACTATAGGAGCGCTACAAAAGGATGCAATTCATCCGGTGCGTACGCGAAATGAATCGGGCTGCCATTTTCCTCCACAAAGCTTAGACTTATTTAAGTCTACCCGCACCATGCCATTGCATGTCCACATTGTATGTTATATACTGGCGACTACGTCATCCCGTGATACGCGGTGATTTTTGCAGATATACTTTCGGCGAATTTATCACGATAATTAAAAATGGTTCCCATACAGTTCCCAATCCCAAACGCACATAAATGCATTGATGTTTGCATCATAATTATAACATCACGTTTTCTTGGAGGGTGTCGATATGTGTTCTAATATAGCAGATAATCATGAATGTTATTGATAATGCGATAGGTTAGAATCCTTGAGACAACTTACACAAGACGGTTCGCTGTGGTTTTGTTGGTTGTGTTGGATATACAGCGAGGTCATTGCAGCCCAATTGCGGCAGACGTTGGCATATTTAGGGCACCTGAAATAAGAGGAGCTTCTATCGGCTTCTGTGCCTTCAGATATGCAATATCCTGCAATGAGGTGAAGCGCTTTTTGTATACATTTAGTGCTAGATTGTTCCTTTTTGATATATAGTATCAAGAACCTTAGCGGGTGATCTCATAGTGGGTATCATAAGTTGATAACTTGATTAGGAGTTGATATCCTCAGGTCATGAATCTGGTATAATATGAGATAAGTATACGTGTGTAAGGTCGATCTTTGGTGGATCCGCGGTTTCATAGAATCTCTATAAGGATATGCCGCGCACGACATAGCAATGAAATATGGTACCTATTACTGGAGTCTATGTCCTTGCCTAACAGTGAACAGAATATACGCTGTCTACCATGTCTTACAACTACGATGAAATAAATTTGCGTAACATTGTGTTCAAGCAGTTCCTTTTCATAAATTATCTCACAGCCATTACATCCACCATGCTGTGACATCATTTGTAGCATTCTAACAGATAATTGCTCCTTCTTTGGCATATTATGAGAGATCGGCGGCAGAGCGCTGGAAATCCAACATCATAGCCACATCAATTAATCATGTGCTTATTCACCTAGATATTGTAATCTATGGTGAATCGCATTTGCGTCAAGCTTGATAAACTTCGGGTAGAAAAAATCCCACGTTGAGTTGTCAGGGTTAAGCACTTGATGGACGGCAATAATTGCTATGCTTGCAATTTGACTGTTTTGAAGTGTATGTATGATTCTGCGTTACTGATAAAGGTATATAAAACTGAGCGATGCATGTTTGCAGCACAATAAGCGGAGTAGGTTATATTGCATCAGGCAGCAATTGCGTAGCCGGTCAATAACGGCGATGAGCTATGCGCATCACATAATCAATAAATGATCATGCTTCTGTAACGATGACGAATTATTGGTTTGTAATGTATTGCTTATGCTTGAAATCGCAACACAATGAACTAACACGCAATATATCAGTTACATATGATCTTTTTCTTGATGACGGGTCATTTACGCTTTATTACATGATAGCTTAAGCAATGGTTTACTACATTGGAACAGGCCTACTCATAAAGCGTCTTCGTTTTTAATAAGATATTGATAAGAGGCAGTTATAGTTTGGCTTGGTAAAAGCAGAAATTCACTGCTAATCTATGAAATTGTACATATTACCAAGGAGCGTTATACCTGTCATTGGCCTGACCCTACTTAAATGGCGTTAACCTGTAGGAGGCGTTATCAGGTCGTGTAGTCTCGGGAGAACGGTTACAACATATATTCTAAGAGGTGGATTAAACAGGTGGGTATGAGGATACAGCACGATATATTTAAAGCATCCCGTCAATAGCAACGTGATTAAGAAATTGTGTAAATGTGAAATGAAACACCATGCTGACCTTGACGTCAAAAAATTATTGACACATTTTTGGTTCTGGTTATGGGTTGCCTTGCACTTTATTGAAATGTTCTGCTATGTTATTCACGAGAAACCATGTGCGCACATAATTCGTCATGATACCTAGTAACCAGGTATAATGCAAGTGTGGCATAACAGCTAGAAATACCAGCGGCGTGTTATTTTTTCACTATGCTGATCAAACTCCGCGAATGGTTGTATCAGGTAAAGTGTCGGCTTACAAATATATATGGTTTCATTAGGTTAGTGACCTTAACTGAATACCGTAAACGGGCATCGTGTAATTTCTCACTGAGGATGGTATTTAAGTGACAAATCAAGGAATATGGGTAATTTTTACATTTGTGCCTTGTATGCATATGAACCATATTGGAATTGAAGATAGATGTTTAGACACCACGTGCAAGTTGTACGTTTGATAAACGATTATAAGCATGAGTGGCTTAACTTAATGTAAGGAGTTTTGGTTGGTGCAATGTATATATAAACGACAGCCTATTAAAAATAGATGCAATTATCCATTAGTATCAGATTACACGTCTGCTGGTTTTAATGCACTTACATGCTACAATTGATATATCGATATATGATCAATCACAATATGTATAGTTGCATGGATCGATTGTGGCTCACACGCATCATTAGAGATTTTGGCATGATTGTTTAAGGATGCAGTGTTAATTTATTATGGATTTCATAGGCTCAGCATCAAGTAGGTAGTAGTGGCCTTTCAAAAGTTCAAGGGCATCTATAGTTTTCTCAAATACAAAGTTGTAACTCATTGTGTGCAATAAAATTATCGGGCATGTAGGTTAGTTCAGAGTAATCACAGAGCAGGGAAACAAGATGCCTGATACAAACTTTGACCCTATGTTTGAAGGCGGCTGAAACATCACATGCGACTTCAACACTAGATGAGGATGAACATTCATTGCCATCAGCATTATCGATTCTTTGTAACGCGGAATTAGATCATGATATGGTCACATAACATTCCCAAACAAATGAACAAGACATATATGTTCGTTTGTATTTGTTCATTACACCTGTAGGTTGAAATCTTGTCACTTGCAAGAATGGCTTTACCAAGAGAAATACGAGGTTGTCAAATGGTAAAATACTGTCTAGTGATGAAAGGCTGTCTATTGATATAAACAGTCTCTCAAATCTGATTTAATTCCCCGCGTTTGATTTAATTGTTAAACATCAAGTTGTTTTGATGACAAGACATACTAAAGCACCTCATATATTGATGTTATATTACCCATCAATATACAGAGGTCACTTAATGATGGATTACCGAGATATATAACCAGCGCCCATCGATAAAATTCTTTGGATGTCTATATTCATGGGGTGTTTAGCTGCGGCAACACCGCCAGTTATCATGTCGTTTAGATATGATCATCCGTAGTGACAGGTAATATGGCCCTTGTGGCATTTTGGCCGTAGTGGTGATTACCAAAAGATCCTGGTCGATGGGAAGTCAAAAGAGTTCTGTGCAAATTGGCTTTGGCCATGAATAATGTAGCCGTGCATTTGTCTTGCAAGTTTCCATTGATTTTGCCAATGCATCCACATTGCCGAGGCTGCGGTGTCTTCTGTTGACCTAGCTCACACGTAGACAATTGGCGTCAATATCAAACACAGTGTATTCAATTTAAGCTTCATGACAACATTCACTAGCCTGTAGGGCGATTGCAAAAATCAAGTTTTAATGTTTTAACGGAACAACTTACGGAGAGCTTATAACAAATACTGACACTCATTACCCAGTTAAGGATTCTTTTCTCGTCCCATAACCAGTTGGAAAACCTTGTTAATACACAGTATCGGACTCCGTATAGTAAAATTAAAGCAATATCATTAATTCAGATTTACTGGTATCATAAAATGGAATTCACCTTTTTAGACCTATAACCAGAGGAACAAAATAAGAAACTATTCTATTGCCAAACAAATATGACATGTCAGTGATACTTTTTATTTATTTCTTTTGCTTCGGGATAATTGGATTTAGGTTTGATAATGTCCATGTCTTCTTTACTGCTTGGTGTTATTTGTGCATCACATCAGTAATTCTTGTGGGTGGCCCGGGTCTATGTGGTAGTTTATGGAGGCAGTAAATGGTTACAGGTTGATATGTTCGAGGAAGTTCGAGTTGGTTGGATGATCAGGGATTTTATGAATGAGTGGAGCTGTTTAGATGACGTGGTGGCGAGGTGAATCGTTTGTGGTTGCCTTACAAGAGCTGGATGCTCCATGCGTTTTCATGAAGTTCGTCGTCGTTGGTTGGTGGGATGGATGGGGTCTGACGAGTTGAATGCCCAAATAGGTGAATACCAAAAATGCCCAAATATGCTGAGTGACTGTTATGACAATTACAAATAATTTAAGCCTGCTATCTGGATAACACAAACAAAGCGCTACACTATTCGCTAGCAAACTGTAACGATATTCTCAACATTATAATCAAGCGAACACATATTTTTATTGTTCATTACTGGTGTGTTATTTGTGAAATGAGGGTGATGGCGTCGTCCAAAACCCCCTGGCAATATGGAATTTATTCTATGGCGATTATTATCCAATACAATATGTGTCCGCTTCAGGCTTTGGCTAGCATGTGAGTTCCAGTGAGTGTATAACTTCATATGTTCAATGACGTTAAACAAATTTAAATTCTGAACGCGATATTTGAATTCGTACATTGTTTAAAATCACATCCACCTAGATATGTCGTCGAGGGTACTTGCTGTTGTCTAAAGCTCATCGGAACAGTCCAAGTTTGGCCTACGTTTGATACATACAGCTGTCGCTGTGAGGCCAAAAGGAATCTGTAAATCGGAACACACACTGAACGTGAATTGAATATAATTTGTTTGCATTCCGTTCCTAACGCCAATTGTGAAACAGATACTAAAGATCGTTTTTATTACCCGGTCATACATAGTCCTACCGCTTTATGCATTGTGTGTAGTACAGCTCACATGCAGTATACACGGACGGACAAATTGGTTTGGTCTGTTCCTATCACTCGAATGAGCATAACGGTTTAAGCTGGAGAAGACTGTGCCTCACTGCTGACGATACAAGGTTACGTAATGGTTCAAGGCTACTAAAAATATAATTCAACATTCCACTTCCAAATTTAATTCGTTTCGTATCAGTTGATTGATGACAATCATTATATTGTTGAGGCGGGACAAACTTAAATGCCAAATATATCAATTCAATATTCCCCATTTAGTATATCTAGGTCACCTTGTGATGGATTAAGATGGTATTTCCCAAGCGCCCATCCATTTAATTTTTTAGAATTCTTCCAGGGTTTTGCAGCGCTGCTACCACTAGATATTGCTGTTTACGGGCATATGTCATTTAGATATGATCTTCCTTGGTGACATGTAATTTGGCCCTTGTTGTATTTGGAGGATAGCGACGATCACCTGGTCGATGAACAGGCTGGTGAGTTCAGTGCAAATTGGATTTGGCCAAGAATGATGAAGCCTTGCTCGATTCATCATTTAGATTGATAGTGATGCGGCACCGGTCATAGACGTAGTTCCCATCTAGCAATCTTTGATCATTGTCACCATATCTGCTACCAATTTAGCTGATTTATAACGCATTATCGGGCTAATATAGCGGGTTATTAAGGAAGTACTGCTTTGAAAAAAGACCTAACATACACAAATGAGTTAACATCTATTGTGCCACAACAATGCACTTAAAACAAATAAATGTCCTGCTTCTACAAATATATCAGCAAATTTGACAGAAGGGATAAAGGATTATCTTCAAAAGATCAATGGCGATGAGTACCTCCATGCTTTACGGTCGAAATAACGATGCTTTCATTAATATGTGGTCTATATACTGCCCATTGGCTAACAGCTAAACATATTTTATAATTCGGTAAATGCATTCTCTGAGCGCCAGGAACTGACATAATAGAAGTGCTATACCGTGTCTGTTTTGCCTATAACCTCATTTGAGATGATTAAGACAGCACAGATCTTCGTGATGGTTACGTTGCATCAGTTGCAACTGACAAGATAACAAAACACATTGACACCAGTTATACCATCTTTTATCGGTGATGAGGAATAAGACTAAAATGACTGCTTTATTAGCAAGCATCACAGTTGACCCTGAAAAAAAACCCAACGATTACAGGCCTGTACATTTGTTTTTTATACCTTCCCCCGTTTGATTTTGATTTACATACATACCACCTTGGCACCAGTTATACCATCTTATATCGGGTGTTGAGGAGAAATTAGTCTAAAATTACTGCTTCATTAACAAACGAGACTGCTGACCCTAAAAAAGGCAAAACGCTTACAGACAGACTGTTACAGGCCTGTAGATTTGTTTTTTTCTACCTTTCCTCGTTTCATTTGGATTTACATATGCACTTATTATTCCATCGACGCGGTACCTCTGTAGCTCATATTTACCATATAAATTGTGTTGATTTATACTTTGCATTGGCCATTGAATAGGTGCCATTTAACAGGATCCCATGCAATCGTCTTGACGATGTTTTGACGAACATGGGTCTCGTCAAAACAATGCAGTGGCCTGCGTCAATATTCCGCATGTTTAGAGGTTTCCGAATGTGCATACATAACAAGAATAAACGCTCAATCGGTTATAAATAATATTCGTGTTTAAAGCTCGTTTACATGCCATCGAATGCGTTAATACTACAAGAAAACTATAGGAGCGCTACAAAAGGATGCAATTCATCCGGTGCGTACGCGAAATGAATCGGGCTGCCATTTTCCTCCACAAAGCTTAGACTTATTTAAGTCTACCCGCACCATGCCATTGCATGTCCACATTGTATGTTATATACTGGCGACTACGTCATCCCGTGATACGCGGTGATTTTTGCAGATATACTTTCGGCGAATTTATCACGATAATTAAAAATGGTTCCCATATAGTTCCCAATCCCAAACGCACATAAATGCATTGATGTTTGCATCATAATTATAACATCACGTTTTCTTGGAGGGTGTCGATATGTGTTCTAATATAGCAGATAATCATGAATGTTATTGATAATGCGATAGGTTAGAATCCTTGAGACAACTTACACAAGACGGTTCGCTGTGGTTTTGTTGGTTGTGTTGGATATACAGCGAGGTCATTGCAGCCCAATTGCGGCAGACGTTGGCATATTTAGGGCACCTGAAATAAGAGGAGCTTCTATCGGCTTCTGTGCCTTCAGATATGCAATATCCTGCAATGAGATGAAGCGCTTTTTGTATACATTTAGTGCTAGATTGTTCCTTTTTGATATATAGTATCAAGAACCTTAGCGGGTGATCTCATAGTGGGTATCATAAGTTGATAACTTGATTAGGAGTTGATATCCTCAGGTCATGAATCTGGTATAATATGAGATAAGTATACGTGTGTAAGGTCGATCTTTGGTGGATCCGCGGTTTCATAGAATCTCTATAAGGATATGCCGCGCACGACATAGCAATGAAATATGGTACCTATTACTGGAGTCTATGTCCTTGCCTAACAGTGAACAGAATATACGCTGTCTACCATGTCTTACAACTACGATGAAATAAATTTGCGTAACATTGTGTTCAAGCAGTTCCTTTTCATAAATTATCTCACAGCCATTACATCCACCATGCTGTGACATCATTTGTAGCATTCTAACAGATAATTGCTCCTTCTTTGGCATATTATGAGAGATCGGCGGCAGAGCGCTGGAAATCCAACATCATAGCCACATCAATTAATCATGTGCTTATTCACCTAGATATTGTAATCTATGGTGAATCGCATTTGCGTCAAGCTTGATAAACTTCGGGTAGAAAAAATCCCACGTTGAGTTGTCAGGGTTAAGCACTTGATGGACGGCAATAATTGCTATGCTTGCAATTTGACTGTTTTGAAGTGTATGTATGATTCTGCGTTACTGATAAAGGTATATAAAACTGAGCGATGCATGTTTGCAGCACAATAAGCGGAGTAGGTTATATTGCATCAGGCAGCAATTGCGTAGCCGGTCAATAACGGCGATGAGCTATGCTATGCGCATCACATAATCAATAAATGATCATGCTTCTGTAACGATGACGAATTATTGGTTTGTAATGTATTGCTTATGCTTGAAATCGCAACACAATGAACTAACACGCAATATATCAGTTACATATGATCTTTTTCTTGATGACGGGTCATTTACGCTTTATTACATGATAGCTTAAGCAATGGTTTACTACATTGGAACAGGCCTACTCATAAAGCGTCTTCGTTTTTAATAAGATATTGATAAGAGGCAGTTATAGTTTGGCTTGGTAAAAGCAGAAATTCACTGCTAATCTATGAAATTGTACATATTACCAAGGAGCGTTATACCTGTCATTGGCCTGACCCTACTTAAATGGCGTTAACCTGTAGGAGGCGTTATCAGGTCGTGTAGTCTCGGGAGAACGGTTACAACATATATTCTAAGAGGTGGATTAAACAGGTGGGTATGAGGATACAGCACGATATATTTAAAGCATCCCGTCAATAGCAACGTGATTAAGAAATTGTGTAAATGTGAAATGAAACACCATGCTGACCTTGACGTCAAAAAATTATTGACACATTTTTGGTTCTGGTTATGGGTTGCCTTGCACTTTATTGAAATGTTCTGCTATGTTATTCACGAGAAACCATGTGCGCACATAATTCGTCATGATACCTAGTAACCAGGTATAATGCAAGTGTGGCATAACAGCTAGAAATACCAGCGGCGTGTTATTTTTTCACTATGCTGATCAAACTCCGCGAATGGTTGTATCAGGTAAAGTGTCGGCTTACAAATATATATGGTTTCATTAGGTTAGTGACCTTAACTGAATACCGTAAACGGGCATCGTGTAATTTCTCACTGAGGATGGTATTTAAGTGACAAATCAAGGAATATGGGTAATTTTTACATTTGTGCCTTGTATGCATATGAACCATATTGGAATTGAAGATAGATGTTTAGACACCACGTGCAAGTTGTACGTTTGATAAACGATTATAAGCATGAGTGGCTTAACTTAATGTAAGGAGTTTTGGTTGGTGCAATGTATATATAAACGACAGCCTATTAAAAATAGATGCAATTATCCATTAGTATCAGATTACACGTCTGCTGGTTTTAATGCACTTACATGCTACAATTGATATATCGATATATGATCAATCACAATATGTATAGTTGCATGGATCGATTGTGGCTCACACGCATCATTAGAGATTTTGGCATGATTGTTTAAGGATGCAGTGTTAATTTATTATGGATTTCATAGGCTCAGCATCAAGTAGGTAGTAGTGGCCTTTCAAAAGTTCAAGGGCATCTATAGTTTTCTCAAATACAAAGTTGTAACTCATTGTGTGCAATAAAATTATCGGGCATGTAGGTTAGTTCAGAGTAATCACAGAGCAGGGAAACAAGATGCCTGATACAAACTTTGACCCTATGTTTGAAGGCGGCTGAAACATCACATGCGACTTCAACACTAGATGAGGATGAACATTCATTGCCATCAGCATTATCGATTCTTTGTAACGCGGAATTAGATCATGATATGGTCACATAACATTCCCAAACAAATGAACAAGACATATATGTTCGTTTGTATTTGTTCATTACACCTGTAGGTTGAAATCTTGTCACTTGCAAGAATGGCTTTACCAAGAGAAATACGAGGTTGTCAAATGGTATAATACTGTCTAGTGATGAAAGGCTGTCTGTTGATATAAACAGTCTCTCAAATCTGATTTTAATTCCCCGCGTTTGATTTAATTGTTAAACATCAAGTTGTTTTGATGACAAGACATACTAAAGCACCTCATATATTGATGTTATATTACCCATCAATATACAGAGGTCACTTAATGATGGATTACCGAGATATATAACCAGCGCCCATCGATAGAATTCTTTGGATGTCTATATTCATGGGGTGTTTAGCTGCGGCAACACCGCCAGTTATCATGTCATTTAGATATGATCATCCGTAGTGACAGGTAATATGGCCCTTGTGGCATTTTGGCCGTAGTGGTGATTACCAAAAGATCCTGGTCGATGGGAAGTCAAAAGAGTTCTGTGCAAATTGGCTTTGGCCATGAATAATGTAGCCGTGCATTTGTCTTGCAAGTTTCCATTGATTTTGCCAATGCATCCACATTGCCGAGGCTGCGATGTCTTCTGTTGACGTAGCTCACACGTAGACAATTGGCGTCAATATCAAACACAGCGTATTCAATTTAAGCTTCATGACAACATTCACTAGCCTGTAGGGCGATTGCAAAAATCAAGTTTAATGTTTTAACGGAACAACTTACGGAGAGCTTATAACAAATACTGACACTCATTACCCAGTTAAGGATTCTTTTCTCGTCCCATAACCAGTTGGAAAACCTTGTTAATACACAGTATCGGACTCCGTATAGTAAAATTAAAGCAATATCATTAATTCAGATTTACTGGTATCATAAAATGGAATTCACCTTTTTAGACCTATAACCAGAGGAACAAAATAAGAAACTATTCTATTGCCAAACAAATATGACATGTCAGTGATACTTTTTATTTATTTCTTTTGCTTCGGGATGATTTGGTATTGGAATTAGTAAATATATCTTTACATATAACGTTCAAATAACTACACTATTAACGACCAACCAGACGTCAAGTAGAGTATAAAATTGAGTACTCGTCTTGGCATAAGACGATTAATGAGTCATTATCTTGGCGAATCCCGCCAACCTAACATGATTGCTCTTCCTATAGATACTAACATAAACATGATAATCATTACTACTCTGCTGACTAAGGTAACCTTAGTGAGCTTCTGCTGGTCCGAATGATAATGCTTGATCGGAAAAAGGTATTTGGATTGATATATCGTATGAATCTAACGGGTACAAAAGCTTATTTGGCCTACACTATTAAATGATGAGACCATTTGTTACTTCTGTTAACACATTCATTAAATAATTGATTAATCAATAAAAGACTCGTTATCACAATGTTTACAATTCAATAAAGATGCATCCTTGGCTGGCAATAATTAAGCCGCCCGAAGAAGATCAGCTTGCTTGTATTCTGTGCCCAAGTTACAAGGCGTGTATGAAAAATGACACTATTGCGATGAAACATGTGTAATCTTAATGTCGTTGCAATGACAGATGTTTCTTATGCTTGACCAGGACATGCGATGGTTTGCCTTACATAATGAAGAAACAAGCATGTTAAACATGGATATTCAAGTTAAATGGCTGACATTTTGAACGTGCGTTATAATTAATAACTTTGTTACAGGAGCATCGCTGGGATGGTGAATAATATCGAACAATTTAAAATCATTTAGTTATCATTTTTAATTGACAACTTTATATGGCATTTATGGATGAAACAATAAAAATTCAATTGAGCCTGTAGAGGGAACCGACCTAATGCGTGGGACAATATAGCGAAGGCGAGCATATTTATTTACACATGACGTGTATAACCACGGACGGTTCTTGTCCAGAGCTGTATCATTTCGTCTTTTATCCCCCCACCCCATACAACGGTCAGCACCAACGCCGACAAGTGGAGACTTAAGTCTTGATAATTTACACATATGGCTCACGCGCGAAGCACTCGATTACTATTGAGTTTTCAATCTCACATCTTCAGTTGAGCTGATAGGATCTTGGGGGGCGAACCAACTGTAGATGTGGTCAAATAGTATCCGAGGGGCGGCCAACAGAAGGTGACATTTTCATTCGCTTCTGCAGCCGCCAGTCGGAATTGGGACATCGGATGAGGCAGATTTGCACATTAGCAAAGTGCACCACTGTTGGCGAACCTTCAGCAGGTATGAATGGGTATGAATTGCTAGCAATAAATGTGCGCTTCAAGACATGTACAAAATAGCTAATTGCAGATGTTCAATGACGCTTAACACAACAGCTCCCACAGGCCACTGAACCGCACAGAGTTGCACCTATCTGACAGCTACCTCTATGGTCTAAACGACTTTGCAAATTCATTTTCCTCTCTTTCGTATCTATTACTATGGTCAAACCAGTTGGATGACGTAAATGACGATGCATCTGTAGCTATTCCGAATATATGCTTTCGTTTACTAACCCAATGCGTTCCAACCCATTCCAACTGATACCGTACTTAGCCTTTAGGCCTCTTATAACGGGAAGTGATATTGATCTCAGAGAAACCATAACAAAACATACGTACTGGAGACTTTGCTGATGGTATTCATTTGAACCATATTGCCCAGTAAGTGGAAACACATATTCGTGTTACTTATCTACTTCATAGTATTACTGTGAGTCATAGTTTGAAGTACATATACCAATATTCATTCTTCATGCTGCCTTAATTATATGTGCTACATAATAATGGACATGAACTTGTCAAGTGTTGAGGTGGTGATATTAGCATCTTTACGGTTCCTTACAGATATCACCATTCATGAAAACTCTCAATGAATGGGTTGCATTAACACCAAGCCTTCGATGCGGAAAATTACTGCCAACAATCTTTCGCAGGCTAAATCCGATACACTGTACATTGCTGTAAACCGTGATGACCTATTATTAATAATCAACTGTACATATCCAGAATCCAATGACGGTATTAACAAAAACTTAACATCAGCGTTTATTGGTATGGCAAAGTTTCTGGTCACTGTCGCTGTGTTTGGCATTGTACGTTTTATGGGTGGCATCATTAATCAATGTGATAAACCTATCCTTGTCTCCTCCTCAAGCATCAACGTCTTGCATCTACCAAAAAGGTCCATTAACTTATTACGTCTGCTACATAAGCAATGGAACAAATGTAAATATTTTATGGAGTAGGAGCGATCTGAGGAAATCTAGGGACCATTTAAGACATCGATGAAATTTCTGCCATTTGTCATGAACTGGCGATGACAAATCTAGACACCTGTTATAAATTGCAATTTCTAGTAGTACATCAAGTGATCGGGAAAAATGAACGTATGATAAATTAGTCATCGTCGCGTAATGCTCATGAGGCGTAAATAACAAATGAGTTGTGAGGTAACACCCATTGATAAGTTAGTAAATTAGGCTCGGGAAACGCATCGATTATTTATAATTGCCACATCGCCATGGATTAAAGAGTAGTAATCTAATGAGTACTTTGTGCGCACTTCTACCGTGTCAGTCATATCGAAATACACAGTCTTAATAAGAGATTGTGTTATTTGTACCCGTCTTACCATACATTGTCAAATGTTAACCCTGTGCTATATGCTGCATGTGGGCCAATGCATCAGGTCTGATCGCATCATAGACGTTAAGCCGGAGATTATTACCTTGGTATTGTCCCCCATAGTCCTCTTCCCAGGCATATGAGTTAGGAATAACGCACAAAATAGTCCGAGTAAGTTTTGCCACAGATTGCAATATATCTAATTGTTTTTATTTTATCACAGTCATCACTACGCTCGTGTTACCGTGTACACGGGTTGTACCGTTCAAAGGTCATAATCTTTAAGAGTGATGTTTATTGCATGGGTAAATATTCTTTATAGTTTTCTACATTACCAACTAGTTGTCGTCAATTCGAATTACCGTGGCATCTACATGGACTCTAAGCGAGCCTGAAACTATGCTTTCCGCGATAATTTTAGTCAGGTTATTTGTTCCCTGGGGACAAACAACATCG
Source organism: Urechis unicinctus (assembly GCA_034190875.2). NCBI lineage: Eukaryota > Metazoa > Annelida > Polychaeta > Xenopneusta > Urechidae > Urechis > Urechis unicinctus. The sequence goes on from CM067358.1 coordinate 16,789,713, forward strand.
CGGACCCAGTTGGTCAATGATCATATAAATGCAGCACAAGCAAGATAATGCTCTCAGGCCTTACAGAATCTGTATGCAAATATAAGTCATGTCGGTCATATATTGCTCTGTGTACTCATTGGATCAGTATATAAATGTGAGTAATAGCAGTTTGCAGGCTTTAAAAACTTTATTGCATATTCATATTTATTATCATTCTTTGCAAGGTAAGATTTTGAGGTGCACTTGGTACACAATATCAATATGATGGCACATGTAGTGACAGTAGAATCCGAGTGAGTGCCACGTGTACCTTAGACGATTCGGATCTCAACTGGATAGATTATTTTGCTGCAAACCATTTATCATTTATTGAATAGAAAGACAACTTATAGAAAAGCAACATCACAACGAGCAATAAAAAAACATACGAATATGGGCTAACGGCTCGCTGATGTGATTGATAACCATGTGACCCCCACACTTTATTTGAATACACGGTGAACCAATAGATGCTGAAAACGACAGCAGCATCATTCAACGAGGCCAGCAGGGGTAACTCTAACAATGAAAATGATTAATGTGAGGCCAGTCCTAAGTGTTATCCTAATACAGGGACACCAACTACAAAACTACAAGGGGCACGTGATCATACCAATGACCAGTCTAGAGTACATGCGACATGGACCATCTAACTGCTGCGTTTATAGTATATGAACACCAATTCCACTGCCTCACCAAATTATTTCTGCAAATCTGCTACCGGCTGTGCTGATTATCGGCAACCACTGTTAGCCTCTTATTACTTGCACTACTCATGATTGTAGAAGAAAATTGTAGAAACCAATCAGCCCTCAGATACAAGTCTACCTGGACACTGATGACGACCGATGGTAACATCAGATATATTAGGTGTAGTAATCGCATAGTCAAGTGGGTAATATAGGGATAAACACGAGGACACGGAGCATCCGAGTGTTTTACCATATCAACCGCATGACAATGCAATAATATACTGCACATTCACGCGATTACCAAAATGATCAAAAGTTACCTTGATGGAAATTACACAGGAGAAGTGTTTGGGTTGTTTTGGTGCTGATGCTATTTTCGTAAGTGGCCGAGAGTCTGACGAGATCAGTTCATCTCCGATTGAGTTTTCTTCAATTCATAATTAAATTGCACAAAAGCAAATAGCGATAAGGACCTCTGTTGGATGAGATGGAAATGTCACTACTACCAACGAAAACTAAACAAGAAGGTTGCTCAAATGACTATGATCCTTGGTTAGTCAATTGTCATTGACTGTGTGTGGGTAGTATGCGTTTTATCTATTGTGTACATTCTTATGCTGAAACATATGTGACAGTGGAGTGATATTATCGGTGGGAGTGGTCATTATGTATAACTTCCCATATATGTCATAGTTTGCATGTTAATCGGATCCAATGTTGAGTACCTAAGCGTTTCGCTGGCTCTGTGGTGGATGTCGTTCTTTGTTCTGAGGGTGAAATAGGCCCGGGCTACGACATCATTAATGAATCTCTCCCTATATAGTCATTATCTCTTCTAGGCTAAATTAACCCGTCAAGAAAACAACATTAGGGAAATTACATCTCCTTTCGTTACACCGAATAGGATAATCTCACTTTTTTTTTACAAATTGCGAGAATGACCAATGAACCTGTCTGATGAGGCTTTGGAGAATCTTAATAGGTACATAGCACAGCCATATTGCTCTTCCAGTTCATCAGGGCCCCACTAGAGTCCTGTACGCATAAGCTTCATCATATAAACCACAAAGGAAGAAAATAAGGTGTTCGATAACATATCAAATGAAGGGTCAATCAGGATAGTTATTTCGATAACACAGTGGATACTGCAAACAACATGTGGTTTTAGGGTGAGGTTATTTAATGCCTAAGGCTAAACTGTTCTGTAAACTGATGGGTTAGACCAAATTCTAAACCTAATATGTGAATATTGTATTGATATGCAATAAGAACAAAAATATACTATAATAGTATCTCATTAGAATGTATTAAGTTACAATTTTCGGCGATTTGGTAAATTTTCTATTTTGATTCCATTTTTTGGAAGTTGCTAAAATTACTTGTTTACAAATCGTATATGTTGTTGGGAACACCAAATCAGCTCTGATTAATCGATAAAGGCGCGTTGAAACAGCCTCCGAATATTGTTTGCCAACAAATTGAAATGAATAGCAATCTGAATCAGTAACTTCGCATGCACAACTCAACAATTTACTTGTATTATCGCTCTAACTCCGACCGTTTTCAGCTTTGGATGTATTGTAGCGTTTATCATGCACCATATTTAAGTTATAATTCACGTACAAAAATAAGGAATGGAAACTTACAAAGGCTATAAGCACAGCTGGGGTCACCGATTTTACTCGAGTTTTTTATATTATCACTCAACATAGTAAGGAATCGGTCGATAAATTGTTTTTCAAAACAGAATTAGGAGGATTTTTTTTCATAAAATGCACCTTTAAGGAGGTGACTGATTTGAATATCGCTCATGTCATTTACTATCTCGCCATAATATTATATTATTATTTTTTTACCGTTATGTGAAAATAAAAGGCAAAAAAGCAACTAAAATACTCCAGGTATAAATTTTCTTCCATTTATTACCTGGTGGTGCCCTGAATAATTTACAAAGTATGTCTGGTATCGTATATTCAGTTGGCATCGTTTATACAGTTGATTCATTGCTACTTGTATTCTCTTTCGTCTTATGTGATAAAGATTGCTTGAATCACTAATTTGTCTATCGACAAATTCTGTAGAATAGATAATCTGATCCATATGGTGATTTTAACAGAAAGTAATTAGGAATAACGGATAAGCCAACGTCAGCAATCTGGGTGTTCCACTTTGTACTAATTAACTGTCATCGCATATGATTTGGTCTACAAATTATCAAACATCGACGCTATCGCATTGCATTACAACGAATTTATGGCCGCAAAATCGTGCAACTTATAGCAAGTAATGAGGAACCACCATGGGAAAAGTTGATAAGAATATAATCACCCTATGTGAGTGACATTCTTCCGAATTCGGCTTTTTCAGATTACTTCCACGATAAAAAGTCTCCAGCTGGCAATATGCCGTGAAATGAAAGCTCTAGAGTGACATCGGTTGTAATGGCATATGCATCATTCACATCCCTGGCAAGTGTAAATTGCATCGGTCACTGAATGGGTATTCCAAATATCGGGTGTAAACAGAATAAAATCGCTCTAGCAACTGAAAGATATATAATATATCATTGAAAGATACATGACACGGTTAACTGCGCCCAGATATGAAGTGTCTCTATAACATGCTCATACCAAAAGGAATACAACCATTAAACAACCATTTATGTTGACCAGAGTAAGCCTCAATTTTAGTCGAGCACACCCCCAGTCATATACTGTGAGTGGTCGTCACAACCACGCTGTTTTCGATCATGTTTCCTCTATACATTTGACCTGATAATTGGTTTGTTTTAATAAGGCAAACTAGATAGTATAATTTTTATTGCAACCCAGCAATCCAGGATGTATAGCGTTTGAATACGATGGTATAGTTTAAATTTGTGTTAAAATGAAATACGCAGACCAAATGGCAAGGTTTTTTTCTGCACAAACGCTCGATCGTGTTCTAGAATCTACTTTTTATCTTGAGACACAGCATACCAATGTAATGCAACAGGTTCGGGTGCAAAAGAAAAGCTTTGAATTGAACATCAAAGTGGAGATGGGGGGAGGATCATTACTAACTTCTTACATCAGCAATGCCCTGCAGATCTAACAACTCTATGACCATTTAAATTAGTTGTAGGTTACTATACACAGGTGGGGTAGCCGGATTGTGAACTGGGGGTTTTCGATAATATTGTGCTTTACGTCAGATAAATATTCCATTAAAAACTATTAAATGTGACATAAACCTCCTTATTTGCTGCTTCATAAGCTAAACCTACCAATAACAAAACGACACACTGATGAAAGTATGCCGATGTAAGATCAATGCAGAAAATTATTCAGTAGGTGGAAATGACTTATTCAGTATTCATATCATGACTATGTGAGGGTGCTTTGATAGATAAATAGTTGTACCCATCAATATCATTCATAATCACCCAACCTAGCCAATACTAACAAGCACAATTTGGAAACATACGCAGCCTGTTAACCCAGCGGTGTCATAAAACATCAACAAATTTCACCCATACTTCAGTTATCATACAAACGATAAAATAAATCACAAAGTTTCCTTTCGATGACTAATGTTGTGTGCTCAGTAGGTGCTATTGCCGCCATTATCATCCTCCCCTCCCCTTCCCTTCCGGGTGGTTATGTCAGCTGACGTCAGCACCCGGAAGCACTGGTGTCGAATATCTTCATTTGTAACAAGGCGATAATTCCATCATGACGGAAAAAGGAAGTCATACCGTCTTCCCTATAAATAAGGCGTGAATTTTCTATAATGACCGCTGCATTCATGTATTTATAGCATTTGAATGACCTAATCTCTCACCACCATATATCTTAATGCATTATGAAAAGTTGCAATCTTTACATTAAAATGCCAAATAAAATCGCAAATATGCATTCATCAACGATTTGGTTGAAATAATGAAAGCATGTTTAACTTTGAGGATCGAATTTGGAATGTCCGTCAACTCAAACGAGAATTAATTCGGATAATGGAAGGTGTGTTCATAACGTGATTAAGTTAATAAAAGTCAATCATACGTATCGATAGCTTTGTGGGAACCAGCTGGATTACGTAGATGAAGATGTATTTATAGCAGCCCCGAATTTTCGCTGCGTATAATTTCCCAGAAATACATTAAAGATAATGCATCCTAATGTATTCCTGGGATTAAAGGCCTAACTGGTAATGGATCGGCTAGGAAACAGGATATTTAAAATTGATTCACAGTGGTCAGGCTTTAAGCTTCTTTTCGTCAACGAGTTATTCAAGGGAATAACATCCTCGCAAAGAGCATATAGCTATAAACTCTTTGATAGTTCTCCCTGATACGCGCAGAGCATCCATCAGCGTAATTTGTTGAGTGCCTTCATTCATCATGTTGCCATGACACCGCCAGGTATCACCGCTTACGGTTATATGCCATTTATATATGATCATCGTTCAGTGGCAGTTTATATGGCCCTTGAGTTATTTTTGGTGCTGGTCATCAAAAAAGCGTGGTGAGTGAGCAGTCAAGGGAGTCTTGGGCAAATCAGCTTATAAACTATTTAAAAGCAACATATTTTATAATGGAGGAATTTAATCATCTTGGACCAACACTGAGACATATTACCCAGTACATGGTTAATATCTCGCGTCATTATCAGTTCACAGACCTGACAGAATCGACAGTTAACCGACTACATTTAGCTATGTATTAGATAGAGGCCACACACTTTTATCCAACATTTAATGTGCTCAATGCATGAAGCATAAGGGCAATGCATAGCAGGTAAAAAAGAACCGTGTATTCATCGCGACGAGGGTGTTTACGATAACATTGAACAACTTTGATGTATCAACCAACGTCATGATGAAATAACAACATAGCATTAACACCGCCGGCATTCATAGCACTTAAACTGCGAACTGATGAAGGCATTTTGATACTTTTAATAATGTTTGGTAAGAGTAGTTGGAAAAGATACCCGTAACACAAAGGCCGAGATAAACCTGAAATCCGTACGGGAAAGAGGTCAGCAGGACACTTGAATAAGCGCATATCTCTTGCATCATCTAATCCAGCCGCCGCAACAGTAGTGCTGAAAGGCATAAAATGGTATGAGGGTGCTGATTATGAATGGGATGGGGGTGGTAATATATATATATATATATATATATATATATATATATATATATATATATATATATATATATATATATATATATATATATATATATATATATATATATATATATATATAAATATTTATATATATATATATATATGTATATCCATATGCATTTAGGTGTATGTATATTTATATATATATACAAATATATATACATATTCATATATAAATATTCATACATGTAAATACATATATATATATTCATATACATATATATATATATATATGCAGATATATATAAATATATATTGATATATATATATAAGTATATTATATATATATATATATATATATATATATATATATATATATATATATATATATATATATATATAGGTGTACATATATAGAAATTTTTATATATATATATATATATATATATATATATATCTAAACATATAAAATATATAGTCATAACAAATCAATACTTTTATTTATAGGTTTAACGCCGCTAGTATCGGAATATCATATTTCTAGTCACCCCGTCCTCTGTACTTGTTTATCATTGCACAGCAACCAAGGTAGTTAGGGTGGAACAATCGCAGATTAAGTCCTGATGCCAAATGGGACAAATTTCTCGTCACCATAAATTATAATATCGCAGTGACATTTTGCCTGATCATGTTAACTTGTCGCGATCGTATGCGTAAGGTGTGCATTCAAGCACATGATTGATTTTTGTTAATGGAGTCTAATGCTGGTTCGCTTCCATAGCAAATAAGAAGCGTCGTCAGTCCAGGGTATGCATAATGGATAACTATTGCATTTGCTAACGCTTCTGAGTGTTAATGTTACTGCCTTCTTTATGTGGTTACTGCACAGGAACTGAGAGGTACAGAAGTGCTTGGCAGAGTAAACCGGAATCCTGACAAGCTGCTCTATGGTTTAATTTTGCTGATCACAAAGACAAAAAGTTTTGAAGGAGGACTTTACCCACATCATTAACGTCAAGACACTCATAAACACTATTTTTCAGCATTTGTAAGGGTTAATATTTATTAATTGTATTATCGACTTGTTTATAAAACGCTGCCAATTAAATGTGAAGTATGCAATTCATTAAACCCTATCCCAAGAAACCTTGTCATCAAGAGTCTATTGTTGGCACAGATGGAGGACAGACCTTTAAGAAATGGGGTTAAATGAGTAATTTCGGTATGGTGAGACAAAACAAAAAAATTTGCTGTTAGGTGGAAGATGAATATTGGTGATGTTAACAATTGGTGATGTTTTCTTAGGTCATGCCCTTACCATCTTATAGTTTGACTTCGCCTCGCCAAAAAATCTAGTGTTTGCTGATGGAATATAACACTTAATGTACTGCAAACATGCATCACTTTACAGGTATGATCATTTGACCGGTGGAAGCCGTTACTTGACATGCATTACGATAATAGTTGTCCCTGGACACACGTTACCTGATGTACATCATCACAGAAAGCATAGTGTATGGCACGCACAAAGCAAACAGACTTATATATGTCATCGTCAGTTCATTGTATGATTGATGAAGCGTCGAAGTTGTGCTATAAACTTCATCATTTGTAAACGTTCTAGCATCGCCATTGTAATGATTCAATATGTTGAACTCAATATTGCTTCCAAATCATCCTCAACAGATATTCCTTCTTCATGGAATTGACATGTTGTTGATGATTAATTCAGTATGTCCTGACGAGTATTGGCAAATGCAAAATTCGCCACTAATAATCACAGACACACAGAATGTAGCCAGAAACGATGCCTTACCGATGAATGTTTTACAGCGATGGACAGTGTATAGGATGTATCCTGTAAAAGATTGTTGGTAGTCAGCGTAACGCTGTTTGACACTATTTGAAGGACAAAGATGCTGGATACAATGTTATTAACTTCTATATGATCTGTAATTATTTTAATGTCCGATTGCATTAGCGGCTTGGCAAGTATAAAGTCCATGATTATGTCTATGTGGCGAATGCGGTTGTACTACAGTCATTGGGAGCGCCCATGTGGAGGCGGATGTAGGAATGGCTGAGCTGTGATCTGGCAGTAGCCACTGTAATGAAGATATAGGTACCTTTGCAGTCGCATTCGATCCAATTTAAGTGGGATACCAAGAGGGGCACATGATTTGCCGACGCTCTGCAAACTCACATCATTAGAGCTTGATCAGCTTATTCAGGTGGCAATGCACATATTACCTGCGATAGAATCATCACAGTCAGCTCCCTCTTCTTCATGATATTCTTGTTGACGAGCCATCGAGCGATATAGTCACGAACAATGGAGTTGTCATAAACGCCGATTACTTTGAGGGACGTTGCAGATGATGATGTCTCCACTTCTACACTTGTCATGTTTTAACTATATATGTTGTTTCTGAGAACACTGATCGTAAAACGAAACCTAAATGCTGGGGTTTGCAGCACATAAAGTGGGTTTGAAGCTGCTGTAAATATGAAAGACCAATAAACGCTTTGATATAAATACTGTTGATCTTGCTGTTGCTGATCTCCAAATGATGTGGATGTCTCTTAGCACAATAGTTCAATTTCAAAGGTCCTTTTTCCTGACAGATCCACGGGTGTTAAGGCCTTCAATCGCTGGAATGCATTTGGATGGACAGAAGTCAATTAATGTAAACAATCATTATATACTAAATCACACAAATGCGAAGTGTAAGATGCATATGGTAAGATAATGACGCTTTTCTTCATTCATTTGTAATCAAGATGCCAATACAAATTTGCTAATACGTAAGCATATTCTGCTGTATAAGAGATCTACGCTGTAACATTAGCAGGGTCCCCGGTGATCAACAGTCAATGGCACCCCATCCATAAAAGAAATGAAAACAAAATATATGTATTTACGTTATACGGAACAAAATATCGTACACAGGCTACAAAGCATCTTACTACTTTTTGATGCGACTTTGGCTGACGTCTACACTTAGTACATTACCCGTAAGGTAAGCTGAGATGAATTAAGGTTCACTCTGGCAAATGTAAATGCGTTTAATTGCTGTATTCATTCTGTCTGTAAATGACATAGAGACATCATTGATACTGCATATCTTGGGACAGTGTATCCTGTTATGTATGTTATATCATTTGTCGATGATATGTAAAGTAACTTACAGTTGCTAGAGCTATTATATCCTTGTCATGAGCTTTTATAAATCCACTAGGTCTTGCAACGGAGTAAGTTTAACGTTACATTTACAGGCGAATGTTCAATCAAACGATATATGGGGGTGGAACTGTGGCTAAGACATTAGATTTGCTAAGGTATATCACCCACAATATGGCAACAATTTAGCCACTACTCTAAAGTGAAATCAACTTAGAAATATCACAGCAAACAAAAGTGTACATAAAAATTAGCCAGTGATGTGAATAATACAACTGCCATTATAGTCATTGTCGCTTATGGCCTCCTTTCAAAACATATTGCTAACTGGAAACTGTACATTATGACTATGCTTTGGAAAATATATTTTGTAGTATATGGAAAGGAATATATCTTTGAAAATATTCCAATCCGACCGGCTTCACTGAAAACGTTGGCGATAGTAATAGTAATAAGCTGTTGGTCTGGGAATCGGATGATCTAAATAACCACATATCCGTCCTAGAATTCCTCTGCAAACAGCACCCTGAAGTAAACAAAGTTTTGAAAAGGTATTTCTATCCTTTCCACGCCGAGGGACATTCAATGGGTGACGAGGCTATCGCACTCACTTCAACCAGATACCTAGCCAAGAGTTATAAGGCTGCAGGTGTGCACATAATTATTAGGTTTGCAAATTATGCACACTATGCGAGTCAAGCATCATCAAATTATATGAAGCTGACTTAAACAACGAACTACTGGATCACTCACAAAGCCCACCAGGCCATGACAAACACCCGCAAAAGATTCACCTCGCAATCATCCTACCATAATTGATACATTGACCCCGACACATGACACTCCATGCCAATTTCAATAACATAAGTATTAAAGATGATATTGCCATTAACCAACTCAATGTTAACATCTAATTTCATTTGGCAAGCATAACAAAGGTTTTCATATTGTCTTTTCTTGCTTGGATGTCTTGTGCTTTGACACTTTTGTGGAAAAACAGCCACTCGTTGCCATTGTCCATATGCCAAGTACCGCACCTCTATTTATCATATCATTTTCCGTGATAGCGAGCTCCAACATTGTCGATGAGCGTATGCCTTGTCGACAACAGCAAGCGCCGTCTATCATGAACCTGCTTAAACGAGAGCCGCCTCTCACCTTGGCTGTCATAGCAAAGCCTTATCCACTGTAATCAACGATAATTAGATCCATTTATGGCATCAACACACTAGCTTACAGATACATTTAGCACATCATCATGGTTAAGACTATAGTATGATTAATGTTGTTCTGCTACGTTTCAGCAGATGGTGAAGTGTTGCGGAGTCCATGTGTTCTTGGAAATCCGAATGCACATTTCTTTACATACAAAGCCCCGGAAAGCGTAACCACCAACATGCACCTATCATCCCATTTATTTGTCACTTGATGTGTGCTTCCAACATACCTTTAATTTGTCATCAAAAACAAGTGTAATATTATGGTTTTTCCATGCTTAAGATGATGTTATGTAGAGGAGCAGGTGCATTCAATGAAATCCAACTGCTCAATTAAACTAATTGCAATTATTTTTATTTTCTGATTCACAATGATATAGCCATTTGAGAAGATAACATAAGCTTGGAAGTGGAAATTTAAGTATGGTTTGGGCTATCCTGGCGCTAGCATGCTATATTTAGATTCGTTTGATCGAAGCGCTCGCAGTGGTTTTCTTTGTAGGGCGATGGTATGGCAAGCATGCAAGGTATGGCATTATATTTACTAAAACTTCCCTGTTGCATTCCGTCGAGTATATTTGGCCAAACCAAATGCACATCTGCGTTTGATTCGTATAGGGATCAAAATAAGAATATTTTATATTTGTATCTAGTAAACAGCAGTGACAATAGAAGTGAGTGCCAATAGATTGCTGTGTTTTTATGCATCTCCACGACGTCATTTTTTCTGATCTCCGGCATCCGGCAACAATAAGCAGCAATAAAAACCAGAACAAAGGAGCGCAACATAAAGCAGGAAAACCTAGTATAAGACTTCTGACGAATTAAATATGGTATGTTTCATTAATTTAGTCATGATTAACATTGCAGAACAAATATCCTATGTGATAGAAACCTGGTATGGTTTCTATGATGCACCATAATATCGCAATTTCTTAGTTTATGAAATATGACTGATTGGTACTCTCTCGCTATAACAGGTGCATCAATATATGCGACGCTTAAAACAATGACATAATCATTAAAGATAAAGTACGAGGTAAGAGGAATCTATTTAGGCTTGAATTAAACGAATCGGGGCGACACAGCTGGGATAAACAGATGTTCATAAATATTAACATATTTGACAGATTTACAAAATATATATTGTCTGGGAGAAAAGCGATAGTATTAAGCAACTTTAATCTTGAATTCCTGCGAATTTGGGTGTGTTTGCATATTCTGGTAAGCTGTTCCATTGGGAGAGGTTCTGTGAAGCTGCGGAATTGTGATGAACTCGCATACCGGGATCCTTGATCGGGAAAGTTTTCCTGGTTAGAGTATGGGCCTTGTTTGTTCATCATCGTGGCTAAATCCACCATTGTTCGTGTGGCTAGTGGATCTCAACCGCGGTGGGTTAATCCAAGCTGACGAAGAGTGGTATTGTGAAATCTCTCTAACGTCTCCAAGAAAACACTCTCACTCATCCTACCTTTGACGCGGACCAGATCGTGGGGTATTAGATGGACAGGAGCTGATCATCCGTGGTGTATGGTATAATGCGCACTTATCTTGTCATTGCTATGCGAGTATTTGCCAATACCTTGGCAGTGTAGTCTTTCATGTTTAGGTCTGAGTCTACCTTGATAAGTCCACCTGTCTTATTTAGGGTTGACCTGTCATTTGGCATCGGTGTCGTGACGGTTAAAATATAGTTTACACCTCTTTGGCAGGCTCCATTGTGATGTGGGATGCTCTGCATTTTAAGCGTCCAATTACTTTTACCCGCCAAAAGTAGAAGACATTATTAAGCGCGCATGGCATAAGCATATGCAAAGGGTAATTAGGCTTCTCATTCCGATAAAGTAACTATATTGCTGCATAGTAGAAACAAATATGAGACTTTACAAAATCAATTGAAATAAAACATTTGGATGAGAACTTGATCACATATGTCCCTGCAGCAACAAATTACGCAATACATTCTTATACAGCGAAATGCCACTCAGGTAACAATTAGTGATATGTAACGGGTTCCTTGCGGTGTTAGTCTTGTATTGGCGATTAAACAGCTAGTTACAGTCGGTCGATGGACCAGGAAGAACAGGCTGGATGATGTAAATATATGGCTTTTGGAAGCGTGTAAATGTAAAGAATTTCCCCGCATTGTCCTGAGCTGCACAGCTGCATCATAAAATTGCTGCAATGCCAAAGAAGAAACGTACTTCAATATCCCTTGCATCAGATACATATACTGAACACTGTGCCTCAATGTCTATAAAACATCGTCATAAAGGTTCACACTCTGATATAGTTATTGACGCTAATGTAAATCATGTTATGAAGAAGTAAGCCTACAAAGAATCAATCAGTATATTACTTGGTTCCCTCTCGTGTGTATATATGGTATTCCTGGCCAACAAGAAGTTGCTGCTGCGATCATAAGGTTCAAGCCCGAAGTAAAGAAGGCAACATTTCAATAAGCCACAACTGTATTGACTTGGTTATCCATATGACGATTACAAGTAGTTTCCTAATAATCTCCATCCCAGGACTCTGCTTATATGTAACTTGGTAGAATGGTGGGGGTCAGTCACTCAGGGTAGGAAAAGCCCGGTGTTTTTTTATCTATAAAATAACTGCTATAGATTATCTGATCGAAGGGGAGACGAAATACCATTAAGAAAATTTCAAAGAAAGGGACAGGGTGATTACATGGAATGAAATTGGGTCAGATTAATGAGTCATCCCAATGAGAACACAATATATACGGATCCTTGTCGAACACACGATTACAACTCACCTTTCAATAAGTTCAAATTTTCGTCCGCTTAGCTTCGCATTTCGCATTGATCCGCGCTCCCGCGTAGTGGATTAAAACTCGCGGTCTCTCATTCCTATACTCAACTAGATAAAATTATGATCCATCACTGTATGCTAATTGTCAACCGGGAATAAGTACTTAACATTATTTTAGACATATTAACAAAGCATATATGCGTATTGCCATAGCATAAAACATATGAGCATGGTGTAACAAATATCTCACCATAGCAGGGGTCGCCAATCTACAAGAAACATTTTGACTTCATCTTTACTTTTATATCTTTTAGAAAGATTGCTATAAATATCATATGGTTTTGTGCATATTTTCTGAAGCTATCATACCGAAGACTGCAATGGCTGTCCTTTTTCTTTGATTTCGAACCATAAAATGACTTGAATTCCTAGAATTCCTCTGCAAACAGCACCCTGAAGTAAACTAAGTTTTGAAAAGGTATTTCTATTCGTTCCACACCGAGGGACATTCAATGGGTGACGAGGCTATCGCACTCACTTCAACCAGATACCAAACCAAGAGTTATAAGGCTGCAGGTGTGCATATAATTATTAGGTTTACAAATTATGCATAGTATGCGAGTCAAGCATCATCAAATTACATGAAGCTGACTTAAACAACGAACTACTGGATCACTCACAAAGCCCACCAGACCATGACAAACACCCGCAAACTGTTCACCTTGCAATCATCCTACCATAATTGATACATTCACCCAGACACATGACACTCCATGCCAATTTCAATAACATCAGTAGTAAAGATGATATTGCCATTAACCAACTCAATGTTAACATCTAATTTCATTTGGCAAGTATAACAAAGGTTTTCATATTGTCTTTTCTTGCTTGGATGTCTTGTTCTTTGACACTTTTGTGGAAAAACAGCCACTCGTTGCCTTTGTCCATATGCCAAGTACCGCACCTCTATTTATCATTTTCCGTGATAGCGAGCTCCAACATTGTCGATGAGCGTATGCCTTGTCGACAACAGCAAGCGCAGTCTATCATCAACCTGCTTAAACGAGAGCCGCTTCTCACCTTGGCTGTCATAGCAAAGCCTTATCCACTGTAATCAACGATAATTAGATCCATTTATGGCATCAACACACTAGCTTACAGATACGGTCAACACATAATCATGGTTAAGACTATAGTATGATTAATGTTGTTCTGCTACGTTTCAGCAGATGGTGAAGTGTTGCGGAGTCCATGTGTTCTTGGAAATCCGAATGCACATTTCTTTACATACAAAGCCCCGGACAACCACCAACATTCACTTATCATCCCATTTATTTGTCACTTTATGTGTGCTTCCAACATACCTTTAATTTGTCATCAAACACCAGTGTAATGTTATGGTTTTTCCATGCTTAAGGTGGTGTTATGTAGAGAAGCAGGTACATTCAATGAAATCCAACCGCTCAATTAAACTAATTGCAATTATTTTTATTTTCTGATTCACAATGATATAGCCATTTGAGAAGATTACATAAGCTAGGAAGTGAAAATTTAAAGTATGGTTTGGGCTATCCTGGCGCTTGCATGCTATATTTAGATTCGTTTGATCGAAGCGCTCTCAGTGGTTTTCTTTGTAGGGCGATGGTATGGCAAGCATGCAAGGTATGGCATTATATTTACTAAAACTTCCCTGTTGCATTCCGTCGAGTATATTTGGCCAAACCAAATGCACACCTGCGTTTGATTCGTATAGGGATCAAATTAAGAATATTTTATATTTGTATCTAGTAAACAGCAGTGACAATAGAAGTGAGTGCCAATAGATTGCTGTGGTTTTATGCATCTCTACGACGTCATTTTTGTCGGATCTCCAGCATCCGGCAACAATAAGCAGCAATAAAAACCAGAACAAAGGAGCGCAACATAAAGCAAGAAAACCTAGTATAAGACTTCTGACGAATTAAATATGGTATGTTTCATTAATTTAGTCATGATTAACATTGCAGAACAAATATCCTATGTGAAAGAAATCTGGTATGGTTCTATGATGCACCATAATATCACAATTTCTTAGTTTATGAGATATGACTGATTGGTACTCTCTCGCTATGACAGGTGCCTTAATATATGCGACGCTTAAAACAATGACATAATCATTAAAGATAAAGTACGAGGTAAGAGGAATCTATTTAGGCTTGAATTAAACGAATCGGGACGACACAGCTGGGATAAACAGATGTTCATAACTATTAACATATTTGACAGATTTACAAAATATATATTGTTTGGGAGAAAAGCGATAGTATTAAGCAACTTTAATCTTAAATTCCTGCGAATTTGGGTGTGTTGGCATATTCTGGTAAGCTGTTCCATTGGGAGAGGTTCTGTGAAGCTGCGGAATTGTGATGGGCTCGCATACCTGGATCCTTGATCGGGAAAGTTTTCCTGGTTAGAGTATGGGCCTTGTTTGTTCATCATCGTGGCTAAATCCACCATTGTTCGTGTGGCTAGTGGATCTCAACCGCGGTGGGTTAATCCAAGCTGACGAAGAGTGGTATTGTGAAATCTCTCTAACGTCTCCAAGAAAACACTCTCACTCATCCTACCTTTGACGCGGACCAGATCGTGGGGTATTAGATGGACAGGAGCTGATCATCCGTGGTGTATGGTATAATGCGCACTTATCTTGTCATTGCTATGCGAGTATTTGCCAATACCTTGGCAGTGTAGTCTTTCATGTTTAGGTCTGAGTCTACCTTGATGAGTCCACCTGTCTTATTTAGGGTTGACCTGTCATTTAGCATCGGTGTCGTGACGGTTAAAATATAGTTTACACCTCTTTGGCAGGCTCCATTGTGATGTGGGATGCTCTGCATTTTAAGCGTCCAATTATTTTGCCCCGCCAAAAGTAGAAGACATTATTAAGCGCGCATGGCATAAGCATATGCAAAGGGTAATTAGGCTTCTCATTCCGATTAATAACTATATTGCTGCATAGTAGAAACAAATATGAGACTTTACAAAATCAATTGAAATAAAACATTTGGATGAGATTACTTGATCACATATGTCCCTGCAGCAACAAATTACGCAATACATTCTTATACAGCGAAATGCCACTCAGGTAACCATTCGTGATATGTAACGGGTTCCTTGTGGTGTTAGTCTTGTATTGGCGATTAAACAGCTAGTTACAATCGGCCGATGGACCAGGAAGAACAGGCTGGATGATGTAAATATATGGCTTTTGGAAGCGTGTAAATGTAAAGAATTCCCCCGCATTGTCCTGAGCTGCACAGCTGCATCATAAAATTGCTGCAATGCCAAAGAAGAAACGTACTTCAATATCCCTTGCATCAGATACATATACTGAACACAGTGCCTCAATGTCTATAAAACATCGTCATAAAGGTTCACACTCTGATATAGTTATTGACGCTAATGTAAATCATGTTATGAAGAAGTAAGCCTACAAAGAATCAATCAGTATATTACTTGGTTCCCTCTCGTGTGTATATATGGTATTCCTGGCCAACAAGAAGTTGCTGCTGCGATCATAAGGTTCAAGCCCGAAGTAAAGAAGGCAACACTTCAATAAGCCACAACTGTATTGACTTGGTTATCCATATGACGATTACAAGTAGTTTCATAATAATCTCCATCCCAGGACTCTGCTTATATGTAACTTGGTAGAATGGTGGGGGTCAGGCACTCAGGGTAGGAAAAGCCCGGTGTTTTGTTATCTATAAAATAACTGCTATAGATTATCTGATCGAAGGGGAGACGAAATACTATTAAGAAAATTTTAAAGAAAGGGACAGGGTGATTACATGGAATGAAATTGGGTCAGATTAATGAGTCATCCCAATGAGAACACAATATATAAGGATCCTTGTCGAGCACACGATTACAACTCACCTTTCAATAAGTTCAAATTTTCGTCCGCTTAGCTTCGCATTTTGCTTCTTCAGCTCCATTTTTTAATTTCTGTATGGTCAGACGGCCTTACTTATCCATAAATAATGATTTTTCTCCAAGGTTGTCAGCGATATAACTTAAAAGGTTTTGATAAAAAAATAACGTAGGAATCGACGTTGCGCAATCGTCTATGTAAATCGTGCATTAGCACACCGAAAGCGGGCGAGGGACTGCATTGATCTGCGCTCCCGCGTAGTGGATTAAAACTCGCGGTCTCTCATTCCTATACTTAAAATTATGATCCATCACTGTATGCTAATTGTCAACCGGGAATAAGTACTAAACATTTTTTTAGACATATTAACAAAGCATATATGCGTATTGCCATAGCATAAAACATATAAGCATGGTGTAACAAATATCTTACCACAGCAGGGGTCGCCAATCTACAAGAAACATTTAGACTTCATCCTTACTTTTATATCTTTTAGAAAGATTGCTATAAATATCATATGGTTTTGTGCATATTTTCTCAAGCTATCATACAGAAGACTGCAATGGCTGTCCTTTTTCTTTGATTTCGAACCATAAAATGACTTGGCAACATCAAAATGAAAGGGCTGGGGGTTTGTT
Organism: Urechis unicinctus; assembly: GCA_034190875.2. NCBI lineage: Eukaryota > Metazoa > Annelida > Polychaeta > Xenopneusta > Urechidae > Urechis > Urechis unicinctus. The sequence goes on from CM067358.1 coordinate 16,807,260, forward strand.
TTGTTTTCTGAAAGACAAGACAGAATCCCATTTTGCTTCTAAATAGAGGGGATGAAATTTTTTATTCGTTGAGCTTGGAACAGACTTCTTGACCACTTCCATTGACTCGACCTGAAAGTCGTATATAAGGAGAAAATCACACTATTCTATGAGACGACAGTCTGTAATGGGCCAACACACGCACAATAAGGATATTTCTTGGAACAGACCGCATGACCGTTGACAGTGACTCGGTCTTGGGGTTATGTATGATACAATAGCAACATTCTACGAATTGGGTACTTGTAATGTGTCAACAGATGCTCCATTAAATTGCTACATTACAACAGAGTTGTATGCGTTGTTCACGATATGTGACCTGCCAAATGAAAACCTAAATATGACTAACAAACAATTTAGCAAATTTCATCTTCAAATATTCATATATTTAAGATAAATTTAATTAAATACTAGTGCAAGAAAATATAATTACACTATATTTAAACACAACGCCTCAAAGCAATTCAAACCACATCCAGTCGTTCTCTGTAAGCAAATCTAATCTGGTGTCATTCTCAAGAAACGCTATGATCCTATTCAGCTCACAGGTTCCCCCAGATGGTGGTGTGGTTTTGAAGTTGACTGATCCGCAAGTAGGTGTCTGATGGCAAAGCATGTTACATTGAATTTTACTTGCTCTGAATGGTTGGCCAATCATGTGCACTGCAGACAACCTCCTATTAACAATGGATGTAGCTGGATTTAGATACATTGGGAAGTTCCACGGCGCTGCACACACCAAAAATAGATCGTAACTTAATTATGATGCCAGTCTGGCACTCACACAGGTGCCAAACAGGAATACTATACAGATCTGGCGACATGTAGAGATCGTCAATTAGCGTAATGATTTTGTGGTTGCTATGAGCCTGTCACGACAACAGGAAGAGATCAACAACTGCAATAGGGTGAGTTACATAGGGGTCGATTATGCGCCGTATACTTCCCCCACCAACCACCCCTCATAAACAGCGACCAACAAAGGTAGGTATCTAATATCTACTGCTGTCATCTGCCAATCGATCATACGACAATTGACTTACCTGTATACACGGCAACTTCACACAATGTCAGAAAGTCGGATGATGCTACATCAGAGCGTATCTGAATGATGACATATCGACCACGAGGTTGTCCTGATGTGTTCACCTCACAGTCAACGATGACATTATTGCCTGCGATCCCCGGATGATGACCGCAAAGAGGATAATCACCCGGAACAGGAGGCACGTTTAAGGGGGATATGTCTGTTATTCCTACGTCAAAGTCATGTAAGCGTTCTCCTACATAAAGCAGGTGAAAAGATCAAATACGGTGCGATGTTATGAATAGATCAAGAGCAAACGTCTATCTACACCATACAATACTCACCACAGCAATCCTGCCGGTTCACAATGTCCACGCGCACAACCTGACCGGGTTCATCCAGCTCTACAGCCCACCATGGATTGACTTCATCGGCTGTATGGGTACAAGATGAGAAGGGAGAGCTCAACATGGGTGTTTCATCGCCATCTACTGCCTTGCTTGACTCTCCGCGGTTCGCATCAATAACGCTGATCTGGAAAGTGGGGCGACTCAGCGCATTGTTTTCGTGGACACCAAGAGCTGCTCCAAGTACGGAACAAAGTCATCGTAGTCTGTATGAGTTGCATTTTAGTTAATAGCGCTTGTTTAATTTCGCCAATCCCAAATGACATGTAAATTAAATGTGGCTTACAACAGCTGCGATATTAATCAAAATTGATAATTTCAAGTAGAATAATCTAGCACCAGAAGAAAAGGGAGAAAAGGATAGCAGGTAAAGTAGATACAACACGCTTATGAAAGAGAGGTACGCATGTATACCCCCTCATAAATCCAACCATAGCCGTTAGTTTAAAGCCTAGAAACAACGATTGCTAACCGTTGCGAACGTAGTACTTGATACTTTTTTATATATATCAATATAAACACATGGTTGGAAAGCTGCGTAACACGCCTTCTAACATCTAAATACACAAGTGTATGATTTTAAAAACTCACCAATAACCTGTCTGATAAGTGCTAGAAGGATCCAAGCTTCAATGGAGGAAAACATGACGGATAAAGATAAATTTACCCACGTACGTGTGGATGATCTTCGTAACTGGTTTGAGCGTGTTCGACTGATATTCTACAATGTGTGTTGTAACGATCCGGGAATAACCTATTGGTGCTACAGAGCCACACCAAATGTTTCAAATATGCGCGCACGCGCGTACATGCATGGCCAAAATGGCATTTAATTATGCAGATCACTATGCCTGATGCCAGATAAATATTGATGAATCTTCCATCATCTAAGCAATTCCTATTTGTCCAATTATTATTTTGCACACTTAGTTCCGCCTGAGCTTTCTATAGTGCATTGTATTTTCTGCATAGATCATTACCATGAAACACATTACGGTTTTTATATTCATGAAAGGTGTCCATAGGCAAGGGCTACTTTCAATGAGAGCAACTAAGAGATATTATGGTCATACATATTCATCAATGGTGAAGTTGTCAGAAAGAATTGGCTCTTCTTTGACTCCAACGCTCTACAGACAGCCACCGACTCCCAATTTAGCCATTCTAACATGGTTATTTCGCTGTCGTATAATCCCTTGTTTTTATCTGGTGAAGCAAGGCACCTTACTCCTGGTGGATTTATGCGGTGCCTTCAAGATAGTCATCAGCTGATGTCATGTACGCATAACGAGGTCATATGGGTACAATAGTGTAAATACGGCTGATGCCTATTTAATAAACTGCAGATCTCGCTCATTATCCCAAGTACATAAACAAAGCATCCATCACATGACGAATGTCGACGGAAGCAGAGGCATTCCTGAACCTGTGGATCGCCATGGTCTTGATCATAGCATGAAACCATCGCCTTTATTGTTTTGAATTGGTCGGGTGTTTTTCAGCAAAAATGCACTCTAGCTCTTAACACAAAATGTAGGCACCAGTAAACGAAAACGTCCATTAACATTATCAAAAGGTATTGGGTTATCAAACCTGGCTATCTATTGCACTGTGACAGATGCCGGTAACGCTCGTGGTTTTTTCCTTCTCGTCTTGTCAATTACGTTTAACCTCCTGCACAATTGACCCCTTACTCTAACATTACTAGATATTGGGATATTTTCAAACAGACGTGGAACAACCACAAACGGCTTACTCTACTACACACTCAATCCGAGGAATACTAAGTGGTTCAACTGTTACACACGTTAGATGAAACAGCCCACAGGTATACTAAGGCTTATCACTGAATACCCCTAATAGTCGGTGTATTTGACTGGTAGGTTAAGTACTAAGGACTTACAAACGGTATCTTTTCAAAAGCCGTGTTCAAACAGAACGCAAAATATTCGAATGCTTTCATGCTGATGTGCAACTAGCTAAGAAGTTTATCTAACTACACAATAATCCTGCTAGAAATAAAATTATTCGGTATTTATTTTGATTGATACAGATATTTACGAGAATCAACTTCTTTCTTTGTGCTAAACGTTCGTTGGTACGGAAACAAGATTAGGACCAATAGTTCTCTTAAGATACCGTTTGTAAAGTCTCAACTGGTACAAAGCCCTATTGATGCTGTCATAAATGACCAATCAGCTGCTACTTTCTTTGATCCCACTCCATAATTCGATTGAGATTTTGAGCAAAGTTCAACATCGGACATATGTTATTCAGCACACGTTTCGTTCATTAAGTTTCGGTTGTAGTAGAGGAGTACAATAAACTGAACAAGCCCACAAGCAGCTGTAACATCATTTTCGTGATTGGACATTTTGCCTATTGGGTCAGTTTATAATTCCTACCCAGCATGCCAACATGATGCTTCTGAAAATTTTGGATTCTCAGGAGCGACCTAGATCTCTGTGCGATAGCGATTTGCACAGAGCTCATCACCTTTCTAAAGAAGCATGTCTTTTCTTGTAAGGCATTCTCCATTAGTGCCTTAATGTCGCCCTGAGCGATTAAGCTGTCCAACTGAAGTACTATCTAGCGCTAGGTAACGGCTCATGCGGATGGATATCGGACGTGTATTGGAATAGTAAACAAATCTAGTGATATTAATATTGCACTTATGAAACCTGATCCCAGTGGGCTCAACATGTAGAATCCACGTAGTAATCATGTGTATTTGTCGTGAAGTGGTGGATCCACGAACTTCCACATGATATACGTGTGGATTCAAAGAGTATTTAATCACGTGGAATAGATGTGTCAAAGACAAGTGGAAAAGACGAATAATTTTAGGACCCATTTGTAAGTTATTATTTATATTCTTTTTTAACTTTATACCAGAAATATGGGCATATGTTAACCTGACAGCCCCAGCTAGACATGTGCTAGATATGACAAGCTAGTGTGTTTCACAACTTTTGGTGCTATCGATGAGCTCTGGGGATGATGATGGTTTGTGGCTTACGACTGCTTGGTTACTATCGGGACTGGGGTCTCCTGGGATAATGAGTCGGAATTCAGGTGAGATACTCTCCAGACGTAGGCGGTCCGTGGTTGAGACCCGGTGGTGGGGAGCGCTGTCATGGGCCTTATCCAGCTCTTGAGAAACCGCCTTCCTCACTTCAGTTTCGTACCAATTTATTTTGCATAATTATGATTTAATATCGAAAATACACGGTACACGGTTTAAATTATTATTATTGAAGACGAGATGTTTGTTATTTTATGCGTCATTCTGAACTAGAAATATTTGATTTACGAAATACAAAACTGATTATAACATTGTTCGCAATATTCGATTGGCGTGATTTGCTGCAGTTTTGTTAAGTTGAGATTCATTTGCGATATTTTTTGACAGTTTCTAGGTTTACAAGTGAGTGGTATTTAAATGTTATTCTTTTAAAGAAAATAAGTTCACTCAAGAGTTTACTCAAAAGCTGCTTGCCGTATATAATTTGGTCATGGTTCATAATTTTATGCTGAAACCTCTTTTATCGCTCTCAGCAAAGTGCCAGCCGTTGCAGCGGTATGGCTACAGGCACGCCTCTAGCTTATTGGGAGCCTTGCTCCTTAATACACCACATCCATCTTATACACACGAAATCGTTCATCTGTCAGAAGTGCATGAAAATTTGTAGTAGCAGTGTCCGGGATATAGTGAACAATTTGACAAGCAGGTGAATTCTCTCTCACTCTGTAGATGTATATGATGTGGACATCAATGATCCAAACAACTAACTAATTAATCATTTATTAGAATATCATCGTCCATCTGACTCGATTAGTGACACGCTACTTATGTCAATACATCATAGTACCAGTTATTTCATACTATTTCTGGTGTCACCAATCAAAGCTCTATCAACAATTATCGATGCCAATGTCATATACTTTTGAACACCTCGAACGTTACAAAACTATCGCTCAGAAGACGACGATGGCAACAGTTCCATGTGTATCAACATTTAATCGTAGAAAATATAATCACAACAATCAACGTAATTGATCTAAATTGCTTCAAGTTCTAATCAAGTCGATAGAATAGTAAAAAACATCATTTATCATTAACCTTATCACTCATGTTAGGAGTTGAAATGGCTCTCGCCTTTTGTTGTCCAGTTATGTGCAGCTAGGCGGCAGGTTATCATGGGTAACCGCAAATAAAAACAGAAACATGAGTGATGTGGTATATAAACACCATCATATGGACTGATTAGAAAACTGAAGTAAAAAAACTTAAGCCAGACTAAAACATGATGCATATAAGTTTACAACTGACCATGTGTGTTTATTTCGTAGACATACGATGCAGAGGACTTGCTTTCAAGGATAGTATCTCTAATACATTAGGGTAAACGGTTGCGTTGGTGCCGAACGTTGGTTATTGCCAGCCGGTGATGGATCTTTATTGAATTGCCTACATTGTGATAACGGGAATAATGTGATCACTAAAGCATTATATGTAATGGGCGATAGAATCGTTATAATACCAAGGCATTCCTATGCAACATCAGTAAGCAGATGTTATCACTTGTTTAGTGTTGTTACTCTATTCAGAAAGTACAAAGATGAGTAATATATTATGCTACTAGTAAACTTCAATGTGTAATAAACATAATGGCCATGGATGGAATGGTCATGATCCTATACTAATAAGAAATATATTCTTAGAGAAGTAATACAGTTAGCTCTCGCAGCAGGCGTAATAGTGTAGCTAGTGATACCCTCTTAAGTTGCTTTTGAATAGTTCTCTGAAGGAAGACCACTCGACGTGCAGTTTAATGTTGCTAGTTAGGAATGATTGAATTTGCTTAGTTCAGCAATATGACAAGTTGCATATTGTTACGTATATAAAAGCTGATGAAATGAGGATCAATTTCTAATATCGTTAAAAGCAAGTTGAAAGTGCGAAAAATTTAAATCTATATTTAAAAGATAAATGATATTCAATATTATTAGAATTTGCCCATTTAAGAATGTCACAATGTTTAGGTGGGGACAGATCTCTGTGCAAAACTTTCGCCTCCTTGAAGGCAAAGAACACAGCTTTTGCATGACAAACCACATATAGGTGGATTTGCTGATTTTAGGGGAATACATTATGCTTGAATTAAGCAATTTTATTATCATTACACGAGGTGACTATGCTCTATGTTATATATATAGCTGTTATTCTCTCTAGGCAATAGTAACGCTACAAACAAAAGCTGTTAGAATCAATACGATTGAAAATATTCCCCCCTAGAGTAGAGCTTGCTTAGTTGTACATTGTGATATCTATGAATGAAACCCACAAGTGTTTCTAACATTACGCATGTGATATAGATGAAAAAGTAACACACCGATTTTTTCCGATCACGGAAACAATACAATCTGATTTCCATGATGTGGCATTATATGCACGGAAGATTTATCATTCGATATTGAAAATAAATCAAACATGGCTATACCAGCTTCCTTGTAAAAAGCTGTTAACTATTTGCAGAATCTAACAATGCTGCGCTTCTTATGACCTTCATGTTTTGTATGAGATTTATAGGAAAACAAAAATGACCGATTTCTCATTTTCTGTTCATTCAAACCCCACGGCACACTTCGTAGATTTACCGCTAGCCTATAAAGATCACTTGTGCATTAAATAATGTTAACAATACATAACGGTTATGTGTGCTTCAACATCAACGTATTCGGTGTTTCGTAAGTACTTTGAAAGCAATTCCGTATTATAAAGCAATTTATCCGACATCGCTTTTATGTGATTAACTCGTCAATGTATACAGAGTGACTGCATTCACAAAGTAGTTCATTACGTTGTAGGGAAATTCAGCTTGCATGCGATGTGCTAGAAATCAAGGTCATGCAAGATGTGCTGTTAAATAACAAATGTGCTGTTAAATAACATTGAAAACTTTCCGTGACTTTGTTGGCCGTTGCTATTAGGAGAGTAAGATAGCGAAGTAATGTGTATATAGGTTTTGCAGTTGTTAGTATCATGATGTTTCTACATTTATTATTGCACAATCACGTGAGATGTGTACTGCTTGACAACAGACGAAATCGCTGAAGAGGGAGAAACCTTCGGTGTCAATTGGATTTTCCAAAAATAACACCCTCAAACGTCAATCGTGCTTCGTTCCTCGCCGACTTTTTTAACTAGTGACGTGGGTTTTTGCCATTAATGCAGTTTGTTTGGCAACTTCATCGGTTTATTGTGATATATTTTGTCATGATTAGACTAATGGAACGTTGGTGAGCAATTAAAGAATAGTATGATGGTCCTGGTTCCTGGTCCAAGTTATTGTACTGCAATTGTATTCAACTATTAAACCAGGCAAAAACAGTACAATTGTTTAGTAGAAATGCACCGTTTGAAGATGGACATGCTTTCGAATAAGTTAAACTTAACGAACAATGCTATATTATACATGTCTTGATTACTCACGGGTAGAAAAAATTAACAACCGCAATCTGTAACCAAGAAGCTGAGTGCAAATAGTACAATAACGATACTAGTACTAAGACCAAGAACGAATGATTAGACGTGTTAAACCAGTTGGGTAACCAGTTGATGTAGGTATTTCCATCGGTTCCACATACTGATTCATAACCGGCAACACGCACCAAGGGATAGACACCAAGGAACAATCGACGGGAGACGATGCTATCACACCCACTTCAACCAAATACCAAGCTAATGGTAATAATAGCCATAGTGTGTTCAATTATATAATGCGAGTCCGCGTGGGAGTAATGAAGCGATTGTGCTGTTTTTGTATGAAGGGCTGAATTGTTTGATTGAATAGTGCGTTGCTCTCCTAGCTGTATTTTTAGTACGTAGATAATTGGCAAGACAAGAAAGGATGGATATAATTAGTTTTAATGGACACTGTCGTAGCGCTTCGTCTAATGTAAAATTCATCCTTACTAATGAAACGGGGGTCGTAAAAATAAGCGTGATATAAAATGTTAATCTAGAGCCAACATAGTGGTTCTTTAGTAAAAGGGGCCGTTGATATGTGTCATATTAGGTGTTATATGACGGTCAATTTTTATTTAGCACGAGAGGCATTTATTCTTGAGCGCGGGGTCACCGACAATCACATTGTTCCTAAAATTGTGATGTTATGCCACTATATTTACTTAAACTTCCATTTTGCTTCCCGTCGAGTGTATTTGTCAAAACAAACGCTCATTCGCGTATGATTCAGGCAGAGAATGAAGCATAAAAAATTACATATGTAGCCTGCTAACAGCAGTAGCATTAGAAGTGGCTTAAGTTGCGGTTTATTCTACAACGATTGTTCAGTTATTGCACCAGCGGTAATGCATATTACTTGAAAGGCCAACTAAAATCGCCTATTACAACTACATGCATTGCTGTGTCAATGGTTTATATGAGCAATATGGATGTGCTCTGCTGTTATTTGGATTCTCAAATTCCTCAATAATTGCTACAATAATTTGGATAATCATGCAAGAGTCATGCAATTTTCATGGATCAGAATGCCTTGTTCTTCTTCTTTGGTTATTAAGTTACTTTAACTAAGTAGAGATAATAACTATATGGGGCGATTTTTGTAATTTTGCGTTCATGCTGTCATGACCCGTGCCTATCTAACGCAGTATCAGTAAAAACACGCGATGACAGAAACATGTAGCCACACAACAATAGACCCATTGAAGTTATGCCTTAAGATCTACCGTTTTTGACAATGCAGGGAACAATTTTGACACAGGTCGCTAAAATGTGCTAATAACCTAAAAGTTTATAAATACTTTTTGACAAGTTGAAGTGGTTTTAGCTTAAGTCTCATGACCCAGTAAAATATTACCATAGCAGTTCATACTCAATTCGTGTATAAATGTTACAATAACAAATAATTAAATGAGAATCGCAAATAGTCTGTCTGATATCGAACTAAGAATTTTCCGGTGATTTTCTAGTACAAACAACACCCTTTTCTCGATGGATTAGATGCTAGTAAGGCATGGTGATTTTAGCTTGACTACTGTGTTGTAGAATTACATGACAAAATGTGTTGGCCCGATAAACAGCTGTTCTAATCCAAAGCTATTTCGCATCCAAGTGGCGTTGCAATATGTCCATTTTGTGATTCTCATAGCATAATCTTGTGCAAGGAGACAATTTTTGTTGAACACCGCAGCAATGGCATGGCATTCTTGAGCATTATTGGCTGAGCAACGTCAGATTATTAATGTCATTATTTGTGGGGTGATAGTACACTGAGTATGTAAGAACAGTATGCGCAGTATTCATATCATCATGATATTTAGCCAGCCACAGATCGTTGGATGGTGATTAAGGTTTCATGACACATAAAAAGCAAAGAAAACATGGAATGTAGCAATCACCGTTAGTGCCTAAATGCCACCTTTGGCGATAAACCTGTCACCAAAGATAAAAATAGTCATCTGAAGTGTAACCTTGCAGATGATGGAACCCACACAAAAGACTAGGTAAAACGCTCGTGTTGGTGGATATAGGATGATCTTGCCGTGAAATTACCTAAAAGTGTCCTCTGTCTGGTAGACAGGATATACAGCGACTTATGATATCTGATCATGCTTACATTCCATTTAGCAGTAGTGGTAAGTAGTGATGAATTTATAATGCATATCACAATTAATAGTGTATAAGTAGTTAACATTTCAGAACCATCATGCCATCATAGCAATTCTGTGTTGGCTTTCGTAGATGCGACATAAATATTCACATGGGGTTCCTTTTTCATTCTGACTGATGCGCCTTCCAATCAATATGACAGGTATCACAATATCTCCGATGCATAAATCAATTATATGACCCTATATTGCAATGAGAGAGGTTAGCAGAAGACAAACTTTGTACATTAAAACAAATCACATGATTCAAATAGAAAACGCATATTATCTGGTTAAAAGGCATGGCAGCTTTCTCAATACGCTCCCATTATAACATATATTTAGTAATAGTTGCTATGGAATCATGGTGCGGTGTATCAGTGCTTGTGAAGCATCGTTATAATAATTCACAATCTGAAATATTTATTGACGCAAATATTAATTATTTCTGCGTTCATAACTACAATAGTCTCATTATTATGCTCTGAATATCACACGGTCTCCCTTCGTTTAGTCAGCCAGGAGTCAACATAGTAGTGGTATCGCAATACGCAAATGAATATCATGACGATAAAACGCCCACTTTAATCAGTAGCTAATAGTTAACGATGTACATAAGCGCATAAACATATTGCCACAAAATAAAACGTAGTGTCATTGCATCGAAACCATAGCATAAAGACACATTACCGTAGCATAACAAATTATTACCGTTGCAGGGGTCGACAAGCTCTTCTACAAGCAATGTTTGCATTCCATCAATTATTCAATACTTCCTGTCACATTATTGGATAAACATAGAAGGGCGCTGGCGCCTAACAAATTGATGGAATTGTGTAGCACATCATTTATTATTAACGTCACCGCTTGTGTTAAGAGATTAAAATACACCAGGAGACCTGTCCAGCTTGCCCTTACTGTGGGTACATACCACACTGCTGCGGGTATCTAAAGCTAGGCGCCTTCTACAACAGATACACAGATGCTACAATATATCAAAACCATCAAGTGGAATTATTTGAAAACGTCATTAGTTGTTGTTATAATGATGCAACCACGTATAGCACGAATGTGTGAAGCCTTGAAAGCTATGGTCAATCGTAGAAAGCGCGAAGGCTACTTACATGAAAGCGAACTTTTTTAATAGAAATGATCGCACAAGAGCAACACGCACTAGCCATTGGTCAATTATAAGTTGTACTATGTATTGATAATAGATACCTGGCTATGATTCAGACAAGGGAATAGGATTTACAGGTGTCTAAGAATGAGTACCTGCTACAGATCTGACGGCAAAACGATGGATTATTTTCGCTGCAATTACAGCTGTAATATGTTGCATTAAATTGCCATACCCGTTAGGGGTTGATTCCTGCCACTTAATACAATGTATCATGTCAATTCCGATTAACTCATGCACGTTATTATTCTAGCTTCAAATGAATAATGAAATGCATGAATATACATTAAGGCTCTTAGGGCATGCTGGCTGCAATTGTGTTTATTTCAATATACATGCAATAGTACCGTGGATCATAACATGGCTTCTGTTGATGCATGTGATCAGTCGACCAGTAAACATAGCAACCACAGTACACCCGTTTAACTCAATCATTCAAATTTACACACATATCTATGTCAGATGATTATTAGCCGCCATTGTGCACATTGCCATTATAACTTCAAAGTACACCGGCAGTGCTACGGCGGGAATGATTAGTTGCTGAATGTGCTTTCTAAGCTTGCATGAAAAGGAGCTTATAAGGTCCATCCTCAATATTTGCCAATTTCGTACCCTTTACCCTCATTAGCCAGTGTCGTTTATATAAAAACGTGATATTGGCGTCACAGCTACTAGCCTAGTGTTTATTTCTCGTCCTGTCACTGCAATATTACTAATTGATGCTCCTACTAATAGACCCTTCTTAATGTCGCGGATGGATTACAACAAAACACATTCGTAAAATTAAGGTTATTGTCTTTGTGTACTGACTATGATGCAAATTTTCAGAGTATGTGAACATCAATGAAGGGCACGCAGAACAGATAGCAACTTTGATTAAGCTGTATTTATTTAAGTGGCAAAGTCAACTATAAACGCTGCCACAGACATTTATCGGTTTTATTTCATAATGCATTGGTGGGTACATTCATGTTAGATGTACGCAATTGATATAAAAGATCATAGTAGGGATCAATGCATACACTAAATCTTGTTGGGAATGCTTAGGCAAAATCATTCAATGAGACTAAGGTTCGTATTAATTAGACCAAATAAACTCGAGGTCTTCCAGACAACTAGTCGATAATCTCTCAAAATTATAAAGTAGCAAAATATTAACCATTTTAATCCAATCATTAGAATGTCTGCGAAACAAATGAGAGGTATATCAATATGCTCTCCATCCATATGACCTGCCACGCATTTTATCGGTTCCCACAAGAGGCTTTGTTGCATTCTCTCCTGCATGGCAAGAATGTATTTATGTTTTGAGATTCTGCATTTCTTTATACGCATCAGGGCATAGCTTAGATAAGCTTGAGATACCCGTTAGAATGATTCAGATATCAGCCAATGATGTTCCATTTAGTTAGCGAGAACTTGTTCATTTCACATCATTCATAACAATGTTTGCATAATACTTCTTTGCTTATAGATATTATAAATTAGCAAGGCCTTTGCCACAAGTATGTGAATGTAGCGGTTTATATAGCGGCTTGCTTAATTCCGTAAAAGGAAGATTGCATGACAACATTTTGCGTTATGCTTCCTTTGCTAGGTTCAACAGATTGTTTTCCTTTCAACTTATCTCCTGTGAATTAGAAGGACCAGGTTGCATTGCAATGGCACCATTTATCAGACACGCCTTGATATTTTGTATGTATCTAATTGGCACAAAAGCCTACTTGGCTTACAATATAAAAAGATGAGACCATTTGTGACTTTCTTGATTAATTAATAAATAATTTACAATGAAAGACTCGCTATCACGATGTGGGCAATTCAATAAACATGCATCACTGGCTGGCAATAATAAAGCCGCCTGAAGAAGATGAATTAGCTTGTATTCTGTGCCCAAATTACAAGGCGTGTATGAAAAATCTCACTATTGCGATGAAACATGGGTAATCTTAATGTCGTTGCAATTGACAGATGTTTCTTATGCTTGACCAAGACATGCGATGGTTTGCCTGACATAATGCAGTAACAAGCATGTTAAACATGAGTATTCAAGTTAATAATGGCTGACATTTTAAACGTGCGTAATAATTAATGATTTTGTTACAGGAGCATGGCTGGAATGGTGAATACCACATGCATTTAATTTTCATTTTTACTTGGCAACTTTACATGACATTTATGGATGAAACAATAAAAATTGAGCCTGTAGTGGGAACCGACATAAAGGGTGGCGTAATATAGCGACGGAGAGCATATTTATTCACACATGACGTGTAGCACAAAGATGGTCAAAATATATTAGCGATAATGCATCCCAATGCGTTCCAACCCATTTCAAATGGTACCGATCTTAGCCATAAGGCCTCTTATGAGTGTTATTGATCTCAGTGAAACCAAAACAAAACAAACGTATTTGAGACTCTGCTGATGGTATTCATTCAAACCATATTGCACAGTCAAGTAGAAACACAAATTCTTGTTACTTATCCACTTCATAGGTGATTGATGGAGTAAGCCGTCGGCTTCGACGGATCTCCTTCCTTGCTGACTCCTAGTGATGTCGAGGATGAATTTGTCTACGATGACTGTCGAGGCCGATCCTAGACCGACATCTCCTGTGTCAGTCAGGGCAGACAAAGGCGTCGTCTGGTGGCGTTAGGTTCACTGCCGCTGAGTGCCGCGCTCTCCTCCGCTCTTTCTCCGGTCAGTGCGGTGTTGCTCGAAGTACGTCAGGCCGTCGTGGCAGGTCTTCCGCCACAAAGCTCTGTTTCTGGTGTGTCGCTTCTATCATAGGTTATATATAACTGCGCGTCATAGTTTGAAGTACATTTACCTATATTCGTTCTTCATACTGCCTTAATTATCTGTGTTACATATTCATGGGCATGAATTTGACAAGTGTTGTGTTGGAGATATTAGCATATTTACCGTCCCCTACGGATATCACCATTCATGACAACTCTCTGGTATGTGAATGCGTTGATCATTTCAGAAAGTGGACACCAATCCTTACGTGAGGAAAATTACTGCCAGCAATCATTCGCAGGATACATCCGATACACTGTACATTGCTGTAAACCGTGATGACGAATTATTAATAATCAACTGTACATATCCGGATTCAATTGACGGTAGCAACAAAAACTTAACATCAACGTTTATTGGTATGGCATAGTTTCTGGTCACTGTATCAGTGTTTGTCAGTGTACGTGTTGTGGCTGCATCATCAATCAATGGGGTAAACCTACCCTTGTCTCCTCCTCAAGCATCAAAGTCTTGTATCTGCCATAAAGTTCCATAAACTCATCACATCTGCTAAGATAAGCAATGGAACAAAATATAATATTTGAGCGAGCAGGAGGGATCTGACGAAGTCGATGAAATTTCTGCCATTTGTCATGAACTGGCGATGAGATATCAAGTGATTGAGATAAATGAACGTATGATAAATAAGTCATCGTCGCTTAATGCTCATGAGGCGTCAATAACACATGAGTTGTGAGGTAACACCCATTGATAAATTAAATGGGTAAACGCATTGATTAGTAATGGTTGCCACATTGACATAGATTAAAGTGTAATAATCGGATGAGTACTATGTGCGCGCTTCTATCGTGTCACTCATATAGAGATACACAGTCTTGATTAGGGATTGTGCTATTTTGCACCCGTATGACCATCCATTGTTAAATGTAAAAGTGCTGCATGTGGGCCAATGCATCACGTTTGATCGCAACATAGACGTTAAACCGGCCATTATTACCTTGGTATTATCCCCCATAGTTCTCTTTCCAGGCAGTTGAGTAAGCACCAAATAGTCCAAGTAAGTTTTGCCACATATTGCAATATATCTAATCGTTTTTAACTTATCACAGTCATCACCACGCTCATGTACCGTGTTCACTGGTTGTACCGTTCAGAACTCATAATCTTTAACAGAACATATAAAACTTTGGTGTTATAACACATTGGATGGCCTTTTTCATTAAACATCGCGCTATGACGCCCCTCCCCACATGCATGAAAATAACCCCCTAAAGGTGACTAGTGATGTTTATTGCATGGGTAAACATTCTTTATAGTTTTCCATATTACCAGCTAGTTGTCGTCAATTCGAATTACTGTGGCATCTA
The DNA here is from genome assembly GCA_034190875.2 of Urechis unicinctus. Taxonomy (NCBI): domain Eukaryota; kingdom Metazoa; phylum Annelida; class Polychaeta; order Xenopneusta; family Urechidae; genus Urechis; species Urechis unicinctus. The sequence continues at coordinate 16,822,725 of CM067358.1, forward strand.
CATGGACTGGAAGCGTGCCTGATACTATGCTTTCCGCGATAATGTACGTCAGGTAATGAGTTCCCTGGGGACAAACAACATCGCGAAACATCGCAGACCCCGTGGGTCAATGATCATATAAATACAGCACAAGCCAGATAATGCTCTAAGGCCTCACTGGATATGTATGCAAATATATGCAATGTTAGTCATATATTGCTCTGTGTACTCATTAGATCTGTATATAACAGTGTGTATGCTTTAAAAACTTTATTGCATATTCATATGCATCATCATACATTGCATGGTAAGATGTTTAGGTACACTAGGTTCACAGTACCAAAATGATGGAAAGTGTAATGACAGTTACATCCGTGTGAGTGCCGTGTGTACCTTAGACGGTACGGATATCAATTTGATAGATTATTTTGTAGCAAAGCATTCAGCATTTATTGAATAGAAAAGCCAAATCACAGCGAGCCCAAAAACATAAGAATTTAGACTAACGCTTCGTTGCTGTGATTGATAACTATGCGACCAACACTCTCTTTGAATACACGGTGAACAAATAGATGCTGAAAACGACAGCAGCATCATTCAACGAGGCTGACGGGGGTAATTCTAACAATGAAAATGACTAATATGAGGCCAGTCCTAAATGTTATCCTAATACAGGGACACCAATTAGAAAACTACAAAGCACATGATCATACCAATTACCGGTCTAGAGTCCATGCGACATAGCCCATATAACTGCCTATAGCATACGAACCCCGCAAATCCCATTCTATTGCCAGATCAAGATATCACCGCAAATCTGCTACCCGTTGCGTGGCAATGATATTGCCCGATTAGTGCTCTTTCTTTTCATATTATGATATTTAAGCTGCACCATTAGCAATTATTGGAATGGTTTTGTTGATAGTAACCATAATGTAAGACAATATGCCGTTGAGATTTACCAGGCCAGACGGGAAATGCTGTTGTGATCTTCAGCGCCATATGTTTAATCGAGCGCGGATTATCGGCAACCACTGTTGGCTCTCTTATTACTTGCACTACTCATGATTGTAGTAGTAAATTGTAGAAACCAATCAGCCCTCAGTTACCACCCTACCTGGACGCTGATGACGACCCGTGGCAATATCAGATATATTAAGTGTTAGTAATCGCATAGTCAAGTGGTTAATAAAGGGAAAAACACGAGGACACGGATAATCCGAGTGTTTTTCCATAACATGGTAGAAAACGATAAAGTGATATGTCAGAATCCATTGTGACATGCGGTGATTACTTAGTGAAGCCTGATTGTTGAGCAATGATGAACTAGTCTCCATGATTTATTTTGCATAGTAGCTGTAGAGCTACACGTTGGAAAGCACGGTAGGTATGTTAAATGTTTGCAAACCTTACAATAAGCATATTGTTTGTGCTAGATGTCATAACTGTATCATTAAATGTACCGATTGCTACCAAGGGTACTGTTTGATATATCGCACCACACCTGATATCCTAGTGGTAAAAAAATTACAATTTTTGCAATTATATGTTCTCCAAAAGAGGTTGACACTTAATTATTAATATTAAAAAGACCCTTTAGGACTAGTCGTGTGTGTGTGCCTATTAGAGCAATTAAGATTGCGGACTGGTGAATATTTCAAAAAAATGGTGATATAAAAGATACCCTAAATACGAATATACGCATATGACGATGTGCCTCCAAGCAAACGGGTTTATAGCCACGTTAAGAGGGCTCACTTCGAGTGGCCCTGTGGTGATCGCGTTCATAATTATTGTACATAGCAATCGTAAGGTGGCGCTACCGTGACACAACCCAAAAGCACATAAGAATACTGGGCTGACGTCACTGCGATTGATGAGAGCGAGAAAAATTTCGGTTCGCAGAGCATTGCAGCTGCCAAAACACGTCGCACAATAGGCTTATGAATAGCAAAAAATATTTAATAAATGTCAACCTGATAAATTACCCGATCTGGGGTACACCTATCGAAAACAGTTCGCCTCTAACAGCGTCCGCGCAGTTCACGATCCTCGATCTTTCATGTTCGCACTGTGGATGGTAGTTATAGATTGAAAATAACTGTCTGAAGCGAGGGAACTGGCCTGGGGTCGACATTAGCATCGTTTAGCATGTCGGGGAGATGTGAAGGCATAGCTACGCTAAGCTGCGTGACGTTTATGAAATTACACGAAAGACATCCCCGACATCAGACGACGATACCATGAAATCAACAAAAGCACTTGGGACTGTTGATTCAACGTCTCGCGGCTCGGTGGCTGTTTAAGATATGGAGTCACCTGATTTGGTTAAATCGACTACAGCTACATATTAAACAGAGAAATCCACGGGGTTTTGGGAGATGCTAGGATGATACACTTCGGCTAGCGGGTGGCGTCTTCGCATATTTCCTCGAACGGAAGACTCGAGTGAGTGCTCTTAGTGTAACTGTAAACTCTTTCAAGCTATCAGGAGGTGACCACATGAGGTTATGTATGTTCTATTCTGTCTATAAAATGGATCGATGAACACCAAATATTTTCCAACAAGCGTGCCCGAACCGATATAATAAAATGTGACACCGAGTCTGTATTGCCATCAATATCCTATTGGTGCTCTTATTGCCACAGCCAATAAGCTCATTTCAGATATATATTATCTTTATGGCTACTTTGCACCAGTATTTGTTGACGAGAGAGCAAAACTCTGTGAACTAGTTGTATCAACGGTAATGAGCAAAATACATTTCGTTCGTAACTATCTTACGGGTGAGTGGTCCGTTATTGGCCAACTCAACTGATCGAGAAATACTACACATGGCTTATGAAGGGATCAGCCAGAGAAATATCGCTACGTCAGGTCGTAAGATGGTCGTGTGATGCACATCAAAGTATTCTGACAGTGGAGTGATATTATCGGTGGGAGTGGCCATTATGTATACCTTCACATATATGTCATAGTTTGCATGTTAATCGGATCCAATGTTGTGTACCTAAGCGTTTCGCTGGCTCTGTGGTGGATGTCGTTCTTTGTTCTGAGGGTGAAATAGGCCCGGGCTACGACATCATTAATGAATCTCTCCCTATATAGTCATTATCTCTTCTAAGCTAAATTAACCCGTCAAGAAAACAACATCAGGGAAATTACATCACCTTTCGTTACGCCGAGTAGGATAATCTCACTTTTTTTACAGATTGCGAGAATGACCAATGATCCTGTCTGATGAAGCTTTGGAGAATCCTAATAGGTACATAGCACAGCCATATTGCTCTTCCAGTTAATCAGTGCCCCATTAGAGTCCTGTACGTATTAGCTTCATCATATAAACCACAAAGGAAGAAAATAAGGGGTTCGATCACATATCAAATGAAGGCGCAATCAAGATAGTTAATTCAATAACACAGTGGATACTGCAAACAACATGTATTGAGGTTATTTAATGCCTAAGGCTAAAATGTTCTGTAAACTGATGGGATAGACGAAATTCTAAACCTAATGTGTCAATATTGTATTGATAAAAAGTAATACCAAAAATATACAATAAGAGTACCTCATTAGAATGTATAAAGTTACACTTTTCGGCGATTCGGTAAATTTTCTATTTTGATTCCATTTTTTGGAAGTTGCTAAAACTACTCGTTTACAAATCGTTCATGTTATTGGGAACACAAAATCATTGCTGATTAATCGATAAAGGCGCGTTGAAACCTTGATATTGTTTGCAATCAAATTAAAATGAATATCAACAATTTTCCCGTATTATGGGTCTAACTCAGGCCGTTTTCAGCTTAGGATGTATTGTAGCATCTATTATGTACCATGTATAAGTTAAAATTTACGTCCCGTCAAAAATAAGAAATGGAAACTTACAAAGGTCAAAATCACAGTTGAGGTCACCGATTTTACTCGAGTTTTTTTATATTATTTCAAAAACATAGTAAGGAATCGGTCGATAGATTGTTTTTTGAAACAGAATTTAGAGGATTTTTTTTTATAAAATGCACCTTTAAGGAGGTGATTGATTTAAATATCACTCATGTCATTTACTATCTCGCCATAATATTATATCTACCGTTATGCGAAAATGCAAGGCAAAAATGCAACTAAAATACTCTAATATGAATTGTCTACCATTTTATTACCTGGTGGTGCCCTGAATAATTAACAAAGTATATCTGGCATCGTTTATACAGTTGATTCATTGCTACTTGTATTATCCTACGTCTTATGTGGTAAAGATTGTTTGAATCGCTTATTTGTCTATCGGCACATTCTGTGGAATGGATAATCTGATTAATGTGGTGATTTTAACAGAAAGTAATAAGGGATAACGGATGAGCCAACGTCATCAATCTGGGTGTTCCACTTCGTACTAATTAACTGTCATCGCATATGATTTGGTCTACAAATTATCAAACATCGACGCTATCGCATTGCATTACAACGAATTTATGGCCGCAAAATCGTGCAACTTATAGCAAGTAATGAGGAACCACCATGGGAAAAGCTGATTATAATTTAATCACCCTATGCGAGTGACATTCTGCCGAATTCGGCTTTTTCAGATTACTTCCAGGATAATATACTGGCAATATACTGTGAAATGAAAGCTCTAGAGTGACATCGGTTGTAATGGCATATGCATCATTCACATCCCTGGCAAGTGTAAATAGCAACGGTCACTGAGTGGGTATTCCAAATATCGGGTGGTACAGAAAAGAATCGCTCTAGCAACTGAAAGATGTATAATATATCATTGAAACATACATGACACGGAACACTGCGCCCAGATATGAAGTGTCTATCATATCTTCATAACATTAACATACCAAAGGATTACAACCATTAAACAACCATTTCTGTTGGCCAGAGTAAGCCTTAACTTTAGTCGAGCTCACCCCAAGTGATGTACTGTGAGTGGTCGTTACAACCAAGCTGTTTTCGATCATGTGTCCGCTAAATATTTGATCTGATAATTGGAATATTTTGATAATGCAAACTAGGTATATTTTTATTGCAACCAAGCAATCTTGTCAATTCAGGATGTATACCATCTGTATACGATGGCATCGTTTAGATTTGTGTTAAAATGAAATACGCAGACCAAATGGCAAGATTCGCTCTGCACAAACGCTCTATCGTGTTCTATAATCTACTTTTTATCTTGAGACACAGCATATCAATGTAATGCAACATGTTCAAGTGCAAAAGAAAAGCTTTGAATTGAACATCAAAGTGGAGATGGGGGGGAGGTTCATTACTAACTTCTTACATCAGAAATGCCCTGCAGAGCTAACAACTCTATGCCCATTTAAATTAGTTGTAGGTTACTGTACCCAGGTGGGGTAGCCGGATTGTGAACTCGGGGTTATCGATAATATTGTGCTTTACATCAGATAAATATTCCATTAAAAACTATTAAATGTGACATAAACCTCCTTATTTGCTGCTTCATCAGCTAAACGTACCAATAACAAAACGACACACTGATGAAAGTATGCCGATGTAAGTTCAATGCAGAAAATTATTCAGTAGGTGGAGTTGACTTATTCAGTATTCATATCATGACTATGTGCGGGTGCTTTAATAGATAAATAGTTGTACCGATCAATATCATTCATAATCACCCAACCTAGCCAATACTAACAAGCACAATTTGGAAACATACGCAGCCTGTTAACACAGCGGTGTCATAATACCATCGAATTTCACTGATACTTCAGTTATCATACAAACGATAAAATTAATTTCCTTCGTTGACTAATGTTGTGTGCTAAATAGGTGCTATTACTGCCATTATCATCCTCCCCTCCCCTTCCCTTCCGGGTGGTTATGTCAGCTGCCGTCAGCACCCGGAACCACTGTTGTCGAATATCTTCATTTGTAACAAGGCGATAATTCCGTTATACCGTCAGCGTGTTGTTGTTGAATCTGGAAGCTTTGGTATCTCATCATTATAATTCCAACAGTCTCTGGCCCCTAACTTCTATTGATTCATTGGTCACATTACGAACAGTCAACGAAACATTCGATCATTATAGGTTAAATTAATGTCAATACATGTTGGCGATTGATGTTTCTGCAGATAATTGTATGGACATCGTTATCATTTCTACACTACAGGCTCAAATAGATTTGCTGAGCTTCTGATAGTCCACTTTTTCAGTAGGCGTGTCTGACAAATGACGCTGTTTCGATGCAACCTGGACAATTAAAATTTTGATTAAAATCACACTTAACATGTTCACGTAAATGCGCAAATGCATCACGGAAAGTTATACCGTCTTCCCTATAAATAAGGTATGAATTTCCTTATAATGACCGCTGCATTCATGTATTTATAGAATATGAATAACTTAATTTCTCACCACCATATATCTTCATGCATTATGAATAGTTGCAATCTTAACATTAAAATGCCCAATAAAATCGCAAATATGCAATCATCAACGCTTTGGTTGAAATAATGCAAGCATGTTTAACTTTGAGGATCGAATTTGGCATGTCCGTCATCTCAAACGTGAGTTAATGCGGATCATGGAAGCTGTGTTCATAACATAATTGAAGCATTGCTGAAATGGCGAACTATATCGTAGCACTTCAAAGTCAATCATACGCTTTAGGGGAACCAGCTGGATAACGTATGATGATGTATTTATAGCTGTCCCCAATGTTTGCTGCGTATGATTTCCCAGAAATGCATTAAAGATAATGCATCCAAATGTTTTCCAGGGATTAAAGGCCAAACTGATAATGGATCGGCTACGAAGTAGGATATTTGAAATTGATTCACTGTGGTCAGGCATTAAGCTTCTTTTCGTCAACGAAACATTGAAGGGATTAACATCCTCGCACTTGGAGCAAAGAGTGTATAGCTATAAACTCTTTGATAGCTTCACTTTATAGATCCAGAGCATCCATCAGGCTAATTTGTTGAGTGTCTTCATTCATCTGCCGTCTTTCTACCATGACACCTTCCGATATCACCGCTCACGGTAATATGTCATTTATTCATGATCATCGTTCAGTGGCAGTTTATATGGTCATAGAGTTATTTTTGTTGCTAGTGCTGATTATCGAAAGAGGCTGGTGGGTGAGCTGTCAAGGGAGTCCTGGGCAAATCAGCTTATATACCCTTTAGAAGCAACGTATCTCATAATTGAGGAATTTAATCATCTGGGACCAACACTGAGACATATTACCGAGTTCAGGGTTTATATCTCGCGTCATTATCAGTTCACAACCTGACAGAATCCACAGTTAACAGACTACGTTTAGCTATGTATTGGATAGGGGCCACTCACTTTTATCCCAAATTTAGTAACCAATGTGCACAATGCATTAAGCGGAGGGGCTATGCATAATAGGTAAAAAAGAACAGTATATTAATCGCGACGAGGGTGTTTACGATAAAAATTAACAACAGCATAGCATTAACAACGCCGGCATTTACAGCACTAAAACTGCCAACCGATGAAGGTTTAATACGTTTGATAATGTTTGGTAAGAGTATTTGGTAAAGATACACGTAAAGCAAAGACCGAGAAAAACATGGAATCCGTACGGGAAAGAGGTCAGCAGGAAACTTGAATAGGTGAATAACTCTTACATCATCTAATTCAGCCGCTGAAACAGTAATACTGAAAAGCTGAAAACGGTACGAGGGTGCTGAGTATGAATGGGATGGGTCGGTCAGTTGGGTGACGAACCTTCATTGACTAGCTTGTGTTCATTTTCAATCATTTCAAATGGAGGACAAAGCATCAACTTAGCGGCAGCTTTCTCCGCCAATAAAATGAAATGTCACTGTACGTGTTTGAAATCAACGACTTGGTTTTATATTGTAAGCGTTTGAATGACACTCCAAAAATTTCCTAAATACACTACTTCTTAGATTTTGTAAGGGTTAATATTTATTAATTACATTATCGACTTGTTTATAAAACGCTGACAATTAAATGTGAAATATGTATTTCAATTAAACCTTTTCCCAAGAAAATCATTGCCATCAAGAATCTATTGTTGGCATAGATGGAGGAGAGACCTTTATGAAATCAGGTTAATTGGCTAATTGTGGTATGGTCAGACAAAACAAAAGCATTTGATGTTAGGTGAAAGAGGAATACTGGTGATGTTAAAAACGCCATGAACGTTGTTTTCTTAGGTCATGCACCTACCATCTTGTAGCTTAACGTCGCATTGCCAAATAATCAATTGTTTGCTGAAGGAATATATTCCGCTAAATGTACTGCAAGCATGCTTCACTATATTTTATATGCAGGTATGATCATTTGACCGATGGAAGCCGTTACTTGACATGCATTACGATAATAGTTGTCCCTGGAAACACGTTACCTGATGTACATCACCACAGAAAGCATAGTGTATGGCACTGTTTCAGTCCGTACAGATGTCCGATCAACTAAATGGACGACAATAAGCTGATGCGCATGAAAAACGGTCAAGGATTATTTATAGAGCCTTACTCTTACAGGCGGGTACAAATTTATACAGTCAACTAGCCATAAATAAATAAATACTCATCATCACTTGTTATTTCAGCAATGGCTGTTACCTCAACTCATCTGTTATTTCTGTGAAATGCGCTAACAAAGCAAATAGATTTATATATGTCATCGTCAGTTCATTGTAAACGTTCTAGCATCGCCATTGTAGTGCTTCAATGTGTTGAACTCAATGTTGCTTCCAATTCATCCTCATTAGATATTCCCTCTTCATGGTATGAAATGTTGTGGATAAACATTAAGTATAGCTGAACGAGTATTTGCAAATGCAAACTGTACCACTAATACTCACAGACACACAGAATGTAACCAGAAACGGTGCCTTAACCATGAATGTTTCATTCCGTCAAAGACATTTGTAGTGGCATATGCACAGTTGATTATTAACCACTGCACATTATGTTTTACAGCGATGCACAGTGTATACGATGTATCCTGCGAAGTATAGTTGGCAGAACATCTTTCCAAGTCAGTGGTGTAACACTGTTTGACACTATTTGAAGGACAATGATGCTGATTACCATGTTATTAACCTCTATATGAGATGTAATTATTTTGATGTCCGATTGCATTAGCGGCTTGACAAGTGTAAAGGCAATAATTACTTGCCTCAACATAGTCAAAATAAACTGTTGTAATAGCTATAGGAGTATATGTGGTGAATGCGGATGTACTACAGCCATTGATCAGTGCGATTATATTGGTTTCACCAGTGTTAAGTATTTCACAGGCAGAAATTATTCCTTTCACGTATTTCATAATGATGTTAAGCAATCTGAGGCTAAGGTAGAACAAGGTATCATAATGCCATCAATACTTAGAACACAGTATGATCAGCAATGTAACGGATGAAATAATATACAAATATATCACAATCAATTATTGGAGTATTTTGCATTTTAACCAACGTCTGGCTCTGTTTGTCAGCCTTGACTTTGAGAGACTAGCTAAATATGTAAATGAAAAATCTCGAGGCACCCAGACGAACTTGTTCAGCTATCAGGTTATTTGGGCCATATCAGACAAAGTCGATACAGAAAAATGTAGAAACAATTTATAAGCGATGACGTGTAAGATGCATATGGCAACATCATGGTGATTTTCATCATTCACTTGTAATCAAGATGCCAATACAAATTTACTAATACGTCAGCATATTCTGCTTTATTAGAGATCGACGCTGCAATATTAGCAGGGTTCCAAGTGATCTTGAAGCAATGGCATCCCATCCTAAAAAGACATGATAACAAAATATATGTATTTACGGAACAAAATATCTTACGCAGGCTACAAAGCATCTTACTTCTTTAAGGATACGACTTTGGCTGACGTTTACACTTTAATTGCTGTATTCATTCTGTCTGTAAATGACACAGTGACATCAATGATGCTGCTAATTTTGAGGCAGTGTATCTTGTCATGTATGTTATATCATATGTCGATGATGTGTAAAGTAACTAACAGTTGCTAGAGCTATAATATCCTTGTCTTGAGCTTTAAGAAATCCGATAGGTCTTAAACCTGAGTACATTTACCGTTACATTGACAGGCGAATTTTCAATCGAATGATATATGGGGTGGAAATACGGCAAAACATTGGGTTTGCTTCCATAAAACACCCACAACATGTCAACAATTCAACAACTACTCTAAAGTGAAATCAGCTTAGAAATATGGCAGCGAACAAAAGTGAACATATATTAGCTAGTAATGTGAATAATAAAACTGCCGTTAAAGCCATTGTTGCTTAGGGCTTTCTTTCAAAACATGTTATTAACTGGATACTGTACATTATGACAATGCTTTGGAAAATTTATTCTGTAGTATATGTAAAGGAATATATCTTTGAACCTCTTTCGACCAGCTTCACTCAATACATTGTAGATTGTAAAGAGGATAAGCCATTGGTATGGGAATCGGATGATTTTGAGATTTATGTTTTTTTAAAGAATAATATATCCGTCCTGAAATTCCCCTGCAAACAACACCCTGAAATAAACACTGTTTTGAGAGGGAATTTCTATCCGTTCCACACGCTGGTTCCTAATTGGTGTTACAAGCCGAGGGACATTCAATGGGTGACGAGACTATCGCAATCACTTCAACAAAATACCAAGCCAAGAGTTATTAGGCTGCAGTTGTGCACTTGATTATAAGGTTTGCAAATTAAGCACAGTTTGCCAGTCAAAACATCCTCAGACCACATGAAACTGACTTAAACGACGAATCACTCACAAAGCCCACCAGGCCATGACAAACACCCGCAAACGTTCACCCCACCATTATCCTACCATAAATTGATACATTAACCCAGACACATGACGCTCAATGCCAATTTCAATTACATAAGTAGTAACGATGATATTGCCATTAAACAACTCAATGTTAACATCTCACCTTATTTGGCAATTATAACAAAGGTTGTCATATTGTCTTTTCTTGTTTGGATGTCTTGTAATTTGACACTTTTGTGGAAAAACAGCCACTCGTTGCCTTTGTCCATATGCCAAGTACCGCACCTCTATTTATCATATCATTTTCCGCGATAGCGAGGTCCACAATTGTAGATGAACGTATGCCTTGTCGACTACAGCACGCGCAGTATATCATCAACCTGCCTACACAAGAGCCGCTTCTCACTTTGGCTGTCATAGCAAAGCCTTAGCCACTGTAATCACTGACAATTGGATCCATTTATGTCATCAACACACTAGCTTACAGATACAGTCAACACATTATCATGGTTATGACTATAGTATGATTAATGTTGTTTTGCTACGCTTCAGCAGATGGTGAAGTGTTGCTTAGTCCATGTGTTCTTGGATATCCGAATGCACATGTCTTTACATACGAAGCCCCGGTCAGCGTAACCACCAACATGCACCTATCATCCCATTTATTTGTCACTTGATGTGTGCTTCCAACATATCTTTAATTCGTCATCAAAAACCAGTGTAATGTTATTGTTTTTCCATGCTTAAGATGATGTTATGTAGAGGAGCAGGTGCATTCAATGAAATTCAACTGCTCAATTAAACTAATTGCAATTATACTTAATTTTCTGATTCAAAATGATATAGCCATGTGAGAAGATTACATAAGCTCGGAAGTGGAAATTAAAGTATGGTTTGGGCTATCCTTGCGCTTGCATGATATATTTAGATTCGTTTGATCGAAGCGCTCTCAGTGGTTTTCTTTGTAGAGCGATGGTATGGCAAGCATGCAAGGTATGGCATTATATTTACTAATACTTGCCTGTTGCATTCCGTCAAGTTATTTGGCCAAAACAAATGCACACCTGCGTTTGATTGTATAGGGATCAAAATAAGAATATTTGATATTTGTATCTAGTAAACAGCAGTGACAATAGAAGTGAGTGCCAATAGATTGCTGTTTTTTATGCATCTCCACGACGTCATTTTTTCTGATCTCCAGCATCCGGCAACAATAAGCAGCAATAAAAACCATAACAAAGGAGCGCAGCATAAAGCAAGAAAACCTAGTATAAGACTTCTGACGAATTAAATATGGTATGTTTCATTAATTTAGTCATGATTAACATTGCAGAACAAATATCCTATGTGATAGAAATCTGGTATGGTTTCTATGATGCACCATAATATCAAAATTTCTTTGTTTATGAGTTCTGACTGATTGGTACTCTCTCGCTATGACAGGTGCCTTAATATATGCGACGCTAAAAACAATGACATAATCATTAAAGATAAAGTACGAGGTAAGAGGAATCTATTTAGGCTTGAATTAAATGAATCGGGACGACACAGCTGGGATAAACAGATGTTCACGAATATTAACATATTTGACAGATACACAAAATATATATTGTGTGTGGGAAAAGCAATAGTATTTAAACTCTTTAATCTTGAATTCCTGCGAATATTTGGGTGTGTTGGCTTATTCTGGTAAGCTGTTTTATTGGGAGAGGTTTATCAGAGTTGCTAAATCCACCATTGATCGTGTGGCTAGTGGATCTCAACCGCGGTGAGTTAATCCAAGCTGACGAAGAGTGGTATTGTGAAATCTCTCTAACGTCTCCAAGAAAACACTCTCACTCATCCTACCTTTGACGCGGACCAGATCGTGGGGTATTAGAGGGACAGGAGCTGATCATCCGTGGAGCATGGTGTCATACACACTTATCTTGTCTCTGCTACGTGAGTATTTGCCAATACATTAGCAGTGTAGTCTTTCATGTTTAGGTCTGAGTCTACCTTGATGAGTTCACCTGTTTTATTTAGGGTTGTCATTTGGCATCGGTGTCGTGACGGTTAAAAATAGTTAACACCTCTTTGGCAGGCTTCATTTGTGATGTGGGATGCTCTGCTGGCCTTGATATCATTTAGTTCTGTGTGGAGAGATGCATAGGCCGTGTTCTAGGCTCTAGGATAGCATCGGATATTGGTGTGAGTTAGATATACCACCTAGCTGGTCTCTGTTCGCTCTAAACACGTATACCCCTTTCCTTTAAAACATCGTTTTAAGCAAGGGACCAGTTGATATTCCCAATTTTCTTTTGTCTGACCTACATAAAGTTCATTACTTGATGTAAACAGGCTTTTTGGTAAAGCTTTAAATTCATGCATTCCTAGATGGCAATGAAGGAGCAAGCACAACTGACCAGAGTATGTTGTAATTTACAATGTCGCACAACTTCTGCGCCCCGAGCATAGTGTTCTACACCTTCTCGTTATCTTTTGCATGTATGGAAATTGAGTTTAAAGCATTCCCGATATAGCGGAGAGAAAATATAGCAATCGACCTATTGCGTCAATAGCTCATTCTCTATTTAGCTACCGAGGTACAAATACAATATAATAAAACACTGCAACAGCATTTTAAGCGTCCAATTACCTTGCCTAATGTCGTCGGAAGCAAAGGCATTCCTGAACCTGTGGGTCGCCATGGTCTTAATCATTGCCACTGCCAAAACACCTCGCACAATAGGCTTATGATTAGCGAAAATAGAAAGTACTCGACTAAATAAATGTCAACCTGATAAATTACTGAAAACAGTTCGCCTCTAAACGCGTCCGCGCGGTTTGCGATCCTCGATCTGCCATCTTCGCACACGAAAGACATCCCCGACATCAGGCGACGATACCATGAAATCAACAAAAGCACATGGGACTATTGATCCAACGTCTCGAGGCTCGGCGGCTGTTAAAGATATGGAGTAATCTGATAGGTCGAGGCGCAACAGCTCCAAAGTAAACAGATCATTCCACGTGGTTTTAAGAGACGCTATGACAAGACAATATCACAATAATGCTTCGGCTAACAGATGGTGTCTTTATATATTTCCTCGGGTGGTAGCACCGAGTGAGCTCTCTTAGCGAAGCTATAATCTCCTTGATCATAGCTTAAAATCATCGCCTTTATTGTTTTGAACATGCACTCTAGCTCTTAACACTAAATGTAGGCACCAGTAAACGAATACTACACACTAATCCTGCTAGAAATAAAATTATTTGGTATTTATTGTAATTGATACCGATATTTATGAGAATCAACTTCTCTCTTTGTGCGAACCGTTCGTTAGTACAGGAACACAAGATTAGGACCAATATTTCTCTTAAGATACCGATTAAGTAATTGTAACGTCTCAAATGGAACAAAGCCCTCCTGTTGTTGTCGTAAATGACCAATAAGCTGCTTCTTTCTTTGATCCCACTCCATAATTTGATTCAGATTATGGAGCAAAGTTTCACAACTTGTTTCGTTCATTACGTTTCGGTTATAGTAGAGGAGTACAATAAAATGAACAAGCCCAAAAACAGCTGTGAGATCATTTTCGTGATTGAACATTTTGCCTATTGGGTCAGTTTATAGTTCCTACCCAGTATGCCAACATTATGTTTCAGAAAATCTTTGGATTCTCAACAATACCGCTGCTCTGGAAAGTGGGGCGACTCACCTGTGTGATAGCGATTTGCACAGAGTTCATCACCTTTCCAAAGAACCATGCCTTTGCCGTTGGTGCCTTAATGTCGCCCTGCGCGATTAAGCTACCTAACTGAAGTACAACCTAGCGCTAGGTAAAGCCTCATGTGGATGGATGTCGGATGTGTATTCGAATATTTAAGAAATCTTGTGATAGAAATATTGCAGCTTATGAGACCTGATCATGCAAATATTCTATTCAACTGGAGAGATAAGTTGTTAGTAAGCTGTTTTTCCAACAAGCTCTCAATCGAACAGGAATATAACACATCATGCACTTGGAGTTATATTGCGTGCTATGAGTTGTTTAACAGCATCCCAAGTATGTGTTATAATATATTATATGAAGGGTTACATATCCATTATGACATGTTAACCATATTAGAAGCAAATGGGTGATATCTTAACTAGCAGCAGCTTTGCACTTTTTTAGCACTTACTTATGGAGATTAAATATGACATAGAGAGTAAACAAAGAATTGCAAAAACGGCTACGCACAAGCACGTAGAAATTAGTGGTGTGGGCTGCAAGACAGCTATATCAATTGAGTTAGAGTGCAGAATATTTTTAGTTGATAGTCATTTACAAACTTACTAATTAACTTTCTCGTTTATTAGATTATTGCCGTCCATCAGACTCGATTAGTGACATGCTTATTATGCCAATGCATCAGTGTACCAGTGACTTAACACTAACAATTGCTACAGTAACCGTACAGTACGAAATGCATCTGGCTTCTACCTGATGTCATCAACAATTATTGATGTCAATGTCATACACTTTTGAACACCTCGTATATTACAAATTTATCACTCAGAAGACGACAATAACTGTCTGAGACAAGTCAGCAGTTCCAGGTGTTTAAACATTTAAAAAATAGAAAACAAAATCTCAGCAATCAATGTAATCGATCTAAATTGCTTTAAATTCTAATCAAGTTGATAGAAATATGCTTAACAGCATTTATTATTAAAAATTAATTGAAATGGCACTTGCCCTTTGTGATCCAGTCATGTGTAGCTAGTCGGCAGGCAATTGCGGGTAACCGCAAATAAAACAGAAACATGAATGCTGTGATATATAAAGATCATCATATGAACTGATTAAATAACTGATGCCTATAAGCTTCAATTGACCATGTGAGTTTATTTCGTAGACATACGATGTAGAGGACTTGCTTTCAAGAATAGTATCTCTTATGCATTAGTGAAAATTGGTGGCGTTGGTGCTGACCGTTGATGGTGGGTTGTATCACCTCTAATGTATAAGTTGAGGAGCATGATGTAGAGTCAAGCTAAAATGAGCAATATTCTAGATTTTGAAATTCTGTGTCGTCAAAGCATTAATATGCAAATGATTACAGTAAGATTAAATATTTATCTAGCAAGGAATTGTTCCTTTAGTTTTTTATAATGACATTTTTAACACTTGTATTGTTATTGTTGCGCTAAATAGGGAAAGGCTTACGTGTGTAAACGTAGCGGTATATATAGGAAATATGGTATGACATAAATCTGTGGTGATACTTTCGGTGCCACATTTGAAAGAGCATGTTTACATGCATGTGAACATGTCCCCTGCCAATTGCAAGGACATTTGAAATGACCAGGTTGCATAGCAATAGCGTCATTTGTCAGACACGACTGGTGATTTTGAACCAGAAAACAGGAAATCTCATTTTTGCCGAACGACTTGGTTATTGCCAGTCAGTGATGCATGTTCATTGAATTGCCTACATTGTAATAACGGGTCTCTCATTTGACAGGATTAATTCATTAATCAATCCATTTCACCCGATAGTGTCACAACGGGCCTTTGTGCTGATAGGATACATGCAAAATATCTATTCCAATACCTTTCGCGATGGATGATAAAATTCGGACCGATCTTGCTACGATTATTTGAAACAAAGACATCATTCGTATTGTGCCAAGACGTGTACACTGTTTCATCCCACATATTGCGTATCAGATCGTCTGACTGACCGCTCATAATGTGATAACTAAAATATGATATGTAATGGTCGATAGAATCGTTCTAATACCAAGGCTCCTCTGCAACATCAGTAAGCAGATGTTATCACTTGTTTAGTTTTGTTATTCTATTCAGAGAGTACAAAAATGAGTTATGTTTTCTGCTACTAGTGTAATGGCCATTGGTGGAATGGTCATGATCCTATATTAACAAGAAAAATATTCTTAGAGACTTAAGAGAGTTAGCTCTCACAGTAGACGTTACAGTGTAGCTCGTGATACCCTCTTAAGTTGCTTTTGGATAGTTCTCTGAAGGAAGACCACTCGACGTGCAGCTTAATGTTGCTAGTTAGGATTAACTGACCCTGCTTAGTTCAGTAATATGACAAGTCGCATATTGCTATATATATACTAAAGCTGATGAAATGAGCATCAATTTCTAATATCGTTAAAAGCAAAATGGAAGTGCGGAATATCGAAATAGATATTTAAAAAATGAATGATATTCCAAATTAGAATGTGTATATCAAAACTATCGCAACATAGACACGTTTAGCAGCGCACCTGCTTCTCGACTATATTGCTTGTAGCGCAAAATACGTCAGCAAACTCACCTACCGATTTACGGTTTACCGCGTTTTAGAAAGAGAGGAGAGGGGGGGGTGGGGTGGTCATCGTAAAGATGCAATATGTAAAAGCATCCATCAAGTGCACTCAATGACAATTATCATCGAGAGGATCATCGGTGATTTATTGGGGGATATAGCTGATTTTAGGGGAATATATTATGCATGAATTATCATCACACGAGGTCAATATGCTCGAGAGACACTTGCTATATATATGGCTGTTATTCTCTCTAGGCAATAGTTTCGCTATAAACAATAGCTGCTTGAATCAAAACAACTGAAAATATTTTACCGCTAAACTAGAGCTAACTCTGTTGTACATTGTGATATTTATGAATGAAGCCAACAAGTGTTTCTAACATTACTCATGTGATATAGCTGAACAGGTAACACACTATTTACTGATTAAGGAACCAATACAATCTGATTTCCATAATGTGGCATTATATGCACGAAAAATCTATCATTCGATATTGCAAATAAATCAAACAGGGCAATACCAACTACCTTGTTAAAAGCTGGTAACTATTTGCAGAATCCAAAAATGTTTTGTGATTTCTCTTGGCAAAATGCTGCGCTTATTGTGACTTTCATGTTTTGAATGAGATTTTAAGGAAAACGAATTTTTATGTTCTGTTCTGTTCTGCACGCTTCATAAATGTATATAAAGCTCACTTTTGCGTTAAAAAAATGTAAACAATACATAACGTTTATGTGTGCTTCAACATCAACTTATTCGGTGTTTCTTAATTTTTTTAAAAGCATTTACTTATTATAAAACAATGTATCCGACACCGTTTTTATGTGATTAATTCGTCAATGTATACAGAGCGGCTGCATTCACAAAGTAGTTCATTGCGTTGTAGGGAAATTCAGCTTGCATGCGATGTGCTAGAAATCAAGGTCATGCAAGATGTGCTGTTAAATAACAAATGTGCTGTTAAATAGAAAACTTTCCGTGACTTTGTTGGCCGTTGCTAATTGGAAAGTAAGATACTGAAGTAAAGTGTTTATAGGTTTTGCTGTTCTTAGTTTCATTCTACATTTCTTATTGCACAACCACGTGAGATTGTTACAAATACACTCTCTAATGACAATTGCTATTCAAATACATTGATTGAAATAATAAAACTATTAAGAAGCCTTGTCTGTGTTGATTGCATGATATTTTACGCTGATCATACAACACCTTACATTTTGTTGGCTGCGCATCTGGCGGAAGACCAATTACCGTTTATTGTCAGTGATAAGCGTGGATAATATTTGGGACCCGACTCGATAACGCACAAATGTTTGATGTCTGTAAATCACATGAAAACATCATATAAGCTACATATATGGACACAGGGTGTAATGTTATGTGAATGATAGCATTTGCTAGGGTACAACAGCATCCTTGCGGATGGATATTATGCATTCATTGGTGATATCCAGTGCAAGGCGTTTGAGTGTATAACCTGTTAAGTTAAGCCCTATTGTCCATGGATGGGAACAATGACATGTGTACTGCTTGACAACAGACGATATTCGCTGAAGAGGGAGAAAACTTCTGTGCCAATTGGATTTGCCAAGAATGACATACTCAAACGTCAATCGTGCTTCGTTCCCCGCCAACCTTTTTGTTCTAGTGACGTGGGCAATTGCCATTAATACAGGTTGTTTTGAAAGCCATCGTTTATATTTCCGGTCCTCAAAATGATTATTCAGGACCGGCAGGTTACAATGGATAAGTTTGCTCAGCAATTGTGCTATATTTTGTCATGATTCGACTAATGGAACTTTGGTCAGCAAATAACGAATAATATGATGATCCTAGTTCCTGATCCAGATTATAAATATCCTGAGCAGCATTTCAGTCATATAACCAACTTAGTTAGCATTATGCATAATAAAAGGCTCTGCCTGGAACCATAGTACACATGCTGCTAAACTTTCTGTTGTATTCATTCAAGAAAAAACATGGATTGCCTTATAGCTATCGAACCGGGCGCTGTGTTGGTGGTGATCGTCAAAATATATACAATACATACATTTCTCTGTCAAAGTCACATAGCTTTGAATGAAATGATGATATTTTGGGGGCATTTGTTTGTAGTGGACACATTGGGATTCCGAAATAATATTGTTTCGCAGCAGCCATGTCCCTATAACCAAATGTTATTATGATAATACATCTCTGTGATAATTCTCATCAATATGAATGCGGATTCGAACAACAAATTAATTGAACTATGTTTAGAAAGACAGATTACTGTTCTGACCTGCAAAGCTTATTAACTTGGGTCAATTATGTTGCTTGTATTCTGTTGCTTGTATTTCGTGACAGTATCACAAAGACTTTTACCAATGTCATCATCGGTGTTTTCCAGGTACATACATTGTTGGTATTGATTCACTAGGATGGCAAACATAAGAGATATCCTACCGCATTAACCAGATCTTTTTGTTCATTGTATATCAATATCCCCATCATCACAAAAGACGCGAGGTGTTGTTTCGGGATATGATGCTACCCCACCCACTTCAATAAAATACCAAGCTAATGGAAATAATAGGCACAGTGCGTTCAATTATATAATGCTAGTCCGCGAGGGAGTAATAGGGCAATTGTGCCTTTTTTGTAAAGTGGCACGAAAGTTTCTCAGTCCAATAGGATGTTCAAATAACTAGGATTGTCAACAATCAGACTTTGAAATCGGGCAATTGTGCCTTTTTTGTAAAGTGGCACGAAAGTTTCGCAGTCCAATACGGTGTCCAAATAACTAGGATTGTCAACAATCAGACTTAGAAATGTCTTGGCGTAATGTTCCACATATTTGCAGACATTGGCAAAATGTTAGATGGAATAATGCGTCGCTGTTCTGGCCGTATTTTTAGTACGTAGAAAAATGGCACGACGAGTAAGGGTGGATATAATTAATTTTAATGGACACTGTCGTAACGCATCGTCCAATGTAAAATTCATCCTTACTAATGAAACTGGGGTCTTAAAAATAAGCGTGATGTAAAATGCTTATCTGGAGCCAACATAGTGGTTCTTTAGTAAAAAAGGCCCTTGAAATGGGTCGAATTAAGTGTTATATGAAAGTCAATTGTTATTTAGCACTAGAGACATTTATTCTTGAGCATAGGGTTACATGCAAAGCCTTAGCAACTGCAATCACCGACAATCATATTTTCCCTCAAATGTGATGTTATGATACGATATTTACTAAAACTTCCATTTTGCTTCCCGTCGAGAATATTTTGTCAAAACAAACGCTCATTTGCGTTGGATTCGGGCAGGGAATGAAGCATACAAATGTAATATTTGTAGCCTTTTAACAGCAGTAGCATTGGAAGTGGCTGAAGTTGCTGTTTTTTCTACAACGAAACGGCATATCCGGTTGATGACCGATTGTTACAAAATTGCAATTGAATGTTACTTAGAAAGCCAACTTAAATGGCCTACTACAACTACATGTATTGCTGTGTCAATGGTTTATATGAGCAATATGGATGTGCGTTGGTGTTATTTAGATTCTCAAATTCCTCGATATTCTCTCCATTGCCACAATAATTGGGATTATCACGCAAATTGGGATTATCACGCAAAAGTTACAAAAAGTCCTGCAGTTTTCATAGATGAGAATGCCTTGTTCTTCTTATTTGTTTATTAGGTTACTTCAGCTAAGTAGACATAATAACTATATGGGGGGCGATTTTTGTAATTTTTTGCGTTCATGCTGTCATTGCCCGTGCCCATCTAACGCAGTATCAGTAAAAACACGCGATGACAGAAAACTGTAGCCACACAACAAATGTTATTACATAAAACTACCGTTTTTGAAAATGCAGGGAGCAATTTTGACACAGGTCGCTGAAATGTGCTAATAACCCTAATGTATATAAATACTTGAGGAATTAATTTTGACAAGATAAAGTTGGTTTAGCTAAAGTCTCATGACCCATTACAATATTACCATAGCAGTTCATACTTTCGTGCATAAATGTTAGAATAACACATAATTAAATGAGAACCGTTATTTGTTCCTGTCTCATATCAAACTAAGAATTTTCCTGTGATTTGTCTGCAAACACCCTTTTCTCGATTGATTTTATGATTTACGTATGTATGTTCATGTTCCCTTCTCCAATTTCCCATCAATAAAGTGATGATATGACTTATAACTTATGGTGCTTTCTGGCCATATTCAATAGATCCAATGTTACTAGCATAATTCAATTAGCTCTGTAACTCCAGTCAGTATTGCACTCTGGGACTTGACACCTGTCAACTGCAGCAACTTTTGAGGTGGTCTTATAAATGTAAGTCCTCATTTTCTATCTAAATGCTAGTCGGATTGTATTTTCAAAAACATATGAAAACTTATCAACAACAGGGGGCTAGTGATCACATAGTCAGTAGGGCATGATGATTATAGATTGACTGCTGTGTTCTAGAATTACATGACCAATATGTGTTGGCCCGATAAACAGCTGTTCTAATCCAAAGCTATTTTGCATCCAAGTGGCGTCCATTTTGTGATTCTCATAGCATAATCTTGTGCAAGGAGACAGTGATTTGTTTGATCACCGCAGCAATGACATGGAATCCTTGAGCATTATTGGCTGCGCAACGTGATTTAAAAGCGTAGTTAATCTTATTCAGTCAGTCCATTAATGTCATTACTTGTGGGGTGATAGTGCACTTATTTAAGAGTATTTAAGAACAATATGCGCAGTTTTCATGTCTTCAAGATATTTATCCAGCCACAGACCGTCAGATGGTGATTACGGTTTTATGACACAAATAGCAAAGAAAACATGGAATGTAAAAAGAAAAATGATCAGCTGTATTGTTTTTGGCAGTGGCCATTTGCACAGACTTCATCCTATTTCCAAGGAACCATGTAGCAATCACCGTTAGTGCCACACTGACGCCCTCGGCGATTAACCTGCCACCAAAGATAATAATATTCATCTGAAGTGTCACGTTTCAGATGATGGCGCCTACACAAAAGGCTAGGTAAAGGCCTCGTGTTGGTGGATATATGATAATCTTGCCGTGGCATTACCGAAAAGTGTCATCAGTCTGGTAGAAATTGCAAAGGAAGCTTTGACAGGATATACTGCGACTTATGATACCTGATCATGCTTACATTCCATTTAACAGTAGTGGTAAGTAGTGAGAACTCTATAATGCATGTCACAATTTATTAGTGCTTAAGTGGTTAACATTTCAGTACCATCATGCCATGTAATAACAATTCTGGCTTTCGCAGATGCGACATAAATATTCACATGGGGGTTCCTTTTGCATTCTGACTGATGCGCCTTCCAATCAATATGACAGGTATCACAATATCTCTAATGCAAAAACCAATTTTATGACCCTATATTGTAAAGGGAGAGGTTAGCAGAAGAAAAACGCGGTACATTAAAACAAACCACATGATTCAAATAGAAAACGCATATAATATGGCTGAAAGACATGGCAGCTTTCTCAATACACTCCCAATATAACATGAATATAGCAATAGTTGTTATGGAACCATGGTGTTCATGAAGCATCGTTGTAATGATTCACAACGTGAAATATTTATTGACGCAAATATTTATTATTTCTGCGTTCATAATTACAATAGTCTCATTATTATGCTCTGAATATCACACGGTCTCCCTTCGTTAAGTCAGCCAGGAGTCAACATAGTAGTGGTATCGCAATACGCAAATGAATATCATGACGATAAAGTGCCCACTTTTCTCAGTAGCTAATAGTTAACGATGTACATAAGCGCATAAACATATTGCCACAAAATAAAACGTAGTGTCATTGCATCGAAACCATAGCATAAAGACACATTACCGTAGCATAACAAATTATCACCTTAGCAGGGGTAGCCAAGCTCTTCTACAAGCAACGTTTGCACTTTATCAATTATTCCTTACTTCCTTAAGCCCCTTAGAAACGTCTATGTCACTTTATTGGATAAACATAGAAGGGCGCTGGCGCCTAACAAATTGATGGAATTGCGTAGGACATCATTTATTATTAAGGTCACCGCTTTTGTTGAGAGATTAAACTACACCACGAGACCTGTCGAGCTTGCCCTTACTGCGGGTTCATATTGCACTGCTGTGTTATAGGCTAGCCGCCTATACAACAATGACGCTGATGCTACAATATATCAATTACATTATGTACAATGATTTGAAAAAGTAATCTGTTGTCGTGATAATGATGCAACTACATATAGCACGAATATGTGACGCCTTGAAAGCTATGGTCAATCCGAGAAAGCGTGAAGGCTACGTACATGAAAGCGATTTTTTTAATAGAAATGATCGCACAAGAGCAACACGCACTAGCTATTGATCAACTATAAGCTGTACTGTGTATCGATAAAAGATGGCTGGATATGATTCAGACGAGGGAACAGGATGTACAGGAGTCAACGAATGAGTACCTGCTACAGATCCGCAGAGAATCGATGGATTATTTTTGCTGCAATTACTAATGCAAAATGTTGCATTAAATGGCTACGCTACCATTAAATGGTTGATTCTTTTAACTTCATACAATGTATCACGTAGATTCTGAATACCTTATGCACGTCAATACTCAAATGATTTATGAAATGCATGGATATACATTAAGGCCTTCAATGCATTCTGGCAGCAATTGTTTTTTGTTTCGATGTACATGCAATAGTACCATAAATCATAATACGGTTTCTGTTAATTCATGTGATCATCCGACCAGTAAACATAGCAATCACAGTACACACGTTCAATTCATTCATTCAAATTTACACACATATCTATGTCAGATGATTATTAGCCGCCATTGTGCACTTTGTCATCAAAACTTCAAAGTACACCGGCAGTGCTACGGTGGGAATGATTAGTTGTGGAATGTGCTGTCTAAGCTTACATGAAAAGGAGCTTAAAAGGTTCATCCTCAATATTTGCCAATTTCGTGCCCTCTGCCCTAATTAGACAGTGTAGTATATAAAAACGTGATATTGGCGTCACAGCTACTAGCCTATTGTATGGCGTGATGCTTGCCTTGTATTCAATGTTCATTTCTCGTCCTGTCACTATTATTACACCTGCTACTATTAATAAACCCTTCTTAATGTCGCGAATGGATTATAACAAAACACATTCGGAAAATTAAGGTTATTGTCTATGTGTACTGACGATGATCCAAGTTTTTTCAGAGAATGTGAACATCAATGAAGGCGTCGCAGAACAGAAAGCAACTTTGATGAAGCTGTATTTATTTAAGTCAATTATAACCGCTTCCACAGAAACTTATCGTTTTTGTGTTTCATAAAGCATTGGTAGGTACATTCATGTTAGATGAACGCATTTGATATAAAAGGTCAATACATACACTAAATCTTGCTGGGAATGCTTAGGAAAAATAATTCAATGAGACTAAGGTTCGTGTCTCATTATGGTTCGATAGGTGGGTTGTTAGACCAATTGATACAGCTCTGATCAAGCTCCGTCATTATATAACGCAGGAAACTACATTGTATACATATGCCAATGCTTCAGTAAACTGATCTTTTAAGCACGCCCACACTTCATGACCACAAGAGGCTTTACTGAATTCCCTGCTACCATGACAAGAATGTATTTATGTTTTGAGATTCTGCGTTGCTTTATACGCATCAGCGTTAGCTTACATAAGCTTGAGATACCCGTTATAATGATTTAGATATCAGCCAATGATGGTCCGTTATAGTTAGCGAGAACTTGTTCATTCATAACAACGTTTGCATAGTACTTATTTGCTTATAGATGTAATAAATTAGCAAGGCATTTGCTACAAGTATGTGAATGTAGCGGTTTATATAGCAGTTTGCATAATTCCGTCAAAGGAAGATTGCGTGACAACATTTTGCGTTTTGCTTCCTTTGCTAGATTCAACAGATTGTTTTCCTTTGAACGTATCTCCTGTAAATTACAAGGACACTTGACGTGACCAGGTTGCAATGCAATGGCACCACTAATCAGACACGCCTCGTTATTTGGGCAACGAAAACAAGAATGTTTATTCTCTCAAGACGACTTGGATACTGCTATTAGTTGGCGGGATTCGCTACGACTCTACTTATACGAGCCGTAGACTAATTCTAGTACCAGCAGCAGCTAGTAGAAGGTATCATTGGTAAACCATTTGAGCTCCTGCAAATAGCGTATTTGTATTGCAATAGAACATGGGTTTGTAGCTTTGTCGGAAAGGCATGGATAAGTTGCTTTTTGTACTACCATCAAATATATATTTATTATATCTCGTCGCCTGATCAGTCCAAGCTTCAAAGCAGAGACGGTTTGACTTCCCACATCTGGGTAGGTAATGGTAATATTAGGGGTTAACGTCACTTTCAACAACGAGGTGACATCGCAACGGTGATGGATGAGGATGATTGTGATGGTTGAACACTTTCCGCTAACCTGTTGCCCAGACTGGGCCGCGGAACCCACATCGCTGGGAAGAAGGTCCAGCACGATTATATTGAGCAATCCGGTGCATCTTCTTTTGGAGATGGGACCGTAATACAAGGTCACGAGTAACCAGTCGTGTTGTCACATCTTGGGATCGAATCCTCAACCGCAGTGAACCACTAAGCCATGGGAACCAGCTTCCCGCGTCTTGAATGATAATGATGGTATTGACGATGGTGATGATGGTGATGATCGGGGAGGAAAACTTTCCCCGGGGGCTATAGTTTTCTGTCATCGTGGCTGCAGCGTTAACTTTGCCCCCAAGCAACGATCTTCATCATGATGATGATGATGATGATGATGATGATGATGATGATGATGATGATGATGATATTGACGAGAACAACATACACCGTGTCACAGGGATATTCTGATTTGTCGGGGGTGTGGTGGCCCCGACAAGTCAGAAGACGTTGGATCAACAGTCCATTGATTTATTGATTTTATAGTAGCGCCACCTGACGACAGACGCGTGTTTCACTCATTTGCATACTCACCGAATAGCTAGTCAGAGTCCTCTTAGCATATATATTAGCTCATTGATTAGCAGCGCAGACTAAAGTTGACATCTCTCAGAGACCTGATGCAAAATGTGAATAGCCAACTCCATGCTGATATTGTAGGCCGTATTGTTTTCAGCGCTCACAAAATTCCTGACGAGGTGAGGTTAGACGGCAACACAGAGGACCTTGAGGTGTGCAGAGGACCGGGCACTACTGAAGATTCCTGGTACTAAGTCAAAGCAGTGGTGGGTGATACCGAAGGACTGGCGTACCGATTGACCCCTTATTAATATCACAGGTCATCCATAATGTAAACGACAATATTAACTGCATCTAAAACAACACAGTGAGGTACATCTCATTGTCCAGCGGGCAGATGAACATCGCTAGAAAAGCTAATCTAGACACACGCCAAAAGCCTTCATAGTGACCACCAAGTATAAGCCAGATACTGGCAGCTACTGTCTACCCATACGAGTCTCTGAATGGCAGAAGGACGTTTGATGCTTCACTCCCTATCAATGATAAGTTCTACAGCCAGCTATCGAGGCAAGGAATCTCATATAATGACCACCTCCACGTTTAGATGGTCTGTCAGTGCTTCGTCTGCGCCAACATGTGCGACTTTTATGATATGTACCTGCGCACCGACGTTCTCCAGGCTGATGTGTTTGAGATCTTTCACAAAATATGAAGGAAGCATTACGGTCTGGACCAGGCTATGCAAGCCCAAGTATGTCATAGGGTGCACTCCTGAAAAAGACAGGTTTTTAGATGGAACTGCTGGCCGATTATGACCAGTACCTCTTCACTTAGAAGTAGAATTGAGTGATGGAATATGAATACAGGGTGAACATGTAGAAGGAAAGGATTTAGCCATACATTCAGATGGACATTCATCCCAGCAAGTTTATCACCAGAGATTTTGAAAAACTCTTCGGCAAGACAATTGATAATCTGCAGAATCACTTCAAGGGATAGTTTGTATCTATTGGCAAAGAAGATAAGACTAAGATATTTGACGACAACCTAGCTGACTGATTGTGAATCGCCACGTGAAGCTAGGCATGAATATTCTACATCGCTCTTACCCCCTCGTGTATGATTTATACTATAACCAACTCAAGGTTGGCATGACGACCGGAATCACTGTCATTTCCTGTACAACGGACACGTACCAACTACTAACTGAGGATGGTGACGAGAACATGTCTGCTAGCTCTAGAACACAAGGCATTAGCCCCTAAATTACATGAATGAATGACTATCTTTGAATATGTGGGTCTGCGCCGAATATTGTACTCGATTATTAGAGCCAGCGATAGAGATATTATTTTTTTTAAAACAAGGGAGTGAAGAGAGTGAGTTGAACCAGTACCACGAGCAGCCCTTTCCCGGATATATACATTTAGGCTCTGGAAGAATATTAAGTGGACTGAAGTAAACAAGACTTACGAGCATTAGTCCGTTAAGAACCTCCCTTCTTGTTTGGTTCCATTGGATTGATAACCGCCACAAATGCAGTGGATACACCTACAATGATGTACTACCATGAGGCATGTACGCCCTACGTAAGGAAATTACCAATGCGGGGGGTAGGGAGCTGTCTGACTATCGGGTCGAAGAAGAGGGGGCACAACAGGCATCGAATGTAATACAGGACAGTCTCATCAGACTTTATCACCGAGCGCCCCAGTGTGTGGACATGGAAGGACCACAAAGGATTCGTAGCACAATGGCCAGCAGAGGGAAGCTTTTACACTTTCAGACCATCGGGCTTACCTGTAGAAACCGCTGGCTTCTGTGGAACTGTCCAAGCCTATATGGCATCAGAGGGCTTCTTACCAAGAGACGCGTCACAGAGTTGCTCAGAGCAGTCGAGCTTTCCATTTATATGACCTCTTCCCCTTTTACGGGGTCCCGTCATCGCACTTTCCCAGGGCTAACTGGTGCTTGAATAGCCGTCTGTCTAGAATTCACTTAGACCACTCAACCATAGCTTTAAATTGGTGCAGTCATTTACATTGCTCTTCTCTGATCATGACCAGTTATATATATGTGGAACAGCATTGCTGACGGATTATATGTACCAATCACGCGGTCGCCGTTTGAGATTACATTCTTAATTCATTATAGGCTCGTGAATACACCTTCAATATTCATCTCCATTTAATAAGGACGACGCACAACATATTGGATAGGGTGCCAATGGCATTTCCTGATTTATACCGAAACAAACATATAGCCCTGATCCATCAGAGCCGGAACGAGGTCTTGGTGGCACCTTTGGGGGGTTTTGAAGCTACTCCGGCAAAAGTGACCCAGTCACCCCACGCTGCTACCTACTGCTGCAGCTTCTCCTCTGATTATTGTCATGTCTTACTTGTCATCCTTCCCTTATGTTAAACTGCACAGCAGTAATTGTGTAATAAGATATGAAAGACAATATTCACTGCAACTCTAATTGTTGTTTCTACCAGCGTCACGCGGTGGGATAATATACATAGCAAGCTATTTATGAATACCAATCAAAAGACCAGCCATAGTGCCAAAGCCTCTTCCATTAACTGGGCTTGTTAGCTGTAGGAAGAAACATATGAGCATAAATTGCACACAAGTGTAAGCTCTGTGTCCGTTTTCGTGTACAGGAAATCAATGTATCTTCATAAAGCCCTGTTTGAATATTAAGTATTCATCTTTTACCTGGGTATACGGAGACAAGCTCACTGTTTATGGTGGTTCACAAAAAAACACCTGCCTTCGCAAACGTTTCGAAATAAAATGTTTTATTAAACAATAAAACTTGCTGAATGCATTGATCGAATCGGATGTAAGAGACACATTTTTTCTCTTCAGGGTATATAACTACAGTAAGGCGTGATTGTGAGATAAAGGAAGCCGAATCGGATTGTTCAATATGACATACATCAAGCGATTTAAAACAAAGCTCATAAACACGCGTGACATATTA
This sequence comes from Urechis unicinctus, assembly GCA_034190875.2. Lineage (NCBI taxonomy): Eukaryota > Metazoa > Annelida > Polychaeta > Xenopneusta > Urechidae > Urechis > Urechis unicinctus. The sequence goes on from CM067358.1 coordinate 16,851,788, forward strand.
CATGAATTGTTATGGATTGGTTGTACAGAATATATAAATCTAATATTAACAATTAACCAAATAAACCTCGTGAATACTAAACTTACAGAAAAAACAAGGCCAACAAACAATCATGGAACACCAACCAGCTGTAGGATGCAGCACAAAAGGAAATCTGCCACAAAACATCCTTGCCTATCCCTTACAACGCAGATCATTCCGCCATCCACCATTTATAAACTGATTACCTAAACGAAAGCGTGTTTATACTATTGAGTATTTTCATCAAATTTATAAGATTCACGAGTAGCAGAAGTGCGTTCCATGCACAAGTCACGATATGTTGAATATATACTTAACGTTGTTTTTCCCAGAACCAACTTCTCAGTCACATGAGAAGAATTGTAAGAACGTTTCACAAAAGGAAATTTATAAATCAGCCGCTCACATTTTAAATTGCGTATAAGAATAGGTTTAATGGGCATATCGAGTTTATGATTGAAATGATTTGTTTGGCATTGTTCCAAATCATAAAACACAGCCAAGTTATCGCGTGTATCGCAGGGCGCCGGTAACAGAAGATCGCCATATGGTCGCCTGGTGAGTGGGAATACATATGCTTTAGGCTTACAAAACGTGTAAGGAACCGCTTCATCCCAAATGTGAGTTGCATTTTCCCAGTAGAAGAATAAATCGACGAGCGGCCATCTATATGATGTATTCTTGTTTCTTGAGTAAAACTTCCACATTTTTTTTAATCCATGCTCATCTGGAATATTAAGTCCAAAACTAGGCTCCAGTTGACGCAGTGCTTGGCTCACGGCTTCCTTGTGCTTGGCATTGATGAGAATATCAGCATCATCATCCCAGGGAATTAAACCATGGTGACGGTATGAACCCAGTAGGGTCCCCGCGTACATCATGTACGTGATGTTAGCAGCTTCCAGAGATGAAGACAATACTTGCACAACTTCCAACATTAATTTTCGCTCACTGGACGAAATGCTCTCTTTAAATATCACTTCGTCGGGAATCTTGTGTCGGTTAATCAAGTACATTGCAAAGATCGTACCAACCAAACAGGATAACGCTAACTTGTAATTCGCGCGGAGCATTCTTTGTTTTCTGTTTCCGTGAATATGTTCCCAAGAGCAGTTGAAACAAGTGACGACCGTTCACATTTAACAGGTATGCTTTGCAATCCCAGGTGTAGACTCATTACTTATGTAACCAGGTCAGAGACGACCGCAGAAGGAAGTACGTACCCCGATCGAGGTGCGTACTTTGTTCCCATGAAGGTATGTATAAACATAAATTGTTATGCAAATTGTGACTTTGTTTGCGACATATGGTTGGGTTAATAGTAGAATTCCACTGTCACAGCCTCGATTTGGGACCATGTTTAGAGTTGCACGTGCTGTATGGCATATTTATGACTTATCGATTATTTCACCTCACGTCAAACCATTCGCGTACGAAATATTTCTGTACTCCAATCGAAGTACGTCGCACCTCCACTGGTTTAAATGGCACTTGTTGTCTCCCCGGGCCGCTAGTGTCTTTACGTAATGGTAACTGGAGCTTATGACCATATTTTCTTGGCCAATTTTTATTCTTAAGATCACTGCAAAATGATAAGACATTTTGATTGAGTGTGCGCAGTTACTTGTCCAGTATTGTTTAAGCATGAATGTACTTCCCAAATATAATTACAAAGCTATCAGAACTGTCTGATATTAATCAATTGTGAAATATACTTTTCGTTTCCGGGTTGATGAGTAAATACAGGCCACGCCCTCAGTAGAGGATTAATTCAGGCCTCTATAATCGAAACACGGATGAAGATGATGATGATTTGCATTCAGTGGAACGTGTCGAAGACCTGGTAGGAATGCTCCGAGCGTGTCTGAGTCGCTGAGTGTGCGCTTTGATAGTTGTCCCGGTTACTACCGTTAGCTGAGCAGTGTCTGCCGGTATGACTTGTGCACGACGTGAAAAAATTTAATTTTTATTGTGTACATTTCGCCATTCAGCCATTTAAATTACAGCGTATTGTGATGTATTTCCGAAACCACATGATAAAGCCATAAGCCTGCTGCTCATGTTAAAGCTGTCGTGTGATATGTTGGATTTTACCTGGCTATTGAGCCAAGTACAACCCGCTGGTGACTTTTTACACACGTGCCATGCTCCTTCATCGGAACGCCGCTTGTATTGCAGCATTAACATATGCGACCAAATTTATGATCGCATAAATGGTAGTTGCAGCGAACCACATATCCGTTGTGATTCCAAATAATATATGCACCATCGAACAGCTGATAATATTATTACTGTAGTAAGCTGACAGCAGCAGAAAATCGATCTTTCAAAATTCAACGAACCCGAACGGAATGTGAGTTAGCGAGTAGGAGAGAGCTCAGTTCGCAGTTTATGTCTCTCTAGTTACTTGCTGTTTATTGTTGGAATATTATTCGCCATCATCGTCATAGGCAATATGCGATCCAATTGTAAAGGAAAGCGATACAGAACCGTTGTATTCCTGGCAGCATTCACTGCTCATGCTACAATCTGGGTGTTTATGATCAATCATTCATTGATCCGAAACACGCAATCACGATTGACGATCCTGTACCGGTAACGCTTTTCGATCGCACAAGAAACGAAGTCACAAAGAGGCAAAAAGGCAATGCCACGCTGATAAAGGGCATAGTGGCTAAGCATATGGACCCTATCTGGACAAAAACTTTAAGAAAGTCATTCATCTTAAAACTTCATCGGGACAACCACATTTGCAAAACTTGTATTGAAAAGTCCAAGGCCAGGTACCCTACATCAATGAATTCAGACAGGACATTAGGGACTCATGCGCTATCACTAAGAACGTCGGATTGAAACAGCGATGTGAAACATCTCAGCTTTCCGCGGTTTCATACACGAGGAGTGGTACTAGATAGTCTGACTATACCTGAGCAGGTTTCTTTATTAGCGTCGACTGAAATCCTCATATGCATGCATGGTGCTTGTTTGGCATTATCGGTGCTGATGTCTCCAGAGGGTACTGTTGATGAATTATTCCCAGTCAAATCACCTTCTTACTTCCACATGAAGAGAATAGCTGAAGCAAATGGACTGTTCTATTCTCAGTGGAGAAATGAGAACCTGACTTTCGAATATGGTGGCAGTACGTTCGTCACTGCTGGTCCCGTTGTTGCTTTGATCGAGACTCGACATATTTCAACATATCTGCTCCAATACAGTTTGTTGCATATTGAAACATCATTAGCCACAGCTACTGAAGTTGTTTTAATGTGCCATTAGCTGAACTTAATATCACGACCATTTCATGAGAATGAATGACGTTTTATGTAATGGTTAAACATAACGAATCTATGAAATTCAAATGGTTGAGCATACATGAGATGAAACAAATGAATATATGGAAATGTGTCACTCGATTACTTTTTATCCCACCTTTTCGTGTTAATGATAACGGCCTATAGCTTATGTATATATCGCATAGTCAGCGTGTTAACCAAACATATCTGGAAGCCAAAAACCTATAAACGTTTCAATAAATCAGCCAATTGTTGTCCGATCGTAAAAAAAGTTTTCTGGAAGCTTGAACCGATAGCAAACTTTTAAAATCGAACTGTTACATCAAATGCATTGAGCAGTGAAAGTTAGCAAAAATTTTGATCGCTTATGAAATCTTAAATATATGCTCAATAGTCATAAAAATTGGATCAAATATTGTCATCGACAGCGTTCACCATATAGTATGATTTGATGGGTGTCGACGGCGTCACTTCCTGCTCGTAGCGCATTAAAGTTAAATCGCAATTGAAATCAGAAGCTCCCTCGACGTTTCTCTATCGATAATTAATGTTCGTATCGTCATTTTGATGAGGTTTGTCTCCAAAGTTCGCCAAGTTTTGTCGTCTTTTCTTTGTCCCTCTTGCTATGTTTATATTAGACTCATTCGCAGAAGCATAAAGAGTTGGAGTTTTGGCACACCCCTACTCATCTGCACTAATCACGGCCTATACAGTGTTTCAATTATTGCTCCCTGGTCATTTTTGGGTGAGCTTCAGAAGGCGTGTTGGGACGGACCCCCAACAGGCCCACCGGCAAACTAACGTGAACCGTGACCAAAGTGTCTGCGCTGTTTTGGGCTATCCACCGTTTTGAGTTAAATGGGGATAGTGACACCTGGTTGAGTGATATATCTGGAACCAGAATTTTACAAGCCTCTAGACGTTCCTCTCGCTCCATAAGATCATCCTTTCTTAGACTTCAGGTTCCGTATTCACCAACCGACTTAAGTCTAAGTTCTGTCTAAAAATACTGAGCTGCGACTTAGCGGTATTCACCAACGCAGTTATGATTACGTTCTGACTCAAAACGTGCTCATGCAGTATTTCTGACAATGAGGTTATGTCAATCGACGACAGCGATGTGTTACCACTTTTACAGTGACCTATGAAAAACTGCACAGGAGAGAGCTAACTCTCAATATCAGGGCATTGACACATCATATATAAGGGATGTGTCAGTGGACAAGGATGAGACCTAGGTAGAGGACAACGCAATAGCCAATGCCTATGGCAACCAATGCTATATTTCGCTTGACTTTGAACATCTGAAGAGCCACATGTCATTCTACCAGAGAGCACTTGGTGACAGACTGGAATACGAGCTCACATTCAACAACTACTGACGTGTGATTCACGCAACGGGTGACACCAACGCCAGCTACACAATCGATGGCATCTCCTTAGAGTATGACATGGTTACGCAACCTCATTTGCCGGGAAGTCAGAGCCACTTTACAACCCATAGATTACAAAGGTAGAGGAGACCCAACTAGTAAACGAGACCCCAGTGTGGCAATAGTTGTAAAAGACCTGGCATTGGCGGAGAGTACCTAACCAGTAATTATGCCCTTTGGCTCGACTTTAGGACGAGTGACGACGACCAGCTACATGGTAGTGGCAGGCGTGTGGAGAATGCGTACGAGGGTGTCACCATCCAGATCACAAACAATGCAGAGGCAACTGGTGCACTGAACGTCTTATTTATGTTGTTATGAATGCATAGCTTAACATTAAGGATGGCAGGTGCGTCAACGCAGTCTACTAGTGACTTATTTACATTTCCAGGTGATCCTGGCTCGGCTATTGTATGTGAAGAGACAGGACGCGGAAAAACCGCCTTTATGCTCGACCTACTTAAAGAGTCCTTCTTTGATGTCTTTGAGCATATTAATATCCTATGCCCTACGATCCGTTCAACGAGGCCTATAAGACGCAGCTATGGGTGTGGTCTGATTCAGAGGTGTACGTGGTTGTTTCAGGCAAGCAGCTCTATGACTACTTTAGGGCTTTCTACATGGTTTTAAGGGCGTGGCTACCCTGTATATCATTGATGACTGTGCGACAACAAAGGTTTTAACCAAGAAGAAAGACATGTAATCCGAACTGGCCTTTAGCGGCTGCCATGAACAGCAAAGTGTCTGGGTTGTCACTTAAAAGTGCAGCTCTGTGCTGAAGGACCAATGTAAGCAGACCCGCTGTTGCTGCTGCAAACTATCTTTCTTCTGAGAAGGCCTTTGGCGGCTGTGTCATTGGTTGCCGGGTTTTCCATAATTGTTTGGGTAGTAATTGGTGGGGTCCAGCCCATAAATATATTAGACTATGAAAGTATATGTAAATTTATGGATACTGATATCATCATTGATCACCTCCTTGCAGAGCGTCATTAGGAGTCTTTGCGCCCTGCAGCAGCTAAAGGCCCTATTGCTGAGTCTCAGCTGACAAACCGGACTCAAAACTACAGATAGGCTTGCTGCGGTCATTGTGGTTGGTCAGACCGTCAGTACTTGGGTGCGTGACGCATGACAGTTAACTCCGGTCATGGAAAGGCCAGATTATTTTTGGCCGACATTGGAGTCTGGAGGACTCTGCGTTGCCGGTTGCGTTAGGTTGTTTGGACTAGCATGGTGTTATTCAACGCAGTGACACACCTAGACAACCATTGGTTTCCGCTGTTGTTTACAAAAGTCAGGACGTACATTTAAAGGATGCTAATCATATGGATTTAGGTAAACATGACATCACCAAGTACTGATGGATAAATGATCGTCAATGCGCTGTACCATGGTGTAGTTGTTTCTGGTATATCAATAGGTTAGGCCAAGCTCAGCACGATGGCTCTGGGTGGCGCAATCCCCAAATTTGATTTCACGCCATAAAACCTGGCCATGGTTGTTACCGATGTAGCCCTAGCCACGTCCACAAAGGATATGCCAATCAAACAAAGAATTATAGCAGGTGGCATACTGAAGTAAGTTCGCAATGACCTCGATTGTGCTAGTTGTTGGAGGGGCCTTTGTCAATTCCCTTGCATTCTCTTGGAGCAACTTCTTATTCTCTAAGTTACAAAGCAGCCAAGTGGACGGGGAACGTAAACTCCGTGATATGCCAGTCGAGCAGCTTCAGTGGGCTAAGAAGCAAACTGAGCCGCTAGACTTCATCAATGAGGAGCTCCACCACCAGGGGCATGCCGAGCATACTTTCCGGGATGTACCCCCAGATCACAGGCAAATCTGTTGACCCGCTGGACTGGCCCTAGACTTCATTATCGTGGTTATGGCTGCAACTGGAATGGTTGCATACAGGCTTGCTTAGTGGGCAGCGCAGGCCAGCAGGTGTAAGCATTTGGAGCATCGTTAGCATATATAACAATGTCACATGCAAACCATCTACTAAAGTCCTAAGGGCTATTGAAAAGGCATTACAGCTATCAAGAAGCTTGCAGCAGCTGCGAGGGTTTTTGAGGAAGTTGCCGATGGTTGGCTTACAAAGCAGGCTTTATGGCAAATCTACCTGCCAATGCCTAAACATATTCCCCGGCCTGATGTTTCCAGGCCTATTGGGGTTCACCAAGCCGATTTTGTGTGTCTTCCTCATGATGTCCTGGAACGCTATACTTACAAGTATGCCCTCACAGTAGTGGACGTGGCCTCAAGCTACAAAGTAGCCGAACCATTGACTACAACAGTAGCTACAGAAGTTGCAGGTGCAATTGAAAGGATATACAAGCCAGAACCACTGCATTGGCTTCAGCTACTTCACCACTGGACGGGAGTTCAAGGGCGCAGTGAACCAGCTGCTGGCCAAACATGGAGTGTCCGTCAGGCGTGGTCTTAAGGAAGATGCATACAGTTCTGACCAATGAGGTGAAGGAACTGAACGGAATCAAGTGTTAGCTGCCCTGCAGGTTAGGCTCATGAAGCACACCGTCGATGGCGGCAATGAACATGTTGAGCTCCTACAGGAGGTGGTTCTCTCTGCAGAAGAAATTGGTAATATCCTGAACAGGAGCAATGCCAATATCCAAGAGTGGTTGTAGAAGTGGACCAACAGCTGGGAGTTATCAAAGTATAACATTCAGAGGCTGTTAATTTGGCTGGAGGGTAAAGGCGGAGAGTATCCATCACCAGTGACGCAGCTTGAAAAGGTAGAGAAGCATATGCCTAACCTGGCACTGAACGTCTTTGGTTGGGAAGGAGATGCTACTATCATACACCACATCAGTAAACAGCCTGCTGATATTCCACGTATAAACCTCATGCTGATCCAGAAGGATGGTACGTTACACAACAGAAATCAAAGATATAAACCGCTTGCTGTATGATCAAAGTAAACACAAATAGCGCAAGTTCGTTGGTGAGCGATGCCTACATGGTTATACCACCGTGAAACTGCTCCAGACGCACAAGCCTTAGTGCATGGGAATAAGGCACGCTCTTGTGCGAGTTGACATGCCGGACGAATGGAAAAACATATTATCCTTCCAGAACTGGCACAAGCAGTTGACATCACCGTATGTTATCTATGCTGAGCTCACAGTGAAGCCTAAATGGCATGCACCTGATCCTACTAAGAGCAACATTCAGTTACGACTCTGTAGTTGTTCAGGGCGATGGTCAGTCCAAACCCCCTGTGGTGTACAGAGGAGGAAGTGCAGCTTCCAACATTGTGGAGAAATCCTTGTGAGCCCTGCAACAAGAAGAGCGCAATATCAAAGCAGTTCTATTAAAGCCTGCTCTCATGTGCATGACTCGTGATGACAGAAGACCCCACAAGGCGGCAACCCACTGTCATGTATGTAAAAAGGAATGGGGCAGCAACTCCGTTCACATCTACTGCCATATAACAGGTAAGTACAGGGGACCGGCCCATAACGCCTGCAACTTGGAGCTAAGGCCGAGTCCCAAGACAACGGCTGTGCCTGTGGTCTTTCACAACCTATTGATCTATGCCACCCACCTCTTGATGCAGCCCATCAGCAAGGTGGAAGGCCAAATCAACTCCATCCCAAACAACATGGATGTGCATATCACTATCAATCATTGACAGTGCACAGTTCCTCCTGGCCTCGCTCGATAAGCTGATCTCTGCAAACAACCCTGACTTCTTTGCAGCAATAGCTATGTATGAGCCCGATGAAACAAAACCCCGGCTGCTAAACCACAAGGGAGTTTATTGACGGCTAGTATAAGTTTGATGCCCCGCTGCCGACAATCCAAGAGTTCTACAGTAAGTTGTCTGAGAAAGGTATATCTGCTGCAGACTATAAACATTCGCCACTACCATGACCTGTACAAGCGCCCAGCCCTACTGCTCCTAGGGAATATTCTGCAAGACCGGTCTAAAGCAGAGCAGTCTGAACCCAGCCAGGGGAAAATTGAGGCTAGAACTGTAAACGTGTACCAGACTATTTTTATCGATGCAAAAAAGCACTGATCTAACGTGTGAAAGACGAAGCATTAGAGGACATCAGAAAAAATTGGACTTGTTTGAGAAATTCAGTCAGACAGGCCCCACCCTCGGAAGAGGATTTATTAAGGTTTCTATAATAAAAACACGGATGATGATGATGATGATGATGATGATGATGATGATGATGATGATGATGATGATGATGAGCGGCCGGCGAAACCTGTCGAAGACCTGGTAGGAACAAACTGAGCGTGTCTGAGTCGCTGAGTGTGCGCTTTGATAGTCGTCCCGGTTACTACCGTTAGCTGCGCAGTGTCCGCCGGTATGAATTGTGCACGAAATGAAAGTATAATTGATAATATGTGCACATTGATCTAATTGTGTCATACAGCCATTTAAATTACCGTGTATTCTTATGTATTTCCGAAAGCTGTCGTGTGATATATCGGATTTTGACTTGCTATTGAGCTAAGTACAACCCGCAGGTGACTTAATCCACACGTACCATGCACCGCTTGTATTAAAACATTAACATATGCGACCAAATTCATGATTACATAAATGGTGATTCGTAATAATATATACTCCACCGAACAGCTGATAATGTTAGTTCTTTAGCAAGCTGACAGCGGAACTGGACCGTGTTGGACCTGTACTCTTAGCCTCTGTCGTTCATAAAACTTCACCCAGGGATACCGTGATTTTGCTTGTGGATGCTCATTCAATTTGCCATATGGAACCTATCTGGACCACGCTATTTAACAAAGTCATTCGATTTAAAAACCTCCTCGGGCCAACCACATTTGCAAAACTTGTATTGAAAATTCCCAACAACGTCAATCCACTTCTTCGTGTCCAAGGCCAGGTGCCCTACATCAATAAATTCAGACAGGTCATTTGGGATTCATTCGCTATCACTAAGAACGTCGGATTTAAACAGCGATGTGAAACATCTAACCTTACCGCTCTCTTCATATTGCGCCATGACTATATAGCCCATCCGCGAAATCCATCTGGTAAGATCAAACGAAAGATCAGAAACGAGGACCAACTCTTGCAAGCAGTCCAGGACGCCTTCCCGCGGCTTCATACACGAGGAGTGGTACTCGATAGTCTGACTGTACCTGAGCAGGTTTCTTTGTTAGCGTCGACTGATATCCTCATAGGCATGCATGGTGCTGGTTTGGCATTATCGGTGTTGATGCCTCCAGGAGGTGCTGTTGGTGAATTATTCCCAGCGAGATCACCTTCTAATTTCCACATGAAGAGAATAGCTGAAGCAAATCGACTGATGGAATATATAAATTATGAAATTAATTTGTTCCTTATATGTGGAAATGTGTCACTTCATTACTTTTTGTCCCACCTTTTCGTGTACACGAAACCGAGCCTAGAGATTATGTTAATGTGCAGTGTATACCTATTTTGTTCTTTCTAGATCCAACAAGTATTAGTTATCGCATGGTCACGTGGATGACATTGGGGAAAAACAAGTGCTCATGACTATCAGTGGCGTAGCCAGCGATACGCACTTACGCACCTGCGTAACATCAATTAGAAAAGTGAAAAAATAAATATGGCCAAAAGTGGCATCAAAGTCAAAATCTAAGGGGATTAGACTTTACTTTCTGGACCTGTAGATTTCTCCCCCGTCTGTGCGTAACATTCTTTCAAGCCTGCCTACGCCGCTGACTATGCGATATCATACTTATCGCGATGGCTCCTCCACGCGATAATCAAGCACAACTTCACACCCAATGATCGAGGTGTATATTAAGCTATCCTGAAGGAAATAACGTAAGGATTGCGTTTGTGTCCGAGATTCCAACAAGATCGGTTCATCTCTGATTATTTTCCTTTATATAAATAAATCGCATAAAAGCTATCAGCATTAAGGACCTATGTCGGATGAGAGACTGATTAAAACGTCACTGCCACTGCAGAAAACTATTCACGAATGTTGCTTAAACCACTACAATCCTTGGGTAAGTTGTTTTTCATGGACGCTGCTCGGGTTATGGTAAACATTATATCTGTGTACATTCTTATGCTTATCATATGCATCCTTGTGCAATAAAAGTTCAGGATCACGAAAGATCAGTTGTGTGGATCAAGTTATAAAATACATTTTGAGTGTGTAGCGTTTCTTTCAATGCTCGATTACATCATTTTTATATTTGGTTGAGATCTTAGGGATGTATATGAACTGCTTTGCAGATGTTAAAGTAAGTGAGATAGAATATGCTGCGATAATTTGTTGTGTGAGACTTGCAGAATCGTGCTAACTCTTGCAATCAGAGCGCCGCCGCTTCCATGCCGAGTTTGTTTTTCTTTGGTCCTGGCAACACTGTAGGGGACTTTGTTGGTTTTAAAATTTTGCGCCTCAGCTAGATGAGCGACACGCAACCAGATCAAGTAATTTTGAGGCTAGTTCCTTGTGTTCAATATGCTAGAGCTTGCAGACATGTTCTCATCACCTTCCTCAGTCAGTAGCTGGTCCGTGTCCGTGTAAAGGAAATGGCAGCAATCCCGGCAGTAATGCCTACCTTGAGATGGTTATAATGCCATCTTTATATAGATTTCCGAAAAATCCTGATATGAAGACCACTATATTGGAAAATATTGGGTCACATGGTATTTGTTCAATCTCCGTTCCCGAGGTGCTCAACTCGCGTCTCTGAGTGCCATCATGCAAGAGCTGCGTCACAGCGCATCTATTCTTTTTTTCCCCATAACCCTATGAACAAAGCTTATCGATGTATGCAAGCTTTTTATACAGTTGGGACGCAGCAGACATGTTTAATCTTTACTCCATCACCACGGTAATTAAGGCATATGGGATTCTTCTTGCGTTTTGCTGCGACGACACCGCCAGATATCGCGGCTTACGGCCATGTGCTATTTAGATATGATACTCCTTAGTTACAGGTTATTTGGCCCTTGTTGCATTTGGGGGCTAGCGAAAATGATCTGGCAGGTAAACAGGCAAGTGAGTTTTGTGCAAATTTGCTTCGGCCACGAACAATATAACGAGCAATTGTCTTGCTTAGTTTCACGTTGCCATTGTTTTGCTAGTTCATCTATTTACCTAAGACGCGATGCCATCTATGGTCGATATTAGTCAGCGACGTTAAACCTTGACTATAAAGCGATTCGAATATTCAGCTTATAATCGTTTTCCAAAGCAACTTATACGTAGCTCATAATCAAGGAATTCAACTATCTTAGACAAACAATAAGACTCATAACCGGGTTCAGGGTTCTCTTCTCGATGAAGTAACCTCTGTCCCTGCAAACTGCAAAGCAAACACCTTTCTTCGTCACTCGCCAAAAATGCAGTAATCTTTGTCACTACAAACATTGAATAAGTCGACACAACGAAACTAGACAATCTGATTTAATTACCTATCCAAATAGTACTGGGTAACTAAATCGTTCTTCTAGAAAAGTGGTCTGTCTGGACTTGCTCAAGATACACATATTCCTTTGGATGAGCAGACAGTATTAGGATTCGTGTGTGTAGGTACACATGACAAATAGGACATTTCCAGATCATTTCACATTGATTACGGATCAGGCATTGTTGGGTCACACCAAATACGAATAGTTTACACAGGTTGTGAATGCAGATATTCATACAGTAAGGAAAAGAGAATAGCAGGACAACAGCTCAGATCATTTTCCACTCCAGCTGATTTATAAGACATTGTCGAGCTTCGTGAATTAATACACGTTTCAAGCTGACATATATAGCTGAGTTTACATCCATTTTGTCACATGGATGCCTTTCAAACAAGTAACTTGCCTAAATTTGAAAATATGTCAGCAAATTAGGCATAGCTGATTTTCTTCAAAAGAACCATGACAATGAGTACCTTCATGCTCTACCGTTGTAACAACGATGCTTGTCATTTCATTTAAGCTATTTGCATTATTTTGTAATCTACATACTGCCCATTGACGAACAACTAAATATAATGTAGCATACGGTAAATGCATTACCTGAAATGAAATCAGCGCGCAAGAACTGACATAATAGATGTGCTTTACCGAGTCTGTATTGCCAATAACCTTATTTCAGATAAAAAAAGACAGCACAGATCTTCATAAGTGTTTCTTTGAATCAATTGTCACTGACAAGATAACTTGACATCTAATATGGGTGTTGTGGAGGAACAAGTCTAATATGACTGCTTTATCAACAAACAAGACTGTTGGCCAAAAGATAAAGGCAAAACGCAAACGCTACCGGCCTGTTCATTTCTTTTCTACCTTTTCTCGTTCTCCTTGAATTTACATATGCACATATTAAACCATCGGCGCGGATTCTCTGTATCTTCAAGTATTTACAATATTAATTATGTTTATCAGTATGTGGCATGGGGCATGTGGTAGGAGCCATTAAAAAGGAAATAATACAATCGTCCATGTTTTAACAAACATGGGTTTCACCTACACAATCCGATTGTGAAAAACACAACAGGAACAAAACCACATTTGACAATGAATTATATACGCGTTTAAAGCTTATTTAGCTGCAGTCGCATGTGCAAATACAACCAGAGTTCATCACGAGCGCTAACAACCGATGCAATTTATCCTGTGCGACCGTGAAACGAGGTTCTCTAATGAATCGGGTTTCCGTTTTGCTCCACAAACTATTGTTAAGACTCAATTAAGGCATTACTTGTCCACACATAATATGCTGGCAACTGTGTCATCCCGTGATGCGCGTCGATGTTTACAACATTTCCGCGCATTTATCACTATAATTAAAAATGGTTACCATAGAATTTCCAATCTCAAATGCGATTGCGTCGCTTGCTTAGCGGAGTATAACAACGTTGAGCCACGAGTTTGTTGATGTATACCATAATCAATAAATGATCATACTTCTGTCCACATGACGAATTATACATAGTCCATCTCATAGCTAATGCCATTTTCTTATCTGACGTTAGCGAAATTACTTCATTATCCACAGTTCCCTATAGGGCTGTCTATTTACATCGTGTTCATAAACAAGTCGACAATGTCATCAACAATTGAAGCCAATGAAAAAAATAGTATTTGTTTTTACACCAATTGAGTAACTTACCCTGATTCCAGTTAACTCTTCCAACCGTTTCCTCTCTTCTCAGTCACTGATCTTGACATCGTTGACGTGGTGGATGCAGACATTTGGATGATATCAAACACAGCGTATTCAAGTACCATGGCAACATTCACTGGCCTGTAAGGCGATTGCAAAAGTCAGCTTATAATGATTTTTTACGGAACAGCTTACGGAGAGCTAATTTACACTGAGATGTATTATCTAGTTTAAGATTCTTTTCTTGTGCAATTACCAGTTCATCATAATACGGTAAACATACAACGCATTTAGCCAATTAGAAATAGTTGCAATACCTCAATCGGATATTATTGCTGAATTCACTATTCCATACAAACTTCCACTGCGAAATAGTCCAATAATGGCGCCAATATATGTAATGTAATGGTGTTGGAGAGAAGGCCAGGAAAAGTGAGGAAGGCTCCCTCTGTGAGTGACGTGGACGGTAAGTGGTAGTCCATTTTATGAAGCTCTTTACTTGACTTGGCAGCTTGTTTGCTGAGTATCACTGGATAATCTATTGGTAACATATGACATGGCAGCTGGATTGCTTATATCACTGGATACGCTATTTGTAGCATATGAAGACATGACAGCTTGTTTGCTTAGTATCACTGGAGATGCTATTGGTAACATAATATGACAACCTTCTTTTCTAGAAAAATGCATCACACCTGAGTTAATGGCAATGTAAATGCAATGATAAAAGCCTTTTCATGTGACATTTCTAGAGAGAAATGTTGTAAGACGTAGTTACTCACTGCGATTGTGTATCAAAGCAAAGGTATATGACAATATAAACCGCCAGTTGTTCATTCGTCTGTGAAGATTATTGCATTATCTACATAAAAATTGAATTTGATACATCGTCAATAAGCAATCATTTCTCGAGTCGGTTACTATTGCAAAGAAACTGGAGAATTCCCTGTAAGACCAATCCATTATCAGCAATTTGCATATATTGCTTTAAAATGGCAGCGACTGTCTTGTTCAACCTGGCACTAAAATAACCCTTTTGGTTAAGTGAGTATTTGTATTTGCATATGCTATGCTCATCATTATTTCTCTTTTAGAGTTACCGTTCAATTTCTTTGTTTTATGAACCTTGTAATTAAACTCATCACTCCAAACAACACCTTGATACATGCAAGCTGTAATGCAGCAATGTTTTACCAAATAAGTGTTCAATACCTTGGATTTAAACCATATTAGCGCGCATACCATCGTAAGTCACAAGTCGGCATTTGCTGCAGCTTCTTCATTTCACTTATTGTACTGATCGATATATTGTAATGGTTCCTATAATTTCATTCCGTTGGGTAGATGAATAAATTAAATGATAAACCCAGCCAACACAGCTGTCATCATGTATTCACTTGCGGCCAATGTTTTAGAACGGGCGGTTGTTATTTTGTCTGACATTGTCTTATTACCTAAGATCATAAAAGAAGCAAAGTGAAACATAATGATCAATTTACGGTCAGCCGTTCTTGGGATGTGAGAGATTATTCAGTTAAGAGAGCAACCGGCCATTTATACATGCAATAAAAAGCGACGGGTTCTTATTCACTGAATGATTGTGATACACAATTGATTATAATATAAGGACCCCAACAATATACCGACACATGACTTTTCTGTCAAGGAAGCAAAAACACTTGTTTTCTCGTACCTCATCCTAATTTACAGTAAGTATATGTGAAAGCCTGCTTTCCAGTTTTTGTCATGCACAGTGCGGAGGATAATATGCTTAGATTTTGTTATTTTATCAACCTGAATCAAGCGGCATGACATTCTGAGTGTTAATGCAGAAGCGTACCTGTCTTGTATGTCACATCTTCGTCCCGTCAAGAACCCGGATAGTGTTGTTGTTGACTCGCCAGATTAAACCTGGATGTATGGCGAGGCTAACAAGTTGTCAACATGTAAGTACCTCTGATAAAAAAAATGTTTGACTGATGTTAATATTAAATTGGCATCATCATTGCAAAAGATTGGTGCAAATTACGTGGTTCATACAAAATGCACGTCCACTCCGTCGCAGATTAATTGTTTCTATACTATTCTTATTCTTATACTTGAGATTTGCTTATGCATTATTAGGATAAGCAATTGTCGTGCTGGTACATTGGAAATAAGTGGTGGCGTTCTCCGAAAGCAAGCCTACATGATGCAGATGTTGACCGCATCCGATATAGATAACATCATGAAAGCGAAACCAAATAGGTCGAGGTACCTCGAGATAATTCATTGCCATCATTAGCTATTCCTCGAAGTAAAGGATGACAGACAGAACAACAATGGCACACATGCTACACTTCCATTTTGCTGACGAAAGCACACACTAAGAGTATTATCGAAAATACTAGCCACTGAAACGTGTATGTCTTAAAAGTACATATGGTCCACTTGGTCTGTCTGTTGTCGCTGTGCCTTTGGTCATTCATAATAATGGTTGTGATTTATTAGTTTATAGTAGCATCCTTTAAAGTTCTGCATATAATTCATTCGACGTTCTGATGGCATTATTATACTACATGTGCATCACAATCTGGATTAATCACATCATTCTAGAATATAAATAATTCAAACCAAGATAATTTCTGTTTTATTAAAGACTGACTCTACATCCAGCTATCAACGTCGCAGATGTGGCGTTTTTGCTAAACACTTGTACAATATTCTACATGGAGTAATAGCCATTAGCTGCAACTAGGATCCCTTTGCCTCCAAATCTGCCAGCTGCAATCATTACAGAAACACACCCAACAGTCCATAATGACATCATAACAATGATTTCAATGCCTAAATATTGACAAATAGTCCCAGCACACTGTGGACCGTAGCTTTCAGGATATGCCGACATTATTGTATCAAATGTTCGTCTTTAACTGTTTTCTCTCTTCACCAACACTGGAGTGTCTTATATTAACTAGATATATGTTTATCGCCTTTTCTTACCAGTTGCTTGAAAGATAACCAGTTGGATTATTTTGACAATTTTGTTTTTACGTCCGCACCTTTCTTTTACTGCCTCTTCCACCCATTCGCACCCAAGCAAAGCCAATATTAAATTTAATTAAATTTTCAAAAGCAAACCTAATTCCGTATTGAAAATCTATGCTTTTTATTAGTATATGTCGTCCGACAGAATCCCTGGAGAGTGCATTTATTCAAACGGACTTAACAAATGCCATGCCAGATATTTACCAACATAACACAGAATCAAACATTATTGAGGATCACCGAATATATTGAAATTGTTTGATAAACTGAGAGAACCCATAATCTGTGTGATTCAGGCAAATATCACTGCAATATGCTGATGACATTGACTGACACGTTCCGAGATGATAAAGGTGACGATGACCTTAAGATGCTGGTAATATGGAATACACAGGACATGAGTAAACGTCATATTTGTTAAGATGTATGTCTAATACAAAACGTGATAGTCTCTCTCATGAAGCGTAGTATTTTGTCAAGAAAAAAACTAAATTTAAATCACAATAAACAGAGCAATTTTCTGAAAGTAGCTAACTGCATTTGACGAAGTAGCTGCCATTGCTATATGTCATTCAGTAGATATAACGAAGATTCAATCTTTCGTGCATTACTTGTACAACTTGGAAAGCAGATGGCTATGTTTGTTGATAGTATTTTACTTGCTCATCTTGTAGACATGCATATTGTCACATGGTGCTTTCGGAATCAACACATTTAATTTATAAACGATTCAGGCCATCGTCAAGTACCGTATAAGACGATAATGCTGCGCTACATCGTAATAGTATTTACATTTTATGACTAGCCGTTGCTGCACACAGACAGCATTTGGGTCTGATTCCAGAAAGTAACAAGTAAATAATACCTGTTTCCTTAAAGAGAGCATTTGACTAGCTTTACAAGTCAGATTCAGGTGTGCTGTGATACCTTCACGATATGGGAATAACCATTAAGACAGCAGCAGTATTGACCTCAATTGGATCATGGAATGTTAAACAGCACCTATATTACTTGACTAAGAAGCTTTTGTATGGAATTATGCATCATGATACAATTATTTACGATATTATTTATATATTCCCATATATCTCCTATGAGCTAATGCCACTAACACATTGTCATTTCATTCTAGAATGTGACCTTTTCGAGAACTTTTTCAGAGATGGTGTGTTGCATATTGATCAACTCCAATACGAAGCCCGGTCCATTATCTAGGAGTGAAGTTTTCTTAAAGTCATGCAACATGAAATGTTGATGGTGTTTGGTGTACTTATTCCATTGTGGTTACTGGTACAACGTCTCAGTATTAAGTAATACTCCCTGACCTTGGTAGAGTTCATAAAGTCACGTGGTTATTTCATATATACGACTGAGGCACGATATAAATAATTTATACAAGAAATATCATACTGTTCTTGTACTAGGCTAAACATGACAAAAATCATTTCCATTACTAAGCTACCTAATCCTTTGTAACCCGCCTGTGCTGCTTGGTGTTGGTGACTCCAGAGAATAGAGCGAGATATTAACAAGAGTAATTGCCACTTCGCCGTCACTGTTGGCATGGAACGCAGTAAGACTGGCAAATGAGAGGGTCGTTCTTGGCAAAGCCAATGGGCACAGAAGTATGCTCCCTCAGACTCGTGTAACAATCGCCACTGAAGTCAAAATGTCATAAGAGGCAAATTAACTATCGCACAGTAGTTTACTTTAGAGAACTTTACAACGACAACTTTTATAAATTTAAATTTACTGGTATCATAACATGGAATTTATCTTTGCCCTTTAAGACCTATAACAAAACTAGAAACTCATATTCTATTGCCAAAAAATATGTCATTGGCATCGAGCTCAAATGGCATGTCAGTGATACAGTTTACTTTGCGCTGTTGCTTCCGGATGATTAAGTATTTGTATTAGTAAATCGATCTTTACATATTATGCTTAAATGACCACATTATTAACGGCCAAGCAGACGTCAAATAGATATCTGATTGAGCATGAAATTGAGAACTCATCTTGGCATAAGACGATTAATGACTCAATATCTTGACGAATCATGCCAAGCTTACACTGATTGCTCTTCCTATAGATACTAACATGAACATGGAAATCATTTCTACACCGCTGGCTCAGGTAACCTTTGTGAGCTTCTGCTGGTCTAAAAGAGAAAGCTTGATCGACAAAAGGTATTTGGATTGATATTTCGTACGCATCGGATGGGCACAAGGCTTATTAGGCTTACAATATGAAATGATGATACCATTTGTTACTTCTTTTAACATATTAATAAATTAAATCGATTAACTCTTTTTAAAGAAAGACTCGCTTTCACAATGTTGGCAATTCAATAAACTATCATCGCAGAACATCGCGGTTCACGTCGGTCAATGATCACATAAAAACACAAGCCAGATAATGCTCTGAGGTCTCAATGAATCTGTATGCAAATATAAGCCATGTCGGTCATATATTGCTCGGTGTTCTTATTTGATCTGTATGTAAATATAAATTATGCATTAAGCTTTTATTGTATATTGATAAACATAATTATTCATTCCAAGGTAAGATTTTGAAATAATGATGGAACAGTTAGTGACAAATGATATCCGATATGCGTGCAGTGCGTACTTAAGACGGCACCAATCTTAATTTGATCGATTAGTTCAAGCATTCAATATGTTTTCAATATATATACAAAATCAACAAGCCACAAAAAATAATATGAATATGGATCAACGCTCAGTTGTCAATGGTAACCATGAGACCGGCCACTCTCCCTGACAACTCGGTGAACCAATAGACGGTGAAGACAAAGCAATAATCCCACAACCAGGTCAATAGGGGTTATCCAAACAATGGAAATGACTAGTGTGAGGCGAGTCCTATATACTCTCCTGGTACATGGACACCAATTAGAAAACTACAAATCACGTGATATTATCAATCTGTCCATTTAGCGTCCATGCGGCATGGGCCATCTAATGGCGGAGCTAATGGAACATTAATTCCCACCTGACCTGAAGAAGATACCGATTTTGAGAAACACGCAAATCCAATTTCATCGCCTAAACAAACTGTTACTACAAATATGCTACCCACCGCGGGCCAATGATAGTGACTGTTTATTGCTTTTTCTTCTCAATTTTAGTAATAAAAGTGCACTATGTACAATAAATAGCAGTGTTAGTAACCATAATGTTAAGCATTTGTCCTTGGTATTTACCAGGCACGACAGGAAATGTTGTTATAATCTGAATCACCAAAAGATCAATCCATTAAAGGAAGGCAGTAAAAAATGCACCTGTATGGCGATAGCAAATACAAAAGCATTTTTAAAGTGCTAATGATCGGCAGCCACTGTAGGCTTAGGACATTTACTGCGCTGAAACAAACCTACTTGTTGAGCAATAATGATCACATCTAAATCTAAAGATGGTGTAATTAGAATTAATATATTATGAAAAAGAGAACAGTTATTGCTACTACGTTGAAAATACGATGTACATTATTGTCGGAACGCAATATATGGTTTGGTTTCGTCGAAGCAGAAATGGACAGCAATACTACCCATGACACAAGTTAATATCCGCAAAAAATGCAGTGATCACCGCGGTTTCTGATTGAACAAATATTTGACATCGGAAGTTATGTAATGAGGCACTCTGTTGTCATAGTTACATCACTTTAAGTAGGTAGTAAAGCTTCAGGAAATGAAGTCTCAATAGCCAAACGCTTCCTGGTGTAGTAAATTTGTTATAGTGAGAAAAGTGCGTCACAGTCATGATAAAATGGGTGCAACTGCAAAACTGAAAATAAATTTCCTGAAACGAATATTATGATTATAGTATGTTTCAGAAATTATTTTTAGACAACATGCTAGATCTATTCTCAGCCATTACTATCGAACCAATCAGCTAAACAGAATAACAGCATAACATATATATATATAGACATATATGAAAGCACTGTTGAATAATAGTTTTGGAGCAGCAAATCTAGAAAGCACGGAAGGTATGCAATATGTGAGCTATCTTACAATACACATATTGGTTATGCTATAATTCATCAAAGTATCATTATATAAACTGATTGCTACCAAGCGTACTGTATCATGCTTTGCTCCACATCTTAGATTCTAGTAGCTAACAATTTACAACACTATTAAAAATAAAAGTTATAGCACTTTCTGGATGTCGGTTGGTTTGTTTCGATTAAACATTCTCTTGCGCATGATATCACACCGCTCAAATCGGAATTTTCCACAATTATATCAATCTAAAACAAGGTTGACACTACAAAATTAATATTAAGGGGACTCTTTATGACTCGCCGTGTGTTTGTGTGTTTGTGTTCCTATTAAAACTAATTGAGATTGTGATTCATTAAAAGACCGCAATGCCATGACTGACCGGTGAACTTTTCATGAAATGAAATGGTGATATAGACGATATCCTAACTACAATTATTAGCATATGACGATGTATTTAAGCACGCAGATGTTATTCAATTGAGTGTTAAGCTGACGAAGAGAAGCTAAAAGTCTTAACCACAATTAATCATCAATGTCAAATATCCTGTTCCCTGATAGACCCATTACCAGTAAGGCCTTTAATCCCTGAAATACATTCGGTT
The DNA here is from genome assembly GCA_034190875.2 of Urechis unicinctus. Taxonomy (NCBI): domain Eukaryota; kingdom Metazoa; phylum Annelida; class Polychaeta; order Xenopneusta; family Urechidae; genus Urechis; species Urechis unicinctus. The sequence continues at coordinate 16,873,307 of CM067358.1, forward strand.
GCGTTACCTCTAATGTATTTCGGACAAGTGAAACGAAGCGAAGATTCAGGCCAGGTATAAAAGCATTTACGTTATCAGACTGGTTCCTTCTAAGCAATCGACACGAAAGAGAGTAAATATGAAATAGATTGGCTACGAATTGCTAAGATATATTTCGCCATTTCCGCAATTCTTCTGTAACCACATTATGAACAAAGCTCCCATTATCCCAATTAACTCACATTTTATTTGCAGCCATTCCAAATAAGCATAATTGCCTCCTATTATTCAAAACATATCAGCTATCATTAGATTTCAGGTAATACATACAAAATAATGATGCGTTTTAGCGATATTATTGGGCATAGTAATGTAAAAATTTATACAAATGACAAAAAAAATCTTTCCTGTTTTATATAATGCATGTAGATATATGGTGGTAAGAAATGAGGTAAATAAGTATATGAATGTAGCGGTCTATATAGGGCAATTTATACCATATTCATAGGCGATGGTATGACTTTGATCTTCCGTTATGCTTCCCGTGCCTAATTCGACAGAGCATATTCGCATTTAACTGAACATGTCATGTGAAACTTGAACCGGATTTGTCCAGGTTGCATCATAATGGGGTCATTTTTCAGACATAAATATCAATTATAATTATATTCAGTATTCAAGCACAATCATATCGGACCACCAGATTCTTAGCAATATTATTTTCTAATAAAAGATAACCATGTCGATATAATTATCTGTAGGAACAGCAATGAATATTAGTTTGGTGAAATTCATCAATATACAAAGACATCGCCCTGACCTCTACTGATCAAATGCTTGGCTGGCTGTTGATAATGTGATCACTGGAGCAATAGATTTAATGGGCCATCGACTGTTCTAAATACGCTTATTTGAGTTGGTGGTCTGCATATCGACATATTTGTCGAAACGATGATAGTTATGACACGGCGATAAAGCTATTTCGTACAAAAGGTGGTTTGCACTGTTAGATATAGACAGGAAACGGCGTTCCTTTTGTTTTCTGTGAATGTTCAACGCAAATTTTGTCTCTTTATAATCGAATTTACTATTAAGCTGTGGCTATGAATGCATGGCAAATCGCAATGTTGGCAGCTAGGATTGAATACTGTCCATCGACAAAGCCTTTCAATGAGAACTTGTTGAGTATGTCTCCACATTGTGCTTGTTAGTATTTGCCATGTTGGGTGATTATGAATGATAGTGATCGGTACAAATATACATCCATCAAAGAACTCGCTCATATTCATGATATAAATACTGAATAAGTCAACTCCACCAACTGAATAATGTTCTGCGTGTAACATACACTCGCATACTTTCATCAGTTGGCTGTTTTGTGATCGGTACATTTACCTCATGATGCAGCGAATGCGGGGGTATATATCACATGCAATAGCTTTTAATGGAATATGTAACTGATGTAAAGCACAATATTATCGATAACCCCATGTTTACTATCCGGATGCCCCACCTGTGTGCAATTACCTACATCTATTTAGATTATAATTGGTATGAAGTTGCGCAGATATTGGATCTTTAGGGCACTGCTGATTTTGGAGATCACTTTTGAATCTCCCCCATCCCCACTTTGATGTACTATTCTAATGTCGTCTATCGCACTCGACCATGTTGCATTTCACTAATTCCCTATAGATTATAGAACACGATAGAGAGTTCATGCAGAACAAATCTTGCCATTTTATATTTTGACCTTTTCAAATCCGACATCATTGACAACACGTGTTGACTCAATTGTATATATATTAAGCCATTGGACTGAGATGTTTAGAGTTGAATAATTGTGAGACTTGTGCTATTGTTCAGAAAAATATGCCGTGGAACCCATCAGCAAGCGTCAGTTAAAAGCAAACACAGTTCGGAGTAGGTGTTTCGAACGGTTCCACACACTGGTTCATACTCGGCAGTGCACAGCGTGGGACAGACCCTGGGGGACAGTCAACGGTCACCGACGCTACCAAACCCGCGCCAACCAACAAAATACAAAGCGATTAGTCAAGAGTTTGGCAGTTGGTTATAATGCTTGTAACTTACGTACCATAACAGTCTGCAAAGAAACTGTGTAGCGCCTTTATTGAAGTAATTTTCATCCGAAGCTGACAACCTGTGGAGTTTAAGCGATAATACAAAAAAATGGTAGATTTAATGATTCAGATTGCCGTTCATTTGTCTAGTTGTCATTTTAGCAACTACACAAAAATGAAAGCAAAATACAAATTTCATCGAATCGCTAAAAATGCATCCTTAAACGCTTTCTGATGGGTCATTTAGTATGATAACGATTGATTTGAATCCTTGTAATAAATCAGACCGGGGTAGTTTCATGATATTATTTAGGTCTGATATTATATCAATAGATGAAAAATTTGCTGAAAAAACACATATAACATCATATGTACATATCAGGATTAGAATTTGGTCTAGTCCAACAGTTTACAGAGCATTTTAGCTTTACACATTCAATAATCTCATCCAGAAACAACCTATTGTTTGCAGTGTCCCCTGTGTTCTCGAATTAACTGTCTTGATTGCGCCTTCAGTTGATATGTAATCCAACATATATTCTATTTACTTCTTTCGCAGTTTATATGACGATGCTAATACGTGTATGACCCTAATGGGGCCCTGATCAATTCGATGAGCAATATGGCTTTGTTATGTAGCTATTAAAATTCTCCAAAGCTTCATTAAGCAGGTTTATTGGTCATTCTCGAAATCTGTACAATTACTGAGATTATCCTACTGCGCATTGCAAACCGTGATGCAATTTGCTTGATCTTGCGTCGTTGATGGGTTTATTTAGGAGATAATGACGATATAGGGAGAGCTATTTGCAACAATTCATTAATGCTGTCGTAGCCCTTTCCTACTTCACCCTTAGCAAAACGATCGACATCCAACACAGAGTTATCGGTGCACAGCATTGGATCCGATTATCACACCAAACTATAACATATATGTTGGAGCTAAACATAATGACCACTCCCGTCGATAAAACCACTCCACTATCAGAATTCTTTGATTTGCATAATACGACCATCTTACGACCTTACATAGAAATATTTCTGTGACAGATTCCTTCACAAGACGTAAGTGGAGTTTCTCGATCAACTGGGTTGCCCAATAACGGAGCATTCACCCGTAAAATAATTTCGAACGAAAAGTGTTCAGTCCATTGATAAAACCACTTCACTATCTGAATTCTTTGATTTGCATCTCACGACCATCTAACGACCAGACCATTCATGATTAACATTACATAACTAGTGGAAGAATCATAACTGAAAGGTATCGTTACAAGCATCTCCACTCTCTCCCTGGCTGATTCCTTCAAAAGCCGTGGGTAGAGTTTCTCGATCAGCCGCGCTGACGAAATGTGTTGTGTCTGATTATTACTCAATACCGTTATTTCACGATGCAACTGGTTTGAGAGAGTATTGCTGTCTCCTCAGTTAATGCTGCCGCAAAGTAGCCATCAAAGAATATTGAAGATTCTTTTTCATCTGAAATGAGCTTATTGCCGTTGGCAATTAGAAGATCAATTAGGCAATGAAGACATTACTTACTCGATGTCACATTTTTTATATAGGGTCGCTGAATATCTTGCCAGAGAGTCAATTTACCGAATGTAAAAAACATTCTTCGGAAATTTATGTATATATATATATAGAGATATATATATATATATATATATATATATAGATATATAGAGAGATAGATATAGAGAGAGATATATATATATCTATATATAGATATAGATATATATATATATAGAGAGATATATAGATATATATATATATATATATATATATATATATATATATATATATATATATATCTATATATATATATATATATATATAATATATATATATATCTATATATATATATATATATATATATATACATATATATATATATATATATATATATATATATATATATATGCTTCTATTTATGTACATTATATGATTATGTATATATTATATATATATAAATATACAAATATAAAAACATATATATATATATATATATATTATATGTTTTATCGTGTTATATATATATATATATAATATATATATATATGTATATAAATGCATATATATATATAAATGTACATATATATATACATATATATATATATATATATATATATATATATATATATATATATATACATATATATATATATATATATATATATATATATATATATATATGTATATATTTATGTTTATATATATGTTCATTGATTACAAAAACAAAAGGCAGGCGAGCGTATATAACCCACTAATGTTACGATTGACGATTAAATGTGAAATATGAAATGAATTAAACCGTATCCCAAGAACAAACCGCAGCATTATCAGTCGATCGTTGGTACTGATGTCGGACAGGCCTTATATGAACTGAGGTTAATTGAGCAATTGTGGCATGGTCGGAGAAATCATTAGCTTTTAGGTTGAAGATGAATATTGTACATGTTATCAAAAGCGTGATCGTCGTTTTCTGAGGTCATGCACCTACCATCTTGTAGATTGCCGTTTTTATCGTCCCCTGTGCCAACGGCTCGATTGCATGTTGGTGGATATAACACGCTTAATGTACTGCAAACGTGCATCGCTATATTATATATTCCTGTATCGGTAACGTAGAGTTACACCAATGTGCAACCACAGACATGAATACCAGCCACCTAGTGCTTGCTTGTCTCGATATTATTAACTCTGCGCTATAAGGTATCAAAGTTGCAAAGCGATATAGATCCAACGGATAATGACCAACCATAGAAATTCTTACAGTCCACCAACATATTTTTGCTGGACAACTATAAAATACACATGTCATTTTCCGACTAGTGTTATTTGAAAGGATATGCCATGGTCTAATCCAGTTGTTTTCTAATCTGTGCGCTTATCTAAATAGTTATATATCCAACTGTTAATGACTAATCATGGAAATCCCTTCAGTCCACAGACATATTGTTTGTGACAACTGTAGATTCCACGTGGATTTTTCCTGCTAGTGTTATTCGGTAGGAAATGCCATGCTCTAATCCGGTTATTTACTACACTGTGCGCTTATCTAAATATTGTTTGTGCTTGTTTCTTATGATATTAGTACCAATGAAGGTGACCTAGAGCAATTAACAATTCATTGTTGGGATAAGACCATAGAAGCCAGCCTTGCTGTAGCAAACTTGCTGTTGAGCGTACATTTTTGTCAATAATTTTGGGGATGAATATCCCAAATATCTATTATTTTGTCAATGCTTCCAATTCTGACATTCTTAGAAGACTACAATTAGGCTAGTACATTCGGCAATTGTCCGCTGCAATGTTGATATAGTTTTAAGAATATTACAAAGAATCTAATGTACGTTAAGGATTCAATAATTAAGCTTGATCGTTTACTATCATGCATCACTGATATATTATAATATATGAAGAAGTAAAAGTAAACAGTAACTATAACAGCGGATAGGAATCGTTCGGTTAGGCAATGACATTGGACTAACGGTGTTCTGGGAGTCTGTGTCTGCTACATGTCAAGCGGAGAAATGTTGGTTTATTTACGCAGGAATTCGATGTGCATATCGCATGGGCTCTAAGCGACTCATTGTTTAATGGTTGCATTCATCAGGTCTGTGAATGATATGGATATACAATATAGACTTCATATCGGGGCGCTGAGTATCATGGCAAGTATGCTGCAATGATACATTCTGTAAATTGCAGTTACTAGACCAATTGTATTTTAGTTTACCCTCGACATTTAGAATACCCACTCAGTGACAGTTAATAGTTACACTTACTGTTTATCATGGATATGCTCTGGAGACTTCCTGTGGTTTATCGGTTACAATTCTTGAAATTTAGAACTGGAAAAGCTTATATATTTAGATCTGTTTATTCCTGCAACTGATTATAATGTTTGGAAAGTATGCACCATAACAATATGCACCGAAAGTGTGTAGCGCCTTTATTGAATTTATTTTGTAGGTAGCGTTAAATTATTTGTGATTAGCATAAACGTTTTTTTCAATGCACCCGATAGCTTTAATATGTCTATCGAGACATGCAATAAATAATTGCCACATATATCTCCGATTGTGACATATACTGTCAACTCGGTCGGATACGCTACTCTATTATTCTGGTAACCCTATCATTTTCTTGATGCAGTGTGCATGGTGAAATTGATACAACCCAACGTGGCAATATACAACTTATAAGTAAAGCTTGGAGTGAAGCAGTAAGGCAAATATAATGTCTCGCATTTGTTTTTGCAAGTTTGAAGACATACTAGACGTGGTGTAAATAGCTAGTAGGTTTGCGAGTGATAATACCAGAGAACCATGGAAGAGCACATCCGCACGTTCGAACGCCAAAATACGATTGACAGCGATAATTTTGTTTTGCAGGCTGAAGCGAGAAAGGCCCTCATGATCCCCTTTGACCTTAGATTATCTCTATCCCAATGGCTTAGATTATCAGTTGACATCAACTGATTACTTTCCGTGTGTTCGAATCGATCTTAATGATTCGGTGATACACACGTTGATTATTGACTAATGCCGCATTGCCGCACGTTAAGTTTAGGTCTGCATCAATGTAAATGATATAATTGTGTTTTCCGCCGACCATTGAGTGATGGTCACATATTCAGATAATCATAGCATTGTGAAGATAATATGTTCAGACGAATTTCTCAGCCATAGCCTTAATGCGCAATAATCTGACAAAGCCGGAATTGGCAGAATGTCACTCACATGTGGTGATAACAAGGTCAAAAGTAAACAATGAAGAGAATGTCATTCTAATAAATTTTAGCCATGATAGTTCCTCATTACTTTGCTACTAGTTGCAAGATTATTCGGCAATAAATTCAATGCAATGCAATGCGATTGCATCGATGTTTGATAATTTGCTCTGTAGATCCAATCATATGCGATAACAGGTAATGAGCATAGTGTGGGAGACCCAAACAGCTGACGATGGCTTCTCGATTATCTCTTATTGCTTTCTGTTAAAATCACCACATGAATCAGATTATGCATTCTATAGATTGTGCCGATAGACAAATCAGTGATTCACGTAATCTCTACAATACAGACAGAACGTAGGAGAACACAAGTGGTGATGAATCAACTGTAAATCCGATGCAAGATATGATTTGGTTAACAATTCAGGGCACCGCAATGTAATAAATGGCAGACCATTCGTGTTGAGAGTATTTCCTTTGCATTGTTTGCCGTTTATTGTAAAATATTGTTAGATGTGATAAATTGGCGAGGAAGTTAATGCCATTAGTGATGTCGAATTAATATATCTCCTTAAGCACGATTCTTATGGGTCATTAAGTATATTTATGATTTATTGAATGCTCTGATTGAGTACCTATTTCACCTTAATAGAGAATATATATCTTATTTCGAGATAAGCATTTTGTGGATCCATTATTGCAAGCACATTTTGCTGGAGTGGATGACTTACATGTCATAGCTTATATTTCATAAGCTCCATCAATGGAGACATTTTAGGCCGATAATGGTCTTTGCGTTTCCGACATTTATCTTATGCATTCAGACGAGCATGTTTCTTGTGTCATCCTGGCCTTGATATAATTTTGCGTAGCATTAGCACATTTGGAGCCGTCTGGCCGCTTGAATGAAATATTCATCGGTAGCGATATTCTGCGGTTAATTCCTTGGGAAGAGTTTCTCGCTCATATGCGTTGCCCAGAAACGGCAAGTCAACCATTAAATAGTTTCGAACGAAAGATGTTGTGTCTATATATTTTTGCTCAATACCTATATTGAACGATGCAATTAGTTCAGAGAGTCTTGCTGTCTCGTCAGTATATACGGGTGCATAGTAGCCATTTAGAATATCGGGGCTTCACTTTTCTTCTGAATTGAGGTTACTGACGGTGGCAATCAGAGGACCTATGAAATATTCAAGGCAATACAAACTCCATTTGTATCAAACCAGTCGGGGCACGCCGAATGTTACCGATCATACATAAAATGCCTCATGCGGGAAATCAAAATTCCTTATCAATATATCGATCTCTCACCTTGTGATAGTCTCACGTATACATATATATATATATATATATAGATATATATATATAGATATATATATAGAGAGATAGGATATATATATATATAGATCTCTAGATATAGAGACTACCTGAGCTATAATCATATATCTATCCCTTTATTTGTTCATCATGCCCCACAATATATATATTGTTTCGGCGGAGTAGTCGCAGAAGTCACAATGGGCGAATTTTCTAGTCGCAGATTGAGTACTAATGTCACAATGGGCGAATTGCTCGTCACCATAAATAATAATATCGTTTATTGTCTGATCAGGTTATCTATTCAGAAAGAAGTGGGTGGGCTCTTAGAAGACCAATAAACGCTTTGTTATGAATATGGTTGATCTTGTTGTCGCTGATATCCAAATGATGTGGATTAAGGGGATGAATAAATCAGTGGTCTCATAGCACATGGATGTGAATCCCTTGAATGTTAAGTTGACTAAGAGAAACTAATAACCTGACTTACAATGGATCAATTTCAAATGTTCTGTTTCCTGACAGACCCGGGATGCATCATCTCAATTTAATGTCAGACATGGTCAATGGAGTCGGAACACCAAAATCATAATCTACGTAATAACACAAGTGGGTTAGATTTCATTTTGTAGATTTAGTTTCCCTATATTATTCCTCTACGTTCATCAGACAATATGTCTAGTAAAATATTAGCCATCTTAGTCCCATCATCAGAATATCATTTAAACAAGCCAGGGGTAAATGAATATGTCATCCGTCTTTACATCCCATGATGATATGAAGATCGATTGCTTTTGAATCATCAAAGGTTCTCTCGGGGGAATTAACACTATTCAAAACTATTCAAAATAATGTAGATAAGAACATAAAAATTAATTTGAATAGGATGCTATATTCTTTCGCCATTTCAGCAGTATTTCTATATGAAACTTTATTACAAGAATAAAATTAATGTTAGGATTGTCAGCCATTCCAAAGTAAAGGCATTTTTAAGTAAATAATTGCGTGGCTTCAGAAAACGTTACATACAGGCCACACTGATCCATGTGTCCGCCATTGATCAGCGCGTATATGCGATTATACTGTTTCCATCAGTATTAAATATCTATCAGGCCGAAATCGTTCCTTTCTTCAGTAAATTCTTGGTTGTGATAAATAAGGTAGGGCTTTTTATAAAATTATGTGAATTTAATGGTTTATATAGGGCATTGCATACTATATTCAAGTAGAACATGGTGTGACAACGTTGGCCCATGCCTGCGGCTCTATATTTGACAGAGCTTTTTTGCATTGCTGTGAGAAAGGTCAGCTGTTAACTGCAATGGACACATGAATTGCATTTCATTGTCGTTATTTGTCAAACACGCCTGCTGATTTAGTCAAGCATAAAAAGAGAGCTTATCTTTTCTAGAAAACTTGGCTTTTTCCAGCCAGCCAGTGATGCATGCTTTTTGAATTGCTAACATTGTGATTTCGAATCTTTCATTGGAAAGGATTAATTAATTTTGACGGGTTATTTTTTCTTATAGTGTAGAAACCAGTCATAAAAGGCTCAACATTTCAGATTGTAAGCCAAATAGGCTTTTGTGCCAATTTGATACATACGAAATGTTAACCAAAATACACTTTGCCGATAAACGATATAATTCGGCGAGATAGAAGCTCACCAAGGTTATCAGCAGAACGGAAATAGTTACCATAGTGATGTTATTATCTATAGAAAAAGCAATCAGTATTAGGGTGGAAGGATTCACCAATACACGAGTACTTCAATCGTCTTTTCCAGGATGAGTACATAATTCCATGCTAAGTCACATATCTGCTTGACTTCTGCGATAATGTGATCATTCAATCAGTACATGTAATGGGCCATCGACTTATTCTAATGTCAAAGATTTCCTTTGCATTGGCAATTGGGAGACGGTATCACCGTCAGCCATTTGAGCTTGCTGTCAATGGTGTATTCGTTTGGCAATGGAATATGAGTTTCTTGTTTTGTTGCTCTGGTTATAAATTTTAAAAAGGCAAAGATGCAACCAGTTCATGTAAATATATAATAGATATAACGCCTTTAACGGGAATGATCATGATTTGATATTAACAGGACATCGGTTGTTCGAGACACTGGCCCTTAATGCTTAAATGATATATGGTTCGCAAGCACTTATAAGGAATATGAGCTCTAGCTGTAGGCATTAAAAGTTAGCTAGTACTGTTCAAAGGCAATTTCAAGGACGTTGTGTTGGTACTAATATTCTAATTATAAACCATACCCCATCTCCACATACGTCACGGCATAGGTCACATAGTCTTTGATAATATGACGGTTTGTTTGTGGTATTCTTGTCCCTCAATCAGTTTGCTACACTGATAATTCTGCTCTATGATATTTCTCTTTAATATGAATACGCATTCTTACAACAAATTGATCAAATTATTTCCATATCGAAAAGTTACACCAACATCGGTAGTCAGATGCTCTATTCACATAAGTACTTAACTGGTTAATTTATCGAACAGGACCGGAATCATGTCATGTTACCTGTAACATGAGAATGATATAAATCGTTTATGAATAAGCTGTGGCAATGTTATTTATCTTCTCAAGGCGATCCGCAACGAATTTCGGGTATGGACTATTGCTGAATTCTGCTGATGAATGTCTCTACAATCATACTTGTATAAAAGATGAACACACTGTTGCATAACACTAACACCCCTGTCTCACATTACCTGAGTAATCCCCGGAAGAACACGGTGTAGCTCCGCGCTCTAGCGTGTAGACTCAAGCATGTGTCTGTGTTGTGGCCGGGCTCCTCCGGCAGGGGGCTTACGGTAGCCGCTGACGAAAACTTTAACCTGCACAACCTTTGGGAAATTTTTCCCGTCAGCAACACGGATGAGTGACTCCGTGTTGCTTCCTTGTTAATACCTGGATTATCCGTGAAGCCTTCGGCGTCTCCGCATAACCGCCGTGCTGCCACCGGGGCATCCGTGTGGCTGTGCATTGTACATCGTAATTCTAAATTCTGGTTCCCTCCTGACAACATACTCCTCTTCTGGTGACACGCATATACATTTAGCAAATATTATTATGTTTTCATTTCCTATGTATTCAAACCATCTCACCAATATGATGTGAATAAATAACGGATGACAAGGCTCACTCACTTCAACCAAATACCAGGCCGATAGTTATAACAAGTACGAGTTGTGCGGTTTGATAATGTTTCCAAAGTATGCACCACAACATTATGCGAAACGAAAATCCGTCAGACCAAACAAGGCTGACATACAACAATGAACTACTGGGACGCTCAAAGAGCCCACCAGCCCCAACCAAACACCCGCTCTACTCCTGCATCAACCCAACTAATACATACTTAAACATCCCAACCTATAATAACTTAAGGCAAACAATCATTGATACATCGAACCGACGTTTACTATCATAGCTGTCTCCAACTGTGACATACAGTAAACGAGGTCGGTTGTTCCATTCTATCGTTCTAGGAATGCGGCCCTACTTTGTTCTGGATGCAGCGTGTGTGGTGTAATGAATTCAGCCGATCACATTATAACACAGAACACTACAGAAATGCTTGACAGTTCATTGTTCAACAGGGGGAAGCTACTAGTCTCACCGTGCTGTTAGCACGTTAAAGGGTAGCGCGACGAGAAGGGAGGGGCCACATCGACATTGATGGATACTGCCGCACTGTTCCATCGTATGTAAAACTTCTTCCTTACAAAGGAAAAGGCGGTCGTAAAAATAAGCTTGATATATGAACTGCTTTACAAGAGCCGACATACTGGGTCTTTATATATAACAGTCGTTGAATAAGGATTGAATAAAAGTGTTATGTGAAGGTCAAAGCTATTTAGCAAGGGGACATAGGTTTGTGTGCGCAGCGTTACCCGAAAAGCCTTAGCTAATGTAATCACTGACAATTATATCCATTTATATGTCATCTACAGATGCATTTAATACTTCATCAGGAGTGTTGCTGAGTCCGAGTGTTCTTGTAAATTCTAATGCGCATGTCTTTGTATAAGCCCCAGTCAGTGTAAAAACCAACATGCACATATCATTCCCATTTATTTGTCGCTTGATATGTGCTTTAATTCGTCATCAAAAACAAGTGCTTTGATATGGTTTTGCCATGCTTAAGATGATGTAGTGTAGATGAGCAAGTATATTTAAATGAATTGCAATTATTGTAATTTCTTGATTTGCAATTTTTTAGCCATTTGAGAAAATAATATCATATTGGTAGCGGAAAATTAGGTTTTGTCTGTTTCTGGCGTGGCATGGTATATTTAGATTTGTTTTATAAAAGCGCTCTGTGGTTTTCTTTATAGGGCGATGGTATGGCAAACATGCTAGGTATGGCATTATATTCACTAAAATATCCCTGTTGCAGTCCGCCAAGGGTATTTTGCCAAAGCAAATGTACATCTGCATTTGATTCGGATAGTGATTAAATTAAAAACATTTGATATTTGTAGCCTGTAAACCGCAACGACAATAGATTGCATGTTTTTTCGTCTCTATGACGTCATTTGTAGGATTCGTCATGCTTTTTTTTCTGCGAGGAAAAAGCAGATTGTTTTGTCATTGCACCAGCGGTAATGCGTGTTATTTCGAAAGCCAAACAACTAACAATGTAAATGGTTGTTCATTGTTTACTACAACGACCTGTTTTTGTGTAATCGAAAATTTTTTCTGGTACAATTCATAGAGCCATTACAAGAAGCTTGTACTTTTTTCTGTATATTCCGGGTCTTGTGTAGAGAATGTCATGGCGAAATGATTAATTTCACTGAAATTCTACTTCTTAAAAACTCCCCGTTGAGGACCTAAGTTGATATTTAATTATGCCAGTGATTTGGTGAATATTTGTAACGCTAATTAACAGGAAGAAAGCGTTACGATGATGCGCATTATCACATTATATTCGAAGATGAAGGTTAGCATCTGGAGCTGACTTAAGTTTGACAGACCGATATGTTGCGCCTAGAAGCAATACATTTCATCAGTCCTGGAATAATGTGATCAATTATCGTGATTTGTTCTATGAATTCACCACTTTTAATCTTTCTATTTCTCTAGTTATATACATGGTTGAGCCAGAATGTACGAGACTCCAGTACGACCAGGATGAATTTGACGAGCAATTTGGATGTGCTATGTAGTTGTAGTTATTTGGATTCTCCATAGCCTTCATATTTAAGTTTAATGGTCCCGCTCGTTAGCTACATACTCTCGCAACGTATTGCACAACGTTAGGCAGTTTCAGTGGATCAGCATGGCTTTTTCTTGCTTTGTTGTTGGTTTACTTCAACTAAGAAGAGATAATGGCTTAAAAGGGAGAGGTTGTATTGCAATCATGCATTAATGCTTTCCAGACCCTTACCTTACCGATTTCCATCAAAGTACCGTTCTGTACAACCAACGCAGTGACAGAGACATGCAGTCACACATTCAGACCTGATGAATGACAGATAGCTCCATATTACAAGGATTAGCGAGCTGATCATTATGCCCGCCACTATTGATTTGCAAAAATCCCTAGTATATCATTGATTTGCGTTGTACTACATAAACCATCATTATACTTAGTTTGTAACGTTAGATCATTCTATAAGTACAAATTATCAAACACGAGCCATCCGTTTCTTCGGAAGTTTCAGGCAAGCATTCGGATGTTGTTGATTGAAGTAAAGGTAATTCAAAATGTCAAGATTGCTGTCATTGACTCAAGTCGCTGAATTGTGTAGCTGTACCCAAGGCTTGTCAAAAGTTGAATAATTATGCATGATCAGTGTGAGTTGGATTCACTTTTTGTTTCATGATTTAGTAAATGTGACCATAACATATGACACCTAGTCAGAAAAACACGCTATCAAATTCGGGTTACTGGTTTGCAACAAGCAAGGGCATTTTAACAATGGATTACATGAGTAAGTATATAACCCTATCCGCAATGTCCCACAAATAAAGAGGAAATGCGACTTCTAAGGCGGCTATGGGTGCTTTCCGCTTACATTCAGCGGAGCGCAATTTATTGACGCAAATTCCATAAGCTACATATCTCCAGTCAACATTTAACTCTGGAACGCGGGCAAGATCTGGCAAGTATAACTTCTCCATAGCAATTGTACTGTCAGTTGGATTGCATTTTTTCAATAACATAAAGACTCATCTACAATAGGGTACTAGTGATCACATTGCTAGAAAGGCATGTTGTTGAATTATTCTGTGTTTGGCTAATGTGGCTGGAAATGCATGACCAAAACTGCAGAACCTTTCTGCATCCAAGTGTCATTGCAATGTTCATGTTGTGATTCTCCACAACAACAATGTGTGCAAGGGGACAAAACACAGATGTGTGTAAAACATCGCAGCAATGATTTTCCCAGCACGAATGGTTGAGCAACGGCCACAAAATGTTGTTTCTGTTTCAGTGTATCAATGTGTGCATAGTGTTTATATATTTAAGGTTAATATCTTGCACCAGCAAGTCAGATGGTGATTGCAGTTACATAACGCTAATGATAGGATCATAGGCAATCATCGACAATGTCGAGGCCTTAGAACGAAGACAAATTGGCTATATTGGAACATCGACCAATAGCTGTCGATGGCCGCCGTCACGTGTTTGGCACAATAGGTGTATTATTTTTTACGAAGAAAACAAGGAATGTAGAAATGAGCAGCTAGATTACTCTAGACTGAAGGGATTTGCAGAGACTTCGTCTTATTTCTAAGGGACCATGTTGTATCCTGTGAAGCAATTACTGTTAGTGCCTTAATGGCGCCCTCAGAGATTAACCTGTTACCAACGATAATAAAATCCAACTGAAGTACAGCTCCACCGACAGTTTAAGATGATGGCGTTCACACTAAAGATACCAGAACATCGCTTATGCAGATAGATATAGTAAACCGAAACAGACGAGGCGTGGGCATGTGGAACTTGATAATGCTTAATGCCAACCAATTACAGCAATTATTAGAGAAGGCCAGCATCACACTTCTATCTTGTTATAGGTAAACTCCGCATGCCCTTATTGCCGCGGGATGAGGGTGCTTGGTAGGTGGAATTTGCAGCAACAGGTTTCTGTAGGTACAACCTGGCCTCTGAGGAGCTCGATCTAAATCGCCAACAGCACGATTCTTCGGTAATACATCTTGTAGGTGTCTGTGATATAAACCAATGGGCATATCATATTCACTGGTTTGCTGTAATTGGTGTTGAACGACATTGATCATCAACAGTAAGCAACAATTGTGAAGGTCTTGAAACTGTGTGTGTTGATATCTGCTGAAGGTGCATATCGGAACGCAGTTTGTCCTGTCTTGTAAATTATATGAGGTTCTTTTCAAAATTGGATAGGATATTTTGTCCGTACTTTGCATTAACGTGAACATGTCACCCGTCACTGCAAAGATACTTGAATCACCAGGTAGCATCATAATGGCGAAATTTGTCTGTCGTGACTGATGATTTTGGCACATTAAAAAGAAAGCCCATTTTCTACTGACGACTATGTTATTGTCAGCCAGTGATGCATGTTTATCAAATTGCCAACATTTTGATAACCAAAGGAACAACGAGTTAATGGATGGAAATATTAATTTATTCAGATGCGAAAAGGAGAACTTATGTTATTCCGGATAGGTACTGATATCATTTGAGAGCAAAACTAACACCACACTATCTCTGCTGTTCCTACGACTCTTATTGCACAGTCACGTGGCATGGTAAAAATCCACTAGCAAATGACACTTATTGCATTGATCAAAATATCAATAACCTTAGCCTGTGTTGACGGCTAGATATTTTTCGCTGATCATAAAGTATCTTATCCTATGTTGGATGCGGGATAGATAAACTGGCAGTATATTGCTAGGGATAAGCGCCGATAAGTTTAGGTTCCCACTTGCAAACGCAACATTGTTTAATGGTAGAATTCATATTATCTTTGGTTGAAATCTACACAACTATAAGCTGCATATCTAGACGTAGTGTGTTTTGTCTTGTAAATTATATAAGTTGCTAAAGTGACTCTATCTCAGCCTTTTTGCTCGATTTACGGCCTGTACAAGACCCGGGCTGCAAACTATGACATATGTTCTGCTAAACAAAAGCCTATATTCGTATGTATCAAGTTACAAGGCCGTGGAACGTGGGTTTGATAAAAGTGATATTCGTAGGGTCACACGTTCTTTAGTTCAGCGTCACATACGAAGCTGTAGTCGGTGTAATCACGGACGTGAAATAATCCTCCCCTGTTATTGGTCATCAGCGCATTAATCGACGATTCATCGTTTAATATCATGATAATAAGCGCAAACGGATTAGAAATAATATTCTACAACGCTTAGATTCAGTATTGTTGAGGAGCAAAAAAAAAAATTCACGGAAATCCAAATGCACATTTAGGAAATAAATTACAATTATCCATTTTCGTCGTTCGTCATTTCACCGCTATGTGCAACGAGTGGATCTGCTCGGGCACGGGTGGTTCAAATTCTCTTGTTTATTCAGCACACAAACATCCTGGTGGAGACATACTGTGATTACGTTTGTGATATTGAATCCGTCACAATGGTTTCTCTAATGGGGCGATGGCATGGCAAACATGCACAATATGTCCCATTATTGACTAATCCTTCCTTATTGCATTGCGAGTGTGTTTTACCAAAGCCTGATCGGGCAGGCATTGACATAAAAACATCTTAGATTCGCTGCCAGTTAACTGCAGAGACAATTTCAGTGGTCTGGGTTGCTGTTTTTGTCTGTATCTTTGTACAATGAAGGAGTCGATTCTTGAAATGGTGAAATCATTGCACCAGAGGTGATGCTGGTTCACTGGATAGCTCACCAACTAACCAGGATTTCGCTTGCCTGCATTACTGGATTACTGTATTATTGACAATGTCGTGTGTTTTCATATACATTTCTTGGCAGTTGTCTTATAGTTGTAAAAGGGATTAATGTTACCAGACACAATTCTATCAAATCTATTTATCGGTTAACTCTATTGCATCATCCAGAAGTAGTTGTGTTGCTGGCTGTTAATGACAAACTGACACATTGTTTTGTATAATGCACACTAGCTAACAGCCCCACGTTTTACATATATGATGGTTGATACAAATATTTATTAGCAACACCTGATATAAGAGCACATGTATATGACAAATGAGTCTGAGGTGACTGCTCAGGAATACAAAAGCCTGCCTTTTATAGTTATAAGCGACCGAATCACAAACTACTACATATGCCACAAGATCACACCGCCCTTTTT
>CM067358.1:16893248-16950748 GCA_034190875.2 Urechis unicinctus
TCCTGTTTTGCAATCGCCGGAAGTGCCTTAATGGCGTCCCAGGTGATTAACTTGTCAACAAAGATGATAATATTCATCGGAAGTACATCCTAGCGCTAGGTAACGGCTCGTGCGGATGGATAAAGGATGTCTTGACATTGTCGGAAGGGGTCCACGACCAAGGAGAAGTGGCAAAAGAAGCTTGTGGTCGAACCTAGAACCTGATCATGCTTATATTCCGTTCAACTGTAGAGGCAAGTAGTAATCTGTTTTGCATTCAAACAACACATATCGGACGAATGAAATGTCAACATGATCATATGATTCAGTAGTGTATTAATGATTAATATTCAGGACCATTATGGTGTATAACAGCAACTCCACATGGAAATCCATGAATTCAGAAAGATGAGCCGTTCACCGCAATGACAGGTATCACAATATACCGGAAGCACAAACCGAGTATATGAAAATAAATGTTAAAGTAAGAGGTTAGTGAATTATATATGGGATATAATTAAACTAATCACGTGATTCAGTGGTAAGACGTGCATGGTCTGGTCATAAGACGTGACAGCGTTTCAAATAAACTCTCGGATTAGCATGAATATGGCACAACTTGTTATTACATTAAATGCTTGCAAAGAGTTGTTCAAAAGCATCGTTTATGTGTTAAAATAGGTTATATGCAAGGTTACATATGTAACTTGACATGCTGACTATATTTGAAGTGGCTGATATTTAACTTGCAGTAGCTTTGATTGGGTTTATGATTGTTATAATCATCACCAAACCAAATCCTAAAGAACTCGTATGATTGATTAACAGAGGCTGAATATGACACAGAATGACGAAGAATTGCCAAAACGGCTTCCCCAAACCACGTGGTGATAAGCGGCGTGGGCAGGAAGACAGTTAGAGCCAGGTCAATCGGCAGCGCAGAGCATTTCTAGCTAATATGCATTTACAAACTAACTGATTAAATTACTCACTTATTAGAATATTACCGTGCATCTGTCTCGATGAGTGACATGCTTCTTTTACCAAGGCATCATGTATTGATTTAAAAAAAGTATCATCAACCTGATGACAGCTTCAAGAATGACAGGTATTACTGATTCAGGACTCGCCAATCATAGACGACAATGGCTTTTTTTAGACAAGTCCACAGTTACAGGTGTTTCATCATTAAATCGCAGAAAACATAATAAAAAAAACCAATGTAAATGATCTTAATTGCTTCTAGTTCCAATCAAGTCGATTGAATTGTGCAACACATCAACACATCATATATTGCTAACGTCGACGCACATGTTAAGGGATTTGTCCAGCCAGGCGGCAAACTATCACGGCCAAGCGCTAATACAACAGAAACATGAATGCTGTGATATATAAACACCAACATATAGACTGATTGGAAAAAATCATTCGTCGGTATGATAAATGGTTACCATGAGTGGCATGAATGTGAGACGACTGGATGGCTGGAGTCAAACTAAAATATGCTGCACATTAGCTTACAATAGTTCATATGAGATCACTTTGTAGACATCCGATGTCGAGGAATAGCTTTTAAGGACAGCATTTTTTTACATATAAGGGAAATTAGTGGCGTTTGAACTGACAGTCGTAGGTCGGTTGTAAACACATCTGCTGTACGATTTGAGAAGCCTTATGAGAAGTCACACTAACTAGAGCAACGTCGCACATTATGAAATGATGTATCGACGCTGCATTAATATGCCACCGATTTAGCCTAATATTATTGTTTAACCGACGCGAATACATCACAATGATGCGGTGAGTTCCCACATAGATTTAGGACAGACAGGAAGCCTGTTAAGGTTTATTCATGTCATCGGGATTCGCCAAGACACAAAGACATAAATCGTCCTGTGCCAAGACGAGTAAACAATTTCATGTTATGTCATACATCTACTTCACATCTGCTGATCAGAACGTCTGGTCGACTGTTGATAAAGTGCAATAGATTTATTCACTTGCGAACTTTGAGTTTCTTGTTCTTGCTGCTGTGATGCTTGAGGAGGGCGAGGAAGGTCGAATGAAAAGAACATTTTCATTTTGTGATAAGTAACGGTACAACAAGTGATAGGAAAAGATTATTAATTCATTCATTTATTAATCTACATGATTAGGTCCAACATTTTTTTATAATTAGATGTTGTTAGCTAAATGTACCTTAGTGTATACATCCATACATGATGTTCCTTCATTATTCAGTGAATAAGTATCCCATGAACCTGCATTTACGTCAATATTTTTTTCAATTTTAAGCACGATATTATAGACACACACACACACGCGCGCGCGCGCTCACACGCACACATATACACATTCGCATATCTAATGTTCCTATCGATTTTGTTTATCACACCCACGCTTATTGCATATCGTTGACTTAAACTTTTTCATTATATCTTTTAAGATATGCCAAATCAATATTTAACAACAAATGATAGCAAAAAAGTACTTAAAAAGTTTGTCCACGAAAGGCTGGAGTCTACGAAAGGTTGTAATCGTCACTATATATATATATATATATATATATATATATATATATATATATATATATATATATATATATATATATATATATATATATATATATATATATATATATATATATATATATATATATATATATATATATATATATATATATATATATATATATATATATATATATATATATATCACACACACACAAAGTAACTAAGCTCGAGAGAGGCGTTAGATGTGGGTGTTAGTCTTTCTAGGCAATCGTGGCATTATAAACAATATCATGTGATTTATATAACTCTTGTACATATATTTCTTCATGTTGGTACTAGAACGTTGAAAAATACTTTTCCGTTTAACTAGAACATACTTATTTCTTCTTTCGGATATTTACGAATGCAGCCAACGAGTGTCTCTAAAAGTATGCATGTGTTATAGAAGAACAGGTGAAGACTATTGTCGGCGTGCATTGGACCATTCGATTGATCAAGTAAACAATACAATATTTTAAACATGTTTCGTTATATAGACGGATAACCTATGACAGTTTTTGCAAATAAATCCAACATGGCAATACCAGATACCTCGTAATAAGCTGTAGCTATTTGCAGAATCAAACAATATTCAGCCCTGCTCGGGCTGCGAAAGTTCAAATTTGCATTATTCTATTTACCACACTATCATCCTTGCGGAAACCTGGAGTAATTACATTTGTAATATCAAATCAGTAAGGCAAATATGCACGATATGGTACCTAGTTTTTTACTTCATTCCGTCATAGTGTCGAGAAAATAGACGCTTGATCACGTAGGGATTGACACAATACTTCTGACATTTGCGTCCTGATAATTGCAGAGTGGTGGAGGTTGCTGTTTTAATGCATCTCTATGACGTCATGTGTCAGGCACGCCAGGTAGCGACTGATCCCTGCAGATGATTAAGTCATTGAGCCTGGACTGATTCATGCAAGTAGGTAGCTAACCAACAAAGCAGGTTTTCGTGATGTCCTGGTTAGTGAAGTTGCATGTATTGCTGTATTTTTGACCTCCACGCAATTGTTTTGTTGTATTTAAACCGCATGAATGATGAAACAAATTACTAGCCACAATCCCATTTATTCTATTCTCAAGCACTGAACAGTTGATTCAGATAAATGAAACCGTGCCATCCATCCAAATTGCATATGGAACTGTACATAATTCTGCTTTGCAGTAATGATTTGTATCGGTTAATTCGACTGCATGGTCCGCATACTATGTCACATCTGCTGATCAGAACGTCCGGTTGACTGTTGTTAAAGTGCAATATATTCATTTACCTGCGAGCCATTTGAACATCCCGTACAATTCGATACCGTCAAAAACCTTTACCAAATGTCGAGATTAGTTCTTCACATTATATACCAACGACGAGTGTCTCTAAAAGTATGCATGTTTTAAAGAAGAACAGGTAAAGAGTATTGTCGGTGTGCTTTTGACCATTCGATTGATCAAGTAAACAACACTACCTGATTTGTTCAAGATGTACCATTATATGAGACGGATAATCTTTAACGGTTTTTGCGAACAAATTCCATATGGCAATACGGGCTACCTCGTAATAAGCTTTTAGCTATTTGCAGAATCTAACAATATTCAGTCCTGCTCAGGCTGCGAAAATTCAAATTTGCTTATTCTAATTAACTCACTTGCATCCTGGCGGAAGCTTGGAGTAATTACATTTGTTATATCAAATCCGTTCTTAATGGGACGATCGTATGGCAAATATGCACGATGTGGTACCTTGTTTTCACTTCATTCCGTTGTAGTGTCAAGGAAATTGACGATCGATCAAGTAGGCATTGACGCAACAACCTCTGACATTTGCGTGGTGGAGGTTGCTGTTTTAAAGCATCTCTATGACGTCATTTGTCAGACACGCCAGGTAGCGACCGATCCCTGTAGATGATCAAGTCATTGCGACTGCACTGATTCATGCAAGTATGTAGCTAACCAATTAAGCAGGGTTTCGCGAGGTCATGGTTTGTAAAGCTGCATGTATTGTTGTATTATTGACTTCCAGGCAGTTGTTTTGTTTTATTCTAACCACATGGATAAGCAAAGATCCCATTATTTATATTCTCAAGCACTGAACAGTTAAATCAGATAAATGAAACCGTGCCATCCATCGAAAGTGCATATGGAACTGTACAGAATTCTGCTCTGTAGCAACATATTTGTATCGGTTAATTCGACTGCATGGTCCGAATGAAGATGACGAAGTCTATCTGCATCAATGCTTTCATTAGGTATGTGACAAGTGTAAGGCTACGACCACAGCAATTGCCAGTAAGAAGTGTTGTTGTCTATCAACTGACAAAATAGAACAACTATAATCATTATAAGCTTTATTGTATATTAGTCTAAGTATGCTAAGTAGCAGCCCCATATTAGATATTTATGAAAATTTATGGTACATGTGGCTATAGTATGCTAACAAGCAGTACAGTAATAGATATTTATGACGGTTGATATGAATATTTATGAGTAACGTTGGCTGTTAATGACGAACCCTCAATTGACAAAACATAACAAGATGATCAGTGGTACATTTGTATATGGTATGCTAACTAGCAGTCCCCTGTTATATATTTATTCAGCAATCTAATAGCATAGCAACAGAAATTCCACTGTGGCTGTCAGCGACCAAATAAGAGATTAGCATATATTCCACAAGACCATATTGCCCTCTCAGCTGTGAAGCAGGTGTCAACATAACATTGCTGGGTGTGTGCGTACTATACTGGTTCTTTGTGTGTTAATTATACATCCAGCCAGAACGTCATGTTGAATGTATGCTGTCCATGCCTGAATAAGTGTCTTAAAACTCCATTAAGGCAACATTTGGTCGTTCATATGATCATACTGTGACATATGTTAACGTTTACTGCCTCTGCGATGCAGTTTAAATAATTTGACTGATCGATAAAAAACACTTCTATTACTTTGCTCTTACACATCGTCATCATAATATCTGTGAAACAAGCGAGGGGTAAATCGATATGCTATCCATCCATATAACCTGTCACGCTTTATATAGGTTACCACAAGGGGTTTCATTGAATTTCCTGCTTCTATGGTAAGAATGCACTCAAGTTTGATGTGTCCGTCATAGCGATTCTGCTTTATTTCAAACGCATCAGCGCATGGCTTAGCCAAGCTTCAGGTACCCGCAATATTGATCCAAGTTTCAGCCTTCGATCTTTGCATTAATGTTAAACATTTAGCAAGCACAAAATCGTTCTATTCACAACAATGTTTGTATGATGATTGTTGGTTTATGGTTGAACTCAATTATGTAAGGCATTGGCCACACGTATGTGGATGTAGTGGTTTATTTAGGGCATTGCATATTTCATTCAAAGGGAAGATGTTGTGATTATATTTGGCATGATACTTCCGTTGCTTCCTTCGACAGGTCGTTTTCCTTTGAAACGTATCACCTGTCAATTGCAATGACACTTGAAGTGCCAAGGTTGCATGGCAATGGCGTCATTTGTAAGACACGCCTGGTGATTTGGGCAAAGGAATCAAGAAAACAAGATCTGCCAAGATACACTTCTGGTTGACCGTTAATAATTTTTTCAAACTAAAGCCATTTTAGCTCACTGCCAATGGTGTATTTGTAATGCAATAGAATATGAGTTTCCAGTTTTGTTGCTCGTTTCAAAAGTCCGGAGTAAGGCATTTGAGGTCTCGCTGTCTACGTTATAGATTAGCTAGTGATAGCTATCTATTGGAAGACTAATGTGAGGCTTAATGGTGCAGATTAGGAATGATGGAATGTCTTAAGTTAAGTTACATGTCAAGTCACATAATGCTATAGATCTTTGAAACTGGTGACAAATTGCGATGTAAGAAAATTGGAAGTGTGGACAGTTTTAATTGATATCTAAAAACTAATTGAAAGTTTTTATTGTAAGAATATCGATGCAATTAATGATTTGTAACAACCTATACACATCTGTGGGAATAATCGCCTCAATGAAGATAACGATCTTGCATATTGTTCAGCCGTGTACCAGAGTACGGACTATAATGCTGCAATCGCAGACTGACGCTAACAGACGTGGAGCTAACACACACTCTGCTGCTTAACAATTTAAAGCAGTGACTCGCTTGGGTGTGCGTGAGGTAAGTGGAGTAGAGGATGGTAATGGTGAGATTGTCAAAAGCCTCCATTGAGCACACTCAACAATTTTGTCACTGAAAGGATCAACGCTGGATTTTGCTGATTTTACATGCAATTATGAATCATTAAGCCTTCTATGACTTGGGATTTTCTTTTTGATGGTTATCGAATCATATGTTCGACTGCCGAATTAGGACCTGGTAGATAACGCTATTGTATACAATTGGTTTATACCAGTAGATCAAGACCAAACACGGAGTGCTCGTCATGTGTTCATTCCAAACATTTGAACTATGACTCTTAATAATAAGTGGCATTGCATTTATTTGCTGTGATGTTTGAGTAGCCCATTTGTGAGTTGGCTGTCAGATTCTTATTTCCGGATGTCCCACAGTACAATTGAAATATACTCTCTGGTTGATACTGATTACGTCATAAATCATTGAGTTAGGACGCTTACAAGTTCAAACGGGCAGTTGATATAGGATTGAATACGACAGGAAATGGTTTCGAATGAATTTGATATGATCATTTTGGACGACAGTCAATTGGCCTCTTGTGATATTTGGTCCTCACTGGTAATTGTTACACAAGGTCTCTGAGGAGGGAAAACCCATCGGTGCTTTGGTATGCTATTTGACTAACCAGCCTTTTGGTTGATGTAAGATGCACGTAAACCGGTTGATCTGAATAGCTATGCCTGCAAAATGTTCCATTCGCATAAACCAGTTTGTCAATATGTGCTTTACTTATAAATTTCTATAACCGTATTGGAAAATAAGTATAATTTATGATCTGCTTGACGAGAGTTGACATACTCAACCCATAGTTTTAGAGGTCGTTAAATAAGATGTTATATGAAGGTCAATTGTTGTTTAGCTTGAAGGACAAACCCATTATTTTATCGAATACTGCATCACGTTAAGGATAGCCACGCTTAAGATAGGGGAGTGCACATATGTTGATTTATATTCGAATGCACATTTAAAAACATGCACCGATCATTTCCATTTACTTATCAATCGTTATCTCCCCTTTTTAAATACGTGCTGTACTTTATCAACGTATAATTATATATTGCTTTGTCATGCTTGAGACGGTGTACAGTAGATGAGCATGTGCATTCTATAAATTCCTAATGCACATTCAAGACTTAAATAAACTGCAATTTTAATCTGCTAATTCATTAAGTTTGTGTATGACGTTCGGCATAATAGCATTCTGGTAATAGCAGAGTTTATTTAATTTGTAACATTAAAGCCGTCACTGTAGTTTCCCTTATAATACGATGATATGACAAGCATGCAAGGTATGGCACTTTATATACAATAAATTTCCTGGGGCATTCCGCAGAGTGTATTGTCCCAACGCAAATCGTTATTCGCATTTGCTTTGGATAGGGATAGTAGCAGCAGCGTCAGTGGAAGCGGCATAGGATGCTGTTTTGTCTGAATCACTATGGTGCTATAAGTCGGCGCGCCTGGTAGCTGTCTATAAGGAAACGACAGATCCGGGGGATGGCAGATGGTTTAGTCATTACGTCATTGGTAATGCATGTTATTTATAAAGCAAACCTACCAACATGGTTCTCTACAACTACATGTATGGATGTGTCATTGTAAATATCATATGTTTTCTTAAACAATTCCAAGCGCCATTTACCAAATGGTTAATTTAACATTACACATAATGCATTTTTATAGCGCCTGTTTCCAGGAAATAATCGCGCTCAAAAGCGCCTACGCAGGCGGTTAATTGTTATAGCACTCTCAGTACCATGGGCAAGTTTGTAGGCCGACTGATACTTGTCGTCAAGTTGATTGGCTAATTTATGGTGCTGCAATCGATTGGCTACAACTTTCTCTGATAATTTGGATATGAAGCTCAAATTTGATATTGGTCTGTAGTTTTTCATTAATTCAGGATCCAGATCTGAATGCCTTTATCTTCTTGTTTGGTTATTAGGTGTTTGGCTAAGTTGTGATAATGCACTACAGGGAGAGATTTTTGATATATAATACATTTCATGCTGTCAGGCCTATTTCAGTCATTTTTTCATGGCATCCGAATGTTTGTTTGGGTCTAAATCACACAACGTTGTGAGCTACAGGGAGAGATTTTGTGTAATAATACATTCATGCTGTCAATTTCAGTCATTGCATCATTCTTTACATCCAACGCAGTAGAATAATAAATGAAGAACTCAATTCGTGTGTACATGTTGGAATAACATATGGATCAATGGGAATCGTTAATAGTTCGTATCCGATATCAAAAAAAATATTTCTCGATGAAGTAAATAATTATGTCCATCCTTTTCAATATCCCATCAATGAAGAGATGAAATGATATATATGGCTGGAATGTATGGTGCTTTATGGCCATATTCAGCCGAACATATTTAACCAGCGCAGTTCAATTAGCTACGTAACACCTGTCAGTACAGAACTCTGAGACTTGACACCAGTCAACTTCAGCATCTTTTGAGGTGATATTGTAAACGTAATTCCTCCATTGCTATTCGGCTATAAGTCGGATTGTATTTTTACAATAACATGAAGACTCATCTACAACAGTGGGCTACTGGTCACATTGCTAGTAAGGCATTCTGATATTTGTCTGGCTTTTGTGTGTGCTAGAATCACATCACCTACAATTGAGTGTCTCTTTGTTGGTCAAAAACATTGAATGATCAGACTTATTTGGAAGCAGAACGGCTCGTACCATGGTTCTGAAAATGTTGTTTTATTATGTCTCTTCAATCTACGCAAAGCAGCAGTAACCTGGTCATTAATATGTTTTGGTCGTTTCACAATTCTCATTTTTGGCGAAATGGTTATTATCCGCCAATTTTATTAAGCCGTGAATAGTTCCGATGACGTCATTTACACTCCAGGTCCCCTTCTTATATGGTGGTGACCAACATATATATAACCCTTATTGATTATTTCGTAGTTTAAATATCACAATTTTCAAATCCCAAGTACAGAACAGTCCCGGGAAATGTTGGTGACATGGTGGTATCACTTTATCAATGATAGTATAGTTTGACAAGGGAATTGAAATTGACGAGTAAGCACCTGCCACAGATCAGATGGAGAAACGATGGTTTATTTACGCAGCAATAAGAGATTAAACATGTTGCATCGAATAATGGGCTGATTTTTGTCGTCACACAGTACATTATGTATGTGCCCAGAACCTTGAGTACCTCCATATTGTACCCTCGAATGAATAATAATATGAATGGATGTTATGTACAATAAAGTCTGCAAGGCATTCTGGCTTCTACGTCAGTGTACATACAATGGTACAATGGAGCAGTTTCTGCTTGGTTCATGTGTTCGTTCGTCCAGCGTGACCCGTTTCACCATATGTTCTGCGATACAAGCTGTCAATGAGAACACAGTACCCTCTGTATACCACCAAGAATAGTATAGTATCTGGCCTTTATAAAATGTTATCATCTAATCAGTTGTGCTATGGCTCTAGTCGTTTGCCTAGACATTCTTTACTGATTCAATAGCTTTGCTTGGGATAAGCAGATATGGTCGTACATGTTAATGGTTTGCCTATGGAATCAACAATATTTGGGGCAACATGTGATGATGCTACGATTTCAATTAAAGTCTGTCCTGATTATTTAAGAAGACAGAACTAATGTTGCTTCCATGTTTTTAACACTGAGCAACTCAAAAGACAAGTATATAACAAGCATCATAATTTACTTCTGTACAGGGTTTTTGACAACGTTTTCAAGATGCAAGAGCATTATCCTCTCCTTCATTAACTGAACAAAGCTTGTGATTAAATGTCAAATGATACACTTCTTCAAAATCCACTCACGCTTGCCACAGTTTAAACCTGATAAGCCGATTTGTCTTGAAGTGCAGAGGGAGCTAAGATAATTTACTCAGCACGATGCAGTAAGAGCAAATGTTGACAACTCTTTATTATCTCTCCTGGCAAGTTGTATTCTTGTGCTGACTAAGCGACAGCTATTACTGCAGAATATTTCTTTTGCCAATTTATACATATAAGATAGAGGTAATATCATGTTTCAGACTACTGAGGGATCGCATGTCGGCATGGTAACTACATTGCGGAGCTTGATTCTGTTAACGCAACAACCGCATGATTTGTGGTTGTGTCTCATGCTTTTATTTTATTTATAATCTGTGTGAGGTTCGAAACAGCAAACAAATTAACATGACAATTTACGCATACAGGTTCTTACAGTAATTTGCACACAAACGTAGCAATAAAATATTTGCTGCCGAAATATTTCGGAAGAACGTTGCTTCATGTTTTAATCTGGCTAACCATCAATCACTTCACACATAACTGTACATGCAATTATGTCTGATTATTTCCAACCAACGCCAATAACGATATCATCAAAACGTCAACAGTACATAAAAACAGAAGTGGTACGATATGCTACGATATTTAGAGTTTCAACAAAACTGATTCGTTGTCTTCAATTCTTCTTTACAGCTATATTCTAATGTAATCTGATAAATACCTATTTTCTGTTACTAGGGGGATGACCTGGGAAACCTTATTATCTTAACACTTAGCAAATTGCCCCGCGTGGAATAAATTGATGCATGTATGGATCACTCCAAGTATGCATATAAATAATTGAAAAGGGAAACCTAACATTTATTCCTAGTGAAATCTCTTGTCCACAATCCCAATCAAACAGAGCTGATTATACAACAAATAAACGAACACCGTCATGCACAAGGTCATCGAACAGTTTGATGTACAAATACGTCTAGCATAATAAGTGCTTCCTATTAAAGTGGCTTCTTTCACAATAACCATTCTTTTTCAATAATTCTTTACTGATGTCTTCCGTTGTTCCTTGATTTATACCATAGATACCGTAGATATAGGTATGACATTGGTATAAACTCATCGATTACTTGGAAGGGTCGCTGCTTTGACCTCAATGACCAAAAATGGTCCATCCACAATTAACGCATGTCTGGGACTACCACCTTCATTGAATAGAGTTGATTATATAATACCATGTGATTAGCGTCACTGCTGCCTGCCTTAAGCATGTCACTAGAATTACCTTGTATTCAATGTTCACTTCCGGCTCTATCTCCCTGAGGGATTTGGTAACGCACATTTGGGAAATTTGGGTCGTTGTGGTTGTATATGAAGTTCATTAATGACTTCACAGAACAGGTAACAACTTTGATGATAGCCGTATCTTGTGTCAATGTCTAGTCTGCCGCTACAAGAAATGTCAATATCGAAATCAAACATGATATGACATTAAAGGACATCCAGTGGCTTTGATTGTAATACGTTGATACGTGGCCTGTCACATTATACCAATTTAGTGAGATTACCAGAAAGAACATGCATATTGTTTTACCAAACGGAACTTAACTTCTTGATGAGGAACTAATTCCATGATCGGGACCTACAACAAAGGATGTAATGAATCGCGGACGTAATTTGAAACTGCTGTCTGAACTAGAAATCCAACGCAGTGCAGAGGCCTAAAATGAAACGGCACTAACATGCAAACGGAAGTTGATGGAGTGTACTAGAGTAAGTTAACGAAGGACACAACAACGATAACGCATCTAGTATGGGTATTCAAAGGTTGGGCTCGGGTGCAGTAAGTTCCGGCCAGTATGATGTTAAATATCTAGTTCTTAGTGATAGTGTAGTTACATACAAACTATTAGTTGAAGAAGTATCGTCACAATCATGATTCTACCTTAACATCCTCGTGGCTGTTCAGGCATTGACAGTCTGTAACGAATGCATCCGATCATAGCGCCAAATAACACACCATCAATTCCGATTACGCATTACTAAGCGTGCTGGATTAGTCACGCCGGCATACATTGAACACGCCGATTTTGAGGGCTATGCTGGGTGGACGATTTTTCATAACAGGCATAGATGCGCTCGCAGCGTATGTCGAATGCGCCGCGGCCTTGGGCTCGGCAGTATCAGCTCATTTTTTGTGAATATACAACTTTTTATGGATAGCAGTACATTATACCTGCTCGTAAAATATAATATCAACTTCGGCCGAAAGTGTTCATTTTAGTAATGATTGCTAAATGACACTGCACATGCGTCGAAAATGTCACATAACGTTCACGGCGATCGGCAGCGCAGCCCACGTGACCGATTGGATAAGGCGTACGCCAGCAGAGACTAGTCGAGCGCACTTACTGTATGAATGTATAGGTTGAAATGAGCAAATAGTTCTGATGGTATTATTATGCATTATTACACATTACATGTTGGTGCGACAATCTGAGCAATCATAGGTTCCCCAGTGATAATTTGTTTATTTAGTGCGAGCCGTTATCTAACAACTCATTCGTCATTGACGCCTCTTGTACTGATATTCATGACGGCCGAGTTATTATACTTGTCAACCAACTGGAATACAGTACAAATGGGCTGCAATTCCTAACAGGTATCAAATGTTCTCACAAAGCAACATGACTCAAATATGCCAACACCAGTTCGATACCAATCGCACTGTACAGTGTATCATAAATTTTAATTAAATGGTTCCAAGATTTCATCGGGCTGCTTCCCTTACTTTTACTTGTTGAATGACTAATTTAGCTAAGCTATTGACAGATGGAAGTCATGGATGGTTGCAGAAAAGACAATGGGTGCTTACTGTTTCCTTTTCGCCGATGTACTGCTAACATCGCTAGCTATGTCTACGTTATATTATGGCCTTTGGAATGCTACAGTCTGTTGGAACATTAACAGGTGTACCATCTGGATCATATATGTTTTCACTACCTGCCAGGTGTATTCAACATAGTTGCAGTACTTAATATTTCTTCTAAAT
Source organism: Urechis unicinctus (assembly GCA_034190875.2). Taxonomy (NCBI): domain Eukaryota; kingdom Metazoa; phylum Annelida; class Polychaeta; order Xenopneusta; family Urechidae; genus Urechis; species Urechis unicinctus. The sequence continues at coordinate 16,906,771 of CM067358.1, forward strand.
CATCTTCATTAAATATACCGGCTGCAGGGTTCTGAAATGTGGTGGATGATAAATCTGACATTGAACTTATTCCCGTGAGGAAAACGCTGCATTGCATCACCATCGAGTATTTCCTCGCGAGATTTCCTGGATTTTCTCCGTCTTTTGCACATGCAACGCACAGTACATACAGTCACAAGAGCACAGAAGGTGATCATAAACGATGCCATACCGATGAATGTGGATGTGAAGTGCTTCTCGTCGCCGGTAATGGAATCCGTAGTGGTATATGTACAGTTAATTATTAATAATTGTTCATCATGTTGTACAGCGATGCACAGTGTATAGGATGTATCCTGTAAAAGATTGTTGACAGTAAAGGTTCTCATGTAAGGCTTTATATCCACTGTCTGAAATGATACGTTGGCATGTGTTAGTTTATAGAGAAGCTGATATACCTGGCCGTACCGGACATCTTTCCAAGTCACTGTAATGCTGTTTGACGCTATTTGAAGAACAATAAGGCTGGCTATCATGTTATTAACTTCAATAACAGTTGTTAATTGCGACTGACCAATTGATTTAGTGGCTTGACAAGTATATAATCCATGATCACTTTCCTCGATATAGTCAATATTGAGTTCATCATGTACTGTTGTAATGCGCGACAGGCGTCTGTGTGGCGATGATGTGTGTACTATATTGCTAGCACGCGCCCAGGTGTCGTCTGATTTAGAAATGGCCGAGCTGTGATCTGGCAGCAGCCACTGTACATAAGGTATAGGTACACCTACCGAGTGACATGCAAGTCGTATATGGTCCCCTACCACAGTAATGTAGTGGTCTTTATATAGCGGAATAACGCGAGGGGCGCATGATTCGTCGACTCTATGCAAACTCAAGTTCAATAGAGCCTGTCCGGCTAATTCAGGTGGCGACGCACACATTACCTGTGATGGATTCGTGACAGTTAAGTTCCTCTCGCCTATATAATTATGGTTGATAAGCCATCGAGCGACACGCAATCACAAGCCAGAGGGTTGTCATGAATGCTGATTTCTGTGAGGGACGGTAAAGATGCTAATGTCTCCTCCTCGACACTTGTCAGGTTATTACCATGAATATCCAACACGGATAACTTGGGTAGCATGAAGAACGCTTTGCGGTCTATGAACTTCAAACTAGGACAAGCAGTGATCTCTAACCTGTGAAGTTTTGTCAAGTTGCTAAACGAGTGCGCATCCACGAGACTTAGGTCTGCAATGTGGTTCAAATGCATAACTGTCATATTCCCATCGGAAAAGTCTCCAGTTCGTATGTTTCGTATTAACGTTTCACTGAGATCAATAACACTTAACGTACAAAGAGGCTGTAATGCTTCAGTCGGCACCGCAGGGAGTGGGTTGGCTCTTAGCAGAAGCTGCTGTAATCGAGAAAGACCAATAAACGCTTTGTTGTAAATATGGTGGATCTTGTTGTGGCTGATATCCAAATGTTGTAGATTATAAAGGTGAATAAATGATTTGTCTCTCAGCACATGGATGTTATTTCCCTGAACGTTGAGTTGACGAAGAGAAACTAAAATACTGAACCACAATGGATCCATTTCAAATATCCTGTTCCCTGACAGATCCAGGTGTATTAAGGCCTTTAATCCGGCGAATGCATTTGGATGCATTATCTCTAATGTATTTCTTGCCAGTGAAAGGAAGCGGAGATTCGGAACAGTTATAAAAGCTTCATCATCTATGTAATTCAACTGGTTCCCACTAAGTGATAGATATGAAAGGGAGAGATATGAGATCGACAAGTCGTCCAGATCGTAGAGGTGGTTGTTAGAGAGGTCAAGGTCAGTGAGGTTCAATAACCTGTTAATGAAGAGTGATGATTAAGGTTCAGCGACGATTATCGGAGAAGATCAGCATCTCTATCCCATCAGGCAGATTTATAGGTAAACTCCGCATGTCATGATTGCTACAATCCATGGTGTGACGGAGTCGCTGGGAGAGGGAGCTTCGTCTGTTGGCTTCACAGCGACAGGTTTCTGTACAAAACGTAGGCCACACCTGCACTGTTCTGATGACCTCGAGACAGAGCGAAAACAGCAAAAGTCCTCGGCGATACATTTCGTGAAAGTATCAATGATTTCCACACGTGAATATATTCTATTTTCTTCTCTTCTATCTTATAGAGCTTAACGACATTGAACATCTGCTATTTGCTACAGGTGCGGCGGCAATAATTCCTGCGCATACCTGCCGTAGGTCCTCCCTTTCTGAGGTACTATGCACGTGGGTGGATCCGCCTTCCTCTGTATCCTTGCCCAACTCACGGCTCCGGTCGCCAGAGCCACGGTAATGATTCCTCGCCGATACCTCCTGTTGAGTCGCGCACGGAGATATTTCTGCCACATCTGCTATAGGTTCACTCACTACGATGCTATCAACGCAACTGAAGCCGCAGCCGCGAGAGGTACAGCAGAATGTAATACGCTGCTTTATGCATGCGCCTCATGCGGAGATTATCGAGCATCTAGATTCTATTGGTGGCGTTAGTGCTGACCGCTGAGAGTGCGAAGTAAGAACTAATGTTGCTGATATGATCAAATGGGAATGCAGCTCTGATCAAATGATTATGTAGTGTTCGAGTTACAGATGGCGTATTGGGAGTCACAAAACAAATCTCAATCGCAAACTCTATGAAGCATTATAATAAATAGAGGCCTCGTTTAATTATCAACTAAACCATTTTCGAGTTCTTCGTGGACACTTTCCTGCCGCAATATTCAGCGGAATTCAATTTCAATAATTCGTACTTAGACGTTTAATTCTGCATGATGACACACAGACGATCACAAACACATTGTAGTTTCAATGACATTTCGTATGAATTGACAACTGCCAAACGTCTTTAAACAGGCATGAACCAAGACAAATAGCAAATTACAAATGATTTCAGAAAGAAAATTTCTTTGTTCTCGAATGTTCTTTTGAATGGCATAATAAAAGTAACAATTGAGATCCAAGCAAATCTCATAACTGGAATTTTCAACTTTTTTGTGAAGAGCATGATATATTGACAGCTCCCCAATTAAATTAATGGCGGGTCAATGTCATAATGGTACAAGAAGGGGAAGGGGAAGATGGTATAATGACTACATAATCCGCGATGCTTTTTATTCCGCAACCAACACAGCATAACAGCTTGGACATGTTTTTTTATTGGCGATGTATTTATGTCGGCAGTTTGCAGTTATGCAAAATATATACTGTGAACTTGCCCCTTCTCGCAGGCATTCAATTAATAAAACGTCTCTTGCTCTTATTCCATTGTATCACGTGATAAAATATTGCGTTGCGAATTGCATACGATATAACAACCGCCCATCCATTGGACATACTACGTGTATTTCATATAGAGACATTTGCAAATTGCCCAACATTTTGGACATTCACACAAGTATAAATGATTATAAGACAAAATTTGTCGTTGAACCATATCTAAGCGACACATTTGCGAAATCAATTATCTCGGTACATTGGTTTGGTGGCTTGTTGCAATTCGTTCAGTGAAAATGTCCTATTAGCAGCAGAACATTTGCCGACACATGGAAAGCCGTGTTGGTTGTTTATATGGGGTTAAGTTAGAGAGTGTTAAGTAAATGGTCACTGGTCAGTGTGTATATTTATACTTTCTCATTTCTTATGCACAAGTTCAATAAATGCTAAATGAGCATGTGATCTATGATCTATCTAATGTAATCAAATGCTACAACGAGAAAAAAATTCCAGAAGTATGTCAATACGAATACACAAATCCTACTACAAGACAGGCATATTATGATTCCTCCTTTGCTGAGGACAATAATAGTTTACTTCATTCATGATGCCGTTCCATCGGATAACAATCCAAATCTACCCTGAATCATCATCATCTGCTCCAGAAAACATCAGGTTAACTTTATGACCTTGACGTCTCCCTTGGCAACATTTGTCGATCTCCTTTGTTTCACACTGAGTATAGGCTCCAGTTCTGAGCACATCCCAACCTCTGTCGCAGCAGAGCTCAACTTCTGGCCCGAGACTTATGTCCAGGGAGCTGTACTAATTATTTTGCTTTGCGGCTGATTTGATTACCCCGTTTTTGACTGGCTGGTGATTGGCCAATCAACAAGAATGGTGTGATCGGGATTCTGAAGCATGGTGCTTTTGGTCCTGTATACAAGAAATTTGACAGAATATAAATGAAGGCACAAGAAAAGAACATCGCAACTTGGAACTACACCAACTCATTATATTATTGTGCAAATTATCAAGTTTACACAAACATCCACAGGAAACTGGTGTGAAATCATACTCTTCGTTGAGATAGCCCTGTACCAGAAAGTGAACGACGACTCTCTCAGCATTCGCTCTATTCTTGCCAACAGGTAGTTTATACCATCCACTTGGAGAGAAACCTTGCCTCTCCCAGCAACGCAACTAACAGTATGAGAGTCATCATGAAAAATTGCGTCCATAGGAACTAAGGTGTTTCTTAACATATTCAACTGCAACAAAATGAAAGTGTTTCTTGGGGATATTGGGTCGGGGGATGGGGTCCGTCAGTGGATATCAAGACATACTTTATTGCTGGCAAAGCTGGTTGTTAATTAAAGCGATATAACTCGCATTTCAATCAACCCGCGGTGCCAGTATAAATGCTCAGCATGGCATGGATTTTTACCCTCAAGGTATGACACATTTATCGTACATTCACTCGTTAAGCTTCTGTTGTTAATGGTATTGGCTCGCAAATGAATTGTAATATACAGCGGATTAAGTCAATGATGTTTATCTAGTTAGTTTATATGTAGGACATATTACAATAACAAACACATTTTAATTCAAAATTTCTCATCAAAATACAGAGGGTACCTTCTGTTCAATTATTTGGATGCGCCCAACACGGCCATATGTCATTAAGATATGATCATCCGTAATGACAGGTAATTTGCCTCTCGTAGTTTTTGGTCACTAGCGGTGATTACCAAAGAGCCTGGTCGATGTGCTTTGAAGAGAGTTCTGTGATAATCGTCTTTGGTCAAGAATATTCTAGCCCTGCATTTGTATTGCTTAGTTTCACATTATTATTATTCTGTTTATGTACCCGATGATGCGGCGCCGTCTATTGACGCAGTTCCCATGTTGGTCGATATTAAGCTGATATTAAGCAAACCTGATAGAATTAAAGAACTTGCCTTAAAGGCGATTACATTATTTAACTTGAATTGTTTATTCGATTCCACTTACGGATAGCTCATAATAACGGATTCAGCCGTTCTAGGTCAATAGTATCATATCACCGCGGATAGGATTCGTTTCCATTACCGATTCACATAACTCTGTTAGGTGGTGCTTATTCCATTACTATGATACGGTACACATACTGTGCATTTAGCCATATATAGGTCGTGACCTCCATCTGATGTTATTGCTGTATTCCATATTTTAGTCTTCTTTCGTCATGAAATAGTCGACAAATGATATCAATAATTCATTTGTAATTTTACTGTTAAGGAGAATGGAGGCTCCATCTGCGGTTGCGGCGGACAGTAAATGGTACTCCATTGTGTCCAGCTGTGTCCTACACTAGGCAGGCTGTTTGCTTGGTGTAACTGGCGAAGCTATCGATAAAACGACATGACAACCATCCCCTCCCTGGTAATGTATCTGTGACGAGAAGAGAGCAAAATAAACACTTCATAATGATGACTAGCATTTAAATGTGCCATTTCAAGAGAGAAGAAGTATTGTCAGAAGAGATTATGCACAGCTAAAATTCCCAAACCAACGATATGCGACAAAAAAGACCGCCAGTTATTCATTCAGCTGTGAAGGGTGCGGTGTTTTTTATACAATAAACAAATGTTATAATTGTCCATGTACTGTCGTTACTTGACTTTACCATTGCAGGGATACTTGTAAATTCCATTGCATGACCAAATAATTGTGACTCACATAAATTATTTATTTTGCTTAAGCCTCAATTTATGAAGGGTTGTTTGGTTATTCTACCGCATAGTGAGAGTGACTCCTTATTGCTTTCACGCCTGGGAGCTATATTTGAAGCCATAAAATCCAAAAAATATATATATATATATATATATATATATATATATATATATATAGATATATAGAGATATAGATATATATATATATATATATATCTATATATATATATATATATATATAGAGAGATATAGATATATCTATATATATATAGATATAGATATCTATATATATAGAGAGATATATCATTATATATATATAGGTATATATATATGTATATATATGTATATATATATAAATATGTATACATAAATATACATAATATGTGTATATATATGTGTATACATATATATATATATATATATATATATATATATATATATATATATATATGTATATATATATATATATATATATCTATATATATATATATATATATATATATATATATTTATATATATATATATATATATGTATATATATGTATATATATAAATATGTGTATACATAAATATATATATATGTGTATACATAAACACATATATATGCATATATATATATGTGTGAATATATTTATATATAGATATATATATATATATATATATGTATATATATGTATATATGTATATATATGTATATATATATACATATATATATATATCTCTCTCTCTCTATATATATATATATATATATATATATATATATATATATATATATATATATATATATATATATATATATATATATATATATATATATATATATATGCATTTGAAAGACTTCTGTTACTGCCTGGAATACCAATGTTTCTATACACCATCATAAACAAACGAATCTTTACAAACATGGTGATACAGCCTTTTATGGAGGCATTTTCAACCTACATTACACTTCTGCATCATTATTGTTTAGATCGTGTGTGCTGCTCGTTGTATATCCAAATGACGGAGGAAAAACCGACATTATCGCCAGGAAATACTCGATGGCGGTGCGATGCAACCGAGCCTCACTGGCATAAGTTCAATGTCAGATTTATCAGCATCTCATTGTGACATCCTGCAGCATTTTCACACTCCCTACAGATGAAACATTTCACTTTTTTAGTCAAGTACATACAACCGTGTATTTCCTAGGTGACAATGGGAAACTCTCCAAATAATAAAAGAATCTGAAAATCGGAATCCTCTCAGAACGTGAACTGGGTGCAGTTGTTTACATTATGTCCCCATTGTGATACAGATTGATGCTTTTATTACTCGGTTATGCATAGTCCTACCGATTTATGAATTGGTTCACATTATTCCTATCAATCGAAACAGCACAATTGTTTAAGCTCGAGAATATTGAGCCTCACCGTTGATGATATAAGGTTATATGATGGCTGCTAAAAATAGAATTTAAAATTCAAAAATCAAATTTAATTCCTTGATGTCTATCATTATGTTGTTGAGGCGGGACAAACTTAAATACCTCATATATCAATTCAATATTCCCTGTTTAGTATATCTAGGTCACCTTGTGATGCATTAAGATGGTATATCCCTAGCGCCCATCCATTTCATTTCTTTGGATTTGTCCAGCGTTTTGCAGCGGTGCAACCACCAGATATCGCTGCTTACGGTCATATGTCATTTAGATATGATCATCCTTAGTGACAGGTAATTTGGCCCTTGTTGTATCTGGAGGCTAGCGAAGATCACCTGGTCGATGAGCAGGCTGGTGAGTTCTGTGCAACTTGGATTTGGGCACGAATTATATAGCTGTGCATTTGTCTTGCTAAGTTTCGCGTTACCATTGTTTTTGCCGATGCATCCATTGTACCTATGATGCGTCGCCGTCCATAGACGTAGTTCCAATCTAGCAACCTTTGATCGATATATTCACAGTGTGTTTAATTTAAACGACGTGGCAACATCCCCGGGCCAAAAATGCGATAGCAAATTTCAGCTTATATATTGTTCCCATAGCAACCATTTTAGACCAATGCTGAGACTCATAACCGACTTCAGATGGGTTTATTTTGTCATGCATGTAGTAACCTCTGTCCCTGGGCACATTGAACTCAGTCGACGCAAAGTAAATAGAAAACAATTTCCTATCCAAATAATAATGGGAAACTTGGTCATTCCCCTAGAACATGATAGCGACTGCCTATAGCTTTACCATCAATGGGCTTTATTTGGAACCATAAAAGCGAATAATCGGAAAGGGCAATGTCCAATTGTAGTCCATATTATCACATAAGCAGATATTTAGGCACAATATTGGACCCAGAGTCGATTTACTAATACTTTAACTGGTGTCTCGGCAAAGGTATCCGAATGATAAGCCATTGTATCAAATGATCTTGCAGAGGGTTAGTAGCATTTCACATGAGTAACAAATTTTTTGGGCCGTAGGTTGTGTGATTTTTACTGAACACAATAGAGTAATGGCATGTTCATGTAATTATCTGCAATTTATTATTGCAGGCAACTCTGTCGTATGTATTCTTGTATACGAATCCTATTTCGAGGTATGAACTCAACCGGCGTACGTCTAAAAAGACTGTGGCTTAAGCGAAGCATATTGCTGTCATGCTCGCGTTACAATTGTTTCACGCATCGTCGCTGCATATGGTTATGTGGCAAAATAATATGGCCAGCTGTTTGGGTGTCTAGCGGTTTTCTACACAACGAAAAGACTTGGTGCTAAGTAATATGGAGAGTTGTCAGAATACCATCTTTATCTATGCATATAACAGCAGGACATTACCATATCTATCACACCAACTACAACAGTTGTATATAACGTAGCTAATGATGGAGCGTTACAACTATCGCCGTGGGCAGTGATCCCGCCATTGCTTGGCTTACTGTGGCACAACTTAAGATTTAAAATGAGTGAAATAAATGTCATGTGAACTTTGCTTTAAAATTGCATCAAGCAATACATGCCCCCTTATTGAAATGTCGAAGCAGCTTTCTGTCTTATATTTTGCAGACGTTATATATTTTAGTTAATATACGCCAATGACGTCCTCCGTTAAGGTACTGAGCGAGATCGTTTCGTCAGGTCGTCTGAAGCAGCTTTTGGCATTGAATTTTAGTTCATTTGAATATGACCCATTTGAATATGACCCAAGACAATATTTACAAACCTGTAAGCAACCTAACCCGATATCCCCGTCGATTATTTCCCTTACATTGTTAGCGTTTCGGTCACTAGAGCTGCTCATAAGAAAGTCACCTGCTGACATGACTCTAATATGAATTCCTGGTTTTGATTCCCCTGACGGCCATTCGTTGCATTGACTTAATTCTGTTACAACCGCCAAAACAATCTTATTAACTCAAGTGGCCCTGTGAGCATTTTACGACGAGAACACCCTGACATCAGCAATAGTAATTGTATAACGGTGTAGAGGAAGAATTTGTCTAACATGACTGCTTTATTCCCAAACAAGACCGCTTACCAAGAAATAAAGGCAAAACGCAAACAGACAGGCTATTGCTTGCCTGTTCATTTGTATTATACACGCTTTTAAAGCTTGTAGTCGAATCTGCAAATACAACAAGAATACTACACGAGCGCTAAAAACGAATGCAATTTTATCCGGTGCGGACGCGAAACGAGGTTCTCTAATGAATTGTGTTGCCCCTTTGCTCCACAAATTCATGTTAGAACTTAATTACGCACACCTTTGCCAATATTTGTTCACACATAATATACCAGCGACCGTGGCATCCGGCGTGGATATTTGCAGACAAACTTTTGGTGCACTTATCACAATAATTGAAATGGTTCCCATAGAATTCCCTATCCCAATAGCGCTTAAATGCAGTAATGTTTGTATCATAATTACAACATCACGTTTTCTAGGAGGGTGTCGATATGTGTTCTTATATGGCAGTAAAGCACGACTGTTAACGATAACGTGATAGCGTTGAATCCTTGACACACCTGTGGTTTTATTGGAAATAACTAAAACATGGCAGATGTGCTAGCCTTATTGTCTTCCAAAAGTGTCAGAATTTGAATCATTGACAAAATAGTTGTAATCTTTATGATATATATCATATTCTGTCCCGTAGAACCCATGACAATGTAAACGTTATCTGAAATATGACTCTAACATTGATATACTTTGTACAAGTAAATCAGCCTCGGTACATAGTTAAATAGCTAACGTACTCTTATTGCAGTATCACGTTTCATACCGGGGTGTCAAACAACCCTAGTTGTACAGATGCCGTTTCGATGACATTGGGAACCTTACATTTAAATAAGTGACCTGAACCTGAGATTAGATACACATCCAACTATGGATCAACCACCCCGTGGATGCTTATGGAATTTGGACGAAGGGGAGTGCATGTACAAACAAAGAAGCTAGGACGCTGAAAGAAAAGAGCAATACACCTATTAGTCAGAAATAAATCTGGTTACTTGCCAGGTGGAGCATATTATCAAACAAGACACCAATAATAATCAGTAACTTTTCATGTCTTGCTTTCTATGGTTTCTTTGAAATATATGAATTCACTCTTCTTGACCCTTACGAGGTAATTATCTCACGTGACAGCAGATAACGTTAGGTAAAGGAGAAGGGATTTTGTCAAAAAACAATCGTGTAGATCGTCCTTAAGGCTGTCTATGCGCATGGTTTGCTTCAGCCTTTTATCGCCAAGCAGTATTATAATTGGGGCCCCGGGCAAAGCAAGAGCATTTGAATTGATTGGGGCATAGCATGTATGATATGTAACACCTTTTTTGTACCTTCCTACACATAAAATTTTCATGAATCAAGACAGCGGTTCGTATATGTTTATTGTTTCATGCTGTCTTTTCCGGTCGCATAAGAGACAAGGAAGTGGCAGTTGTGCATTTCACCCCCTTAAAACCTCTCTCCCCCTTTAATACCTTTAAACACAGCACATCACCTTCCGGTCTTTTACAGCCTGCTGCCAGCTCGGCTCCACATTTATCATTCAATCCCAGTCCAGTGCTTTGCCAACGGCTTGTTACCAGCGTGCTACACCCCAGAACATTTTGTCCACATATACCTTACAAGACAGCTCACCGCTAGCATGGCACAACACAAGTCAATGCATAATCATTATATGGCAATGCGTTGTATATAATGTACCTAACTTGTGGAGTACGCGGAAGGACACTTTCATTCCGATTGTTCCTATCACCTTGTAAGAATGGCTCTATCACGAGAAATTTGTGCCTTGATATTTATACTGAATTGTGATAAAATACTGTCTTGTGATAAATTACTGTTATGATAAAATCTAATTTAAACGTGATGTTTATATAACCAGAACGCCCATCCATTTTACCGAAGTACTTTTGGACGCTATCCATTTCTTTTTATATTTTTTTCCGGGCGTTTTCGGCGACGGCACCTGTTAACGCAACTTATGGTCGTATGTCATTTAGATATGATCACCCGCTCTGACAGGTAACTTTGTCCCTTGTGGCATTTGGGTCGTAGCAATGATTACCAAAATATTTTGGTTTTATGATTGGTCAAAGATTTCTGTGCAAATTGGTTTTACCCACGAATAATATAACCGTGCATTTGTCTTGCACGTTCCATTGATTTCGTTAATGCATCCACATTTCCGTAGATGCAGCGCCTTCTGTTGATGTGGCTCGCACGAAGACAACTGGTCGATATCAAACACAGCGTATTCAATTTAAGCACCATGGCAACATTCACTGGCCTGTAAGGCGATTGCAAAAGTCAGCTCATAATGTTTTTGTTTTATGGAACGGAGAACTAATAAACAATGAGATTTATTGCCTAGTTTAGGGTGTTTTTCCTGTGTCTTTACCAGTTCATAGACGTTGTGAATCCCCAGTATCCGTTCAACAAAGTATTTCCCGTCACTATAATACGGTAGAAATACAACGCATTTAGCCAATTCGAAATAGTTGCAATGCCTTAATCGGATATTTTATGCAGCTCTTTACTTGACTAGGCAGTTTGTTTGATGAGTATCACTGGATAAGCTATTGGTAGCATAACAAGACACGATAGCTTGTTTGCTTAGTATCACTGGATATGCAATTGGTAAAATAACATGACAACCTTCTTTTCTAGATAAATGCAGCACAACGATAAACAGCATTTTTATGTGACATTTCTAGAGAGAAATGTTGTTACAAGTAGATACTCACTGCGATTGTGTATCGAAGCACCAGATAAGTGTTCAACACCTTGGATTTGAACCATGTTGGTGCGCATACCATCGTATCTTCACAAGTCGGCATCTGCTGCGGCTTCTTTATTTCACTTATGGTACTGATCTATATATTGTAATGCTTCCTGACAAAAACCACAGCTGTATAATTTTATTCCGTTGGATAGATGAATAGATGAAATGATAACCCCAGCCAACAAATCTGTCATCATGTATTCCCTTGAGGCCAATGTTTTAGTACGGCCGGTTGTTGTCTTGTCGGACATTGTCTTATTACCTAAGATCAGAAAAACGTACCAAGCAAACAAAAATAAACAATAGATAATGGTCGATGTACTGTCAGCCGTTCTTTGGGATGTGAGAGATTATTCAGTTAAGAGAGCAACAAGCCATTCAAACATGTGACAATACGCGACGGGTCATTTGCTATTCACACAATAATATTTCACTGAACAGAGGATTTTTCTGAAAGTAGCTAACTGCATTTGACGAAGTAGCTGCCATTGTCATATGTCATTCAGTTGCCATAACGAGGATTTCATCTCTCGTGCATCAAATTGTAAATCTTGGAAAGTAGATGGCGTTGATTGTTTTACTTGCTCATCATAGTACGAGATATGACTGATGGCTGTCAAAAACAACCTTCATTATGAGTAGATGCCACTTAGCCGTCACTATTGGCATGGAACTCATTGGCTTTTGGGCGAAGCAGCGGATTGCTACTGAGTTTTCATCTCACAGAGGCTAACACAGATTGGTATTGGAAATCCGTGGTTATACTTGATTCACAAACGTTTACAAGGACTAACAAGGTTTACCATCAAAAACCATATGGTGATAGGTGGCCAGGGCAAAAACATATTTGATACATAGTGCATTGCAAATGGTCAACAGCTTATGACTGCAATATATTCTTGCTCTAACAAGCGGATGGGATAAACATTACCCGCAACATTTGCCAGTAAATACACATCGAGTTGGTTTATTTGTTTATTAGGTTAATCATTATTTTGAGGCTTCAGCTGAGCTGAAAGGAACGTGGTGGGTGAACCTATTGCAGATGTGGTCGAATAATATCCGAAGGGGCGGCCAACAGGAGTTGCCGTTTTTCTCGCTTCTGCAGCCGTCAGTTGGACTTGGGACATCGAGAGAGGCATATCTGCACATTAGCAAAGTACATCAGAGTGGGCGGACTTTCATCAGGCATGAATGGGTATGAATAGCTAGCACTTAATGGTATCAGGTCAACTCGACACCTTGCCAACTCGACCCCAGTATATTACCAACTCGACACCTAACCTGCTACCAACTCGACCCCTCGCCAACTCGACACATGTTTCCGATCTTATTGTAATGTGAATAAACTAACTGTGTTTGCTTTTAATTTTAATTTACAATTCAATATATGTCAAGTGCTTTGTGCTTTAATAAAAAAGTATCTATCTATCTGCATACCTAAAATCAAATAATTACGCGTGTTAGCGATGCATTGATGGTTGAAATTTTACTGTGATAACTCACAACAGTTAACCGCACACATTGTGGGGCAAATACTTTTATTTCACAAATACATAAGTTAGAATATGAAAGTAAGCTGCTAAGACACAACGACTTCTATTTCAATAAAACAAGTAGGAACACATACAGCATGAGATACAGCGCCACAACTGGAACCATAACCAAACAAATGCACACTTTAATCCTGGACAGGACCCGTCAAATGTGCGCAAGCTCGCAGTAGCTTCCGAGCTTTCCTTTCCCCAACAATAAATTTCTCCCAATATTTGAACAACTTTGCTTGAAGGTTAACATATTTTCTTCGCTGATAACGACGCAGCTTATTCAATGACGCGCAAATCAAAGTGTTGGCATCCTGTACGTCGTGACAAATGAGTTGTGAAAACGCGAGTACACGATCAAGGGGATTCTGTGTTGTGACACATGGTGAGTTGTGAAGATCTACATTTAAATTTTTTATTTTCATGATCACATTAAAATTCTGAAGTGATAGAAGACAATTAACGTGTTAAGATGGCTTACCAGTGATGAAGAAATATTGATGTCATATCTCGTTTCTGATATTTGTTAGATAAGACACTCTTGTTATAAGATATGGTCTTATGTATACTTGGCGTCGGCACTAAATAAATATTTTCTTCAACCTTCCTAGATGACTGTAGTGATATACATTTGTTCAGATCGTATGATAGTACTATGGTATTAAAGTATATACGGCAATGTTACAAACAATATTTTGAATGAGTTTGGTACGACAATGTTTGGCGGCATAGGATTCATTACTAGTACATCCGGTACAATAGTTATGAATCGCACTTCGATGCGTCAACATTCATCTAAAGACATAAGCTTACTTACCATTATGATCCTTTTACATGAATATAGATAAATGATATTCGTTAATATCAAAAATAAACGAACGTATAAAACAAATTCAATAGAGTTTCTTTATTTCAAATGTTCAAGACAAGAGAGACAAGATTTCTGTAATTACGCGTCATTCAGCACAATCGACAGTATATAAGAAAACAACAAGAAAATATGCTATATTTTTGGCCCGTGAACACGAGGTCATTATCATCACACACAAGCACATGCAGAAATTACGTTGCTTAACATATAACCTCAAACATATAACCTCAAAGATTATATTAGAACATTCATCAGAACACCTCATTTAGATGGTCGATCAAAGGGTGTCGAGTTGGCTTGCGGTCGAGTTGGCTGGGTGTCGAGTTGGTAGTGACAGGGGTCGAGTTGGTAAGGGGTCGAGTTGGCAAGGTGTCGAGTTGACCAGCATTCGCACTTAATTTTTGTTTCAAGACATAAAATATATAATTGCAGATGCTCAATGCCGCCTAGCAACTTTAAACAGCTCAACTTCTTCCTCAGAGACAGGCAACTGAACCTCACAGAGTTAGACCTATCTGTCAACAACCTCTATGATCAAGACGACTTTACAAACCCATTTCCCTCCCTTTCGTATCCATTACATAGGCAACACCAGATAGAAAAAAAGATGGAACATGTAGTGTCAAATGATATCTGCTTTGCGTCCAGTGTCTACTTTAGACGGTACTGATCTCAATGTTATCGATTAGTTCGAGCATTTAACATGTATTCAATAGATATACAAAAACTACAAGCCACAAAAAAATAATGCTATTAAGGATAAAAGCTCAGTTGTCATTGATAACCATGAGACCAGCAACTGTCTTTAACTACTCGGGAACCAATAGACGGTGAAGACAAAACGATAATCCCGCAACCAGGTTAATAGGGGTTATTCAATCAATAGGAATGAATAGAATGAGACCAGTCCTAAATGCTCTCCTGGTACATGGACACCAGTTAGAAAACTACAAACCACGCAATTTTACCAATTGTCCATTTAGCGTCCATACGTCTGCTGCGCTAATGGAACATAATTTCTCCACATGACCTGTAGAGGATATTGATTTTTAGCCTGACCAAACTGTTACTACAAATATGCTACCCACTGCGGCCCTTGATAGTGAATGTTTATTGCTTTTTCTTCTTTTCATTTTTGATATTGAAGCTGCATGATGTACAATAAATTGAATAGCAGTGTTGGTAGTAACAATAATGTTAAGCATTTTGTCCTTGATATTCACCAGGCAAGACAGGAAATGTTGTTATAATCTGTACCACCAAATGATCAATCGAGTGCTAATGATCGGCAGCCACTGTTGGCCACTTGATACTTGCAACTGCTCATGATTGTGAAAGTAAATAGTGGAAACCAATCACCTGTTATTGACCAGCCTACCTGGACGCTGATCACGACTGGCAGTAACATCACACATTAAGTGTTAGTAATCGCATGTTCAAGTGGGTCATATGTTTCACCATATCATCCGCGTGACCATGCCATAACATATTTACGATTGCTCCTTCACGCGATAGTCAAAATGATCGCCGTTTAATTAATTATTTGGATTTAGGAGTTAATGTATACGATTTTTGTTTGCAATTTCAAAATCACGTTCTCTTCCGGGAATTAATTTATGCGCCATTGACACAAGTTTAGAGACTGGATGCAGTTCAAAGAGGATGGGTGAAATATGAGCTTCAATAATAATGGTGTGGCCATTATGCACCACACACTCTAGTTTTGACCTAATTTAGTCTGACCATGAATTATCTACGCATTATACCCGCGGTGACCGAGTCATTCCGTGACACGCTGGATATCTTCGAATAACATTTAGCATATTCATTCCACGGAATTCCAAATGGCAATCGCTACTACATGCATTATTCATTATGCTACAAGTATGACATCGCGTTGTGGTTTGTCAGAGAGTTGTCCGGGCCTATAACATCTATACAGGTAAGAATTAGGTGGATGGTAATGATTGATATGCATGCACATTGGCTGCGGAAAATGTTAAATTCCACCAACAAGAGAAGCTAATTATAAGGACGTCAAGGTACAAGTTATTAGTTTTATTATCAAATCAATCATACAAGCACATTTCTCTGGTTTGCCTACATGGCTTCATCAACCTCATTTCATAAACGTCTGCCATCTATTCTATAAATATATATATATATATATTATATATATATATATATATATTTATATATATATATATATATGTATATATTTATATATATACATATATATATATATATATATATATATATATATATATATATATATATATATATATATATATATATATATATGTGTGTATATATAGTTATTGCGGTGAAATGTCACAGGGGGCGAATTTCACAGGGGGCGAATTTATCGTCACAATAAATGAAAATGTAGCAGTGACACGTTGCTTAATCAGATTGTCATGATTTGTTGCGTAAGGAGAGCATTCAAACACATAATTGTCATTGGTCAATCCTTTTCACAGCAAATACGAAACATCGCCAGTCCCGCTTACGCTAGCGGATTACTGTTGCATTTGCTATCGTCTTCAAGTACTTATGGTACTGCCGTCCTTTTATAGTTCCTGCACAGGAACTGAGAGTACAAAAGTGCGTTGAAGAGTTGACCGGAATCCTGACAAGTGACGCTATGGTTTATTTGCATTTATCATAAAAACAAAAGGTTTTGCAGGAGAGCTTATATAACCCATAATATTAACGTTAAGACAAACGTTTTCTAGCTACACTTATTTAAAGATTGACGATCAAATGTGAAATATGAAATGAATTAAACCGTATCCCCCAAGCAAACCGCAGAATTAACCGTCGATCGTTGGTACAGATGTAGGACAGACCGTTATGAACTGAGGTTGATTGAGCAGTTGTGGCATGATCGGACAAATCATTATCTATTAGGTGGTAGACAAATATTGGTTATGTAATCAAAAGCATGATCGTTGTTTTCTGAGGTCATGCACCTACCATCTTGTAGTTTGACGTTTTTATCTTCCCAAGCGCCAACAAATCGATTGCTTGTTGATTGAACATTTCACGTTTAATGTACTGCAAATGTGCATCACTATATTACATATTCCTGTATGGGTAACGTAGAGTTACACAAGCCAGTGTGCAACCATAGACATCAATACCTAGTGCTTGCTTGTCTCTATATAATTAAATCTGTGCTATAAGGTATCAAAGTTGCGACGAGATATATCCAACGGTTAATGACCAAGCATAGATATCCTTCCAGTCCACCAACATATTGTTGTGCTGGACAACTGTAAAATACACATGTCATTTTTCTGCTAGTGTTATTCGGTATGGAATGCCATGCTCTAATCCAGTAGTTAACTACGCTGTGCGCTTATCTAAATATTGTTTGTGCTTCCTTTTCTTGATATTAGTCACCAATGAAAGTGACCTAAAGCAATTAACAATTCATTGTTGGGATAAGAGAAGTAGCCAGCCTTGTTGTAACCAAATATATATTATTATGTCAATGCTTCCAATTCTGACGTTATTAGATGACTACAATTATGCTAGTAAATTCGGCAATTGTCCGCTGCAATGTTCATATAGTTCCAAGAATATCACAAGAACCTAATCTGCGTTAAGGATTTAATAATTGAGCTTCATCGTTGACAATCATGCATCACAAATATCATAATTTACGAAGAATAAGTAAAAGTGAAAAATCACTATCACAGCGGGTAAGAATCGTTCGGTTAGTCAATGGAATTGGATTAGCAGAGTTTTGAGAGTCTGTGTCTGCTACAAGTCAAGCGGAGTTATGTTGGTTTATTTATGTAGCTATTCGATGTGCATGTGGGTTCTAAGCGACTCATTGTTTAATGGTTGTTTGTATCAGGTATGTGAATGATATTGAAATATAATGAACACTTCATATCGGGGCGCTGTGTATCATGGCAAATATGCTGCAATGATAAATCAAGTAAATTTCAGTTGCTAGAGAAGTTATATATTTTTGTTTACCCGCTACATTTGGATTCCCCACACAGTGATAGTTAATAGTTACACTTACTGTTTGTCATGGGTATGCTCTGGAGACTTCCTGTGGTTGTATCTGTTACAATTCTTGAAAAAATATATCTGGAAAGGCTTATATATTTGGATCTGTTTAAATCCGACGCTACCAAACCCACTGCAACCAGATATCAAGCCTTCTTGGAACTGATTATAATGTAAGGAAATTATGCACCATAACAATCTGCAACGAAAGTGTGTAGCGCCTTTATTGAATTTATTTTGTAAGTTGGGTTAAATTATTTGTGATTAGCATAAACGTTTTTCAATACATTCGATGTTTATCGGGACAAACAATATGTAATTGCCACAGATATATCCGATTGTGATATATACTGTCAACTCGGCCGGATACGCTACTTTATTATTCTGGTAATCCTATCATTTTCTTGATGCAGTGTGCATGGTGTAATTGATACCACCAAACATTGTAATATACAACTTATGAGTAAAGCTCGGAGTGAAGCAGTAGAGCAAATATAATGTCTCGCATTTTTATTTATCATGTTTGCAGATATCGGCAACATACTAGACGTGTTGTAAATAGCTAGTAGGATTGCGAGTGATTATACCAGAGAACCATGGAAGTACATATCCGCACTGACTGGTTTCTTTCAAACGCCAAAATACGGTACCTGATTGCATCAATAGTTTTGTAGGCTGAAGCAACGAAGGCGCTCATGATACCCTTTGACCTTAGATTATCTCTATTCCAATGGCTTAGATTATCAGTTGACATTAACTGATTACTTTCCGTGAAATTTCACGTTACGTGTGACCAAATCGATCTCAATGATTCGGCGATACACACGTAGATTATTGACTAATGCCGCATTACCGCTCGTTAAGTTTAGGTCTGCATCAATGCAAATGATATAATTGCTTCTACTAACCATTGAGTGATGGTCACATATTCAGATAATTTGTTCAAACGTATTTCTTAGCCATGACCTTACCGCGCCATAATTTGACAACGCCGGATTCGGCAGAAGGTCACTCATATATGGTGATTACAAGGACAAAAGTAAACAATGAAGACAGGGCCATTCTATTTTTTGCCATGATGGTTCCTCATTACTTGCTACTAGTTGCAAGATTGTTCTGCAATAAATTCGTTGCAATGCAATGCGATAGCGTCGGTGTGTGATATTTACTATGTAGATCCAATCACATGCGATTACAGGTAATGAGCACTGAGTGGAAGACCCATATTGCTGACGATGATTCCATTATCACTTATTGCTTTCTGTTAAAATCACCACATGAATCAGATTAATCATTCTTTAGATTGTGCCGATATACAAATTAGTTATTCAGGCAATCACTCCAATATAGAGAGAATGTAGGGGAGAACACAATTAGTAATGAATCAGCTGTATATCGGATGCAAGATATGTTTTGGTTAACTATATATATAGCATTTTCAGGATCCATTATTGCTACAAGCACATTTTGCTGGAGTGGATGATTTACCTGTCATAACTTATGTTTCATAAGTTCCATCAATGGAGACATTTAAGGCCGATAATGGTTTTTGCGTTTCTGACATTATTCTTATGCATTCTGAAGAGCATGTTCCTGTGTCATCCTGGCCTTGATAAAATTTACGTAGCATTAGCACATTTGGAGCCGTCTGGCCGTTTGAATGAAATATTCATCGGTAGCGTTATTTCTGTGGTTGATTCCTTAAAGAGAGTTTCTCGCTCATCTGCGTTGCCCAGAAACGGCAAGTCAACCATTAAATAATTTCGAACGAAAGATGTTGTGTCTATTTTTTCCTCAATACCTATATTGAACGATGCAACTAGTTCAAAGAGTCTTGCTGTCTCGTCAGTAAATACGGGTGTTTAGTAACCATTTAGAATATCGAGGCTTCACTTTTCTTTTGAATTGAGGTTACTCGCTGTGGCAATCAGAAGCAATACAAACTCGTTGTTCCATATTTCTGGAATGAAGTTGTCATTTTACATAATATTGAAATCAATAAGAGCTATCATATATTTAAGGAGCAATTATTCCTGTACATTATATCCTCCATTCAATAGCAATATATCTATATATTTATGTGACATTATATCATTGAATAAGTATATATATACTTTATATATTTTTTTTCTTGCTTTCAGCTATTAGTTAATTCTGTCATTAAGTGTAGTTAATCAAGGAAACTGAAAAAAACAGTTTACTTTTCCAGTTTCCATTTGTCTCAATACACTTGATGTTAAATCTGCAAACTGTTGTTGTTATTGTATTTGTATTTTTTGAGACAATAAACCATTATTATTATTATTATTATTATTATCATATCAGTCCGGGCACGCTGACTTTCTTATCAGAAAACCGAAAGTTACCGATAGAGCATAAAATGCCTCATGCGGCAAATCAATATTCCTTATCAATATATCGAGGTCACCTCGTGGTAGCTTCATGTGATATATTCTGTGCATCCATCAGTCTACTTTGTTGAGTGCCTTTATTGTTCGGGCGTTTTACTGCGCTGACACTGCCAAATAGTGCTGCTTACGGTTGTAAATCATTTCGATATGACAAACTTGAGTGACAGGTTATTTGGCCTTGTGTTATTTTTTGTGCTATCGCTGATTATCGAAAGAGCCTTGTGGATTGACAATTAAGAGAGTCCTGGGCAAATCAGGATATCATATCCTTAAAAGCAACATATGGGTATCTCATAAGAGAGGAATGTAGCAATTTTGGACCATTTCTGTGACACATTGCCGTGATAGAGGTTCTTATCTCGGGCCATTACCAGTAGACAAAGCCGGGCGAATCCCCGGTAAACCGACTACCTTTACCAATGAATTTTCCGTCATTATGATTTAGGTCTAGAGCTGCATTAGATAGTGGCCACTTCTATCCAACATTTGTTAACCAATGCGCGCAATGCATGAAGCAGGGGGCAATGCATATCCGGTCAATAAATACAGTATATTCATCGAACGCGCGTCTAGGGTGTTTATTAAGAAAATGAGCAATTTTATGTACCATCTAATGCCTGGATGAAATAACAGCACAGCACCTACACCGCCAGCATTCATAGCACTAAAATTGCCACACGATATTTGCGGTCAGCAGGTAACTTTATAGATGTAGAACGCTTGCATCATCATAATCAAGTATATATATATATAACATTGATAAACTGCAACGTGTATTGTACCGATATATGAGGGTATATATATATACATGCGATATTCTTCGCCATTTAAGCAATATTCCTACATGAAACTTTATTACTAGAATGTTTGGGTGTACATACAAGTAAATAATTGCATGGCACGCTGACCCACGTGTCCGCCATTGATCAGCGCGTATATGCAATTATACTGGATCCATCAGTATTAAATACCTATCTGGCGGAAATCGTTCTTTAATTTTTTAAATGATAATTATGTGAATGTAGTGGTTTATATAGGGCATTGCATACTATATTCAAAAGTAACATGGTGTGACAACGTTGACCGTGATGCCTGCGGTACTATATTTGACAGAGCATTTTCGCATTGCTGTGAGAAAGGTCAGCTGTTAACTGCCATGTAACATGAAATGTATTTCAATGTCGTTATTTGTCAGACATGCCTGCTGATTTAGTCACACATAAAAAAACAAAATACACTTTCCCGATGTACGACATAATACAGCGAGACAGCATCACACCAAGGTTATCAGCAGTACAAAAATGATTACCATAATGATGCTATTATCTATAGGAAAATCAATCAGTATTAGGGTGGATGGATTCACCAGAACACGAATACTTCAATCGTCTTTTCCAGGATGAGTACATAATTCCATGCTAAGTCACATATCTGCTTGACTTCTGCGATAATGTGATCATTCAATCTGTACATGTAATGGGCCATCGACTTATTCTAATGCCAAAGCTTTCCTTTGCATTAGCAATTGGGAGACGGTATCACCGTCAGCCATGTGAGCTTGCTGCTTATAAATTTAAAAAAGGCAAAGATGCTACCAGTTAACCCAAATATAAAATAGATATAACGCCTTTAACGGGAATGATCATGATTTGATATTAACAGGACATCGGTTGTTCGAGACAGTGGCCCCTGATGCATAAATGATATATGGTTCGCACGCACTTCTAAGGAATATGAGCTCTGGCTGTAGGCATTAAAGGACGTTGTGTTGCTACTGATCTTCTAATTATAAAGCATACACCATCTCCTGCATAGATCACATAGTATTTGATGATATGAAGGTTTGTTTGTGGCATTAGCTCGTTTCACAGCAGTCTTGTCCTTCAATCAGTTTGCTACACTGATAATTCTGCTCTATGATAATTCATTTCAATGTGAATACGTATTCTTACAACAAATTGATCAAATTATTACCATTAAGAAACGTTACACCAACATCGGTAGTCAGATGGTCTATCAACGTAAAAAAGTACTAAACTGGTACATTTATCGAACAAGACCAGAATCATGTCATGTATTCCGTAACATGAGAATGATATAAATTGCTTATGATTAAACAGTGGCAATGTTATCTATCTTCTCAAGGAGATCCGCACATAATTGCGGGTATGGACTACTGCTGAATTCTGCTGATAAATGTCTCTACAATCATACTTGTATAAAAGATGAACACACTGCTACCTTTATTTATTGGAAGAACGTATTGACTTCTGTGGCTAACACCCCAGTCTCACATTGCCTGAGTAGTTCCTGGAAGACCCCAGCATGTGTCTGTGTTGTGGCCGGGCTCTTCCGGCCAGGGCCTACGGAAGCCGCTGACGATTACCCGCGAAGCCTCCGGCGTCTCCGCCGCGCTGCCAGGGGCATCCATGTAGTCTCGAGGCCTCAGGGGCCCTCCGGGCACAAATTCGGCGCAGGTTGTACCTGAAATTATTGAAGCTGCTACCATTTTCTACTATCAGTTCTGCAGTTAATTTTTCATACTGCTCATACTGTTTTCAAACAGCCAAAGTTTCACCTTTCTTCTGCGTCGTCTTTCAGCATCATGAGCATCAGCCTTTTTTCTCTCTTTCTTCCTTCGGTGGCTTCGGTTTCTTCCTCCAGTGCAGCAACAGCTTTAGCACAGGCCACGGTGAGGTCTAGCATGTCCAATAACAGGCCGACTCGTTCATGTAGAGGCAGTGCAGGATCCATGTTTCACGTCGTGGGGTGCGCAAAGGAATGGCTGGAACAGCATTTTAAACCTTTTTCGACCCCAATCCGGGCAGAACCTAATTCGTACGTGTTACTGCCGGCCCGCTGCCGCTGTCCTCTGTGATACTCGTGTTGTTTCGGGCGTCTTCAGGTCTCTTCCTTGTTTATTCCGGGATCCTCCGTGTTATTGCCGGGTCATCCGTGTTGTTGCCGGCGTCTTCCGGGGGCCTTTTTTTCGTAACTATGAACATAGCAACTATGATTTCGGCTTTGAATGATGTAAAGTAAAATGCATGAGGTATTGAATATTCGCCGGGGCAACTGAATAACAATGACAATTACAGCTTCTTCGTAAACCGCTGTGCATTGTACATCGTTGTTCTCTCCTGACAACATACTACGCTTCTGGTGACCCACATATGCATTTAACAAGTATTATAATGTTTTCATTACCTATGTATTCAAACCATATTAATGAATAAATAAATAGGTACACAAACCGAGGGACAATCAACAGGCGGCCAGACTATCATCCTCACTTCAACCAAATACCAAGCCAATAGTTATAAGAAGTATGAGATGTGCGGTTAATTGTAATGTTTCCAAAGAGCCCATCAGCCCCTGTCAAACACCCGCTCTACCCCTGCATCAACTGAACTAATACAAACTGAAACATCCCAACCTCTTATAACTTACAGCAAACAATGAATTGATACATCGACCCGGACCCGTAACATTCCAGCCACCGCATGAAAATTACAGCAGTAAAGACCATAACTGTCTCCAGCTGTGACATACAGTAAATGAGACCGAATGTTCCATTCTATCATTTTATGAATGCAGCCCTACTGTGTTCTGGATGCAGCGTGTGTGGTGTGATGTTTTCAGCCGATCACAGTCTAACACAGAACACTAGAGAAACGCTCCACAGTGCATTGTTCAACGGGCGGAAGCTGTCAGACTGGCCGTGCTGTTCAAGGGTAGCGTGACGAGTAGAGAGGGACCACACCAACATTGATGGATACTGCCGCACTGTTCCATTGTATGTAAAACTTCCTCCTCACAAAGGAAAAGGTGGTCGTAAAAATAGGCATGATATATGAACTGCTTGACATACTGGGTCTTTATTGACAGCAGTCTTTGAATAAGGATTGAATAAACTTGTTATGTTAAGGTCAAAGCTATTTTGACAATTATATCCATTTTATATGCCCGCTACTGATACATGCATTACTTCATCATGGTTAAGTGTACTAAAGGAGGAATGATGTCTAGGTACGCTTAACGTAGAGGAGTGTTGCTGAGTCCATGTGTTCTTGGAAATCCGAATGCACATGTCTTTACATACGTGTAACCACCAACATGCACATATCATCCGATTAATCTGTCACTTGATGTGTGCTTTCATCATACCTTCAATTAGTCATAAAAAGCAAGTGTATTATTATGGTTTTGTTGTGCTTAAGATGCTGAAGTGTAGATGAGCAAGTGTATTCAATGAAATCCGAGTGCTCATTCAAGACTTAAATAAATGTCAATTATTGTAATTTCCTGATTCGCAATTTAACAATTTGTGTTCATACACAGTGTTTAGCTGTTGCTGTCAACATTTCAGTTAAAAGCTATTATACGACGTGGCGAAGATAGATAAGACAATGCCAAACAGACACCGCGGGACTGTAGAGCACGGTTTTGTAGTTTTAATGCATGCTGGCTAACTTTCTATTAATCGACAATTCATCATTAAATGCTCTATGGCAATAAGCGTAAATGGATAGGAAATGATATTCTACCACGCTTAGATTGGATCTTGTTCAGTAGCAAACATTTTCATTGAAATCCGAATGCACATTCAAGCAATCAATTTCAATTATCCTATTTTACCCGTTCGCCATTTCACCGCTATGTGTATCTGCTAGGGAACGGGATGTTCAAATTCGCTTGTTTATTCATCACACAAACATTCTGGCGGAGGCATACTGTGTTTACATTTGTGATATTGAATCCGTCACAATGGTTTCCCTAATGGGGCGATGGCATGGCAAACATGCACAATATCTCCCATTATTGACTAATCCTTCCTTATTGCAGTGCGAGTGTGTTTTGCCAAAGCCTGATCGGGCAGGCATTGACATAAAAACCTCTTAGATTCGCGACCAGTTAACTGCAGAGACAATTTCAGTGGTCGGGGTTGCTGTTTTTGTCTATATCTTTGAACAATGAAGCGGTCGATCCTTGCAGATGGTGAAGTAATTGCACCAGCGGTGATGCTGGTTCACTGGATAGCTCACCAACTAACTAGGGTTTCACTTGCCTGTATTACTGTACAACTGTATTATTGACAGTATCGTGTGTTCTCATGGCAGTTGTTATTATTTATAAGAAATTGATGTTACCAGACACAGTTCTATCAAATCTATTTTTCGGCTAACTCTTTTGCATAGTCTAGGAGTAGTTGTGTTGTTGGCTGTTAATGAGAAACTATCAAATGAAAACATTTCTATAAAGCACACAAGCTAAGAGCCCAACGTTTTACATATATGATGGTTCATACAAATATTAATTAGCAACACCTGACACAAGAGCACATGTATATGACAAATGACTCTTAGGTGGCTGCTTAGAAATACAGAAACTTCTACTAAAACCACAAGATCACACCGCTTTTTTTGAGAAGCAGAGATTACCGCTTGACGTATGTACTAAATAACTTTCGGATTCGTACCGACTCATAAATGGTCACTACTTGGGGACACACTATGAAATATTGGTTTATCAATGCACCGCAAACGATCCGACCGTTTTCCAGGTTGCCTGAATCAATAAACAATAAGCTCTGCCTAACAAGATGTCAGACACGATCACCATAAAAAAACATGTCCTTGTTTCACTATAAACTGCAGTAATATAAAGTTCATTTAAAGCAAAGATATGTTTATATTACTGACTGTATAGTTTATGAACTAGGGTGTGGACAATATAGTATGGCTATGCATCCACACAGATAGAAGTGTTCTTCGGGCCTCATTCACATTTTGTGCTTTGTTTGCACTACAATCATGTTGCTGTACTAAAAATGATGTCACGTTAACAATGACACATAACGTTTCAATGCATGGCTATCATAATACAATACTCTTGGTAGTTTATGTCAATATACCAAACAAAATTGTTGCTGAATATGCAAACATTACAACAAATTAACAGAAGACGTTACGTACCAGGACAAGTCGAATCACCAGATTTTGAAAAATTGAAGAACCACTTAATTATAATCCTGCTATTGCTTTCATGGCAATTACAGTACACAAGTAGTGCCATGCAAGCCAAGCAAGGCCGATATCAGGGCTAAGTAGGTCGAGTTAGAATGATAGCGACCAATATCTGCTCCGGAACCGCGTAAATGGACAGTGTCACGTCATGGGAACCATCATGGCATTGGCAACTGAAAAGAAACCATCTGCAAAAACAAATGAACGGCTTTATTATTCTAGGCAGAAAATAACCAGAAAATTGTTGCATTTAATCGCTAATACTCATTTTTGTTATATCTCTATCACCACGCACTCTATCATGAAGCTGCTGCGAACCATGTGTACGTCATTATCAAACCCACAAAAGAATGATGATGCGAGTGAATATGCATTAAAACTCTTAAGGCATTCTGGTTGCAGTAGATTATATATTAATGTAGGTGCAAAGGCACCATAGCTTTTCTAAATGCTGTTATGAGAAATTTAAAAATGGAGCTTACATAATTTGTTCACGTATGCGGCAGCACGAATAAACGTTGACAAATGCATATTCACAGCCCGTGTCACGTTCATCTTGTGCTGGCTACGCGATAGATAAAGCTGCAGAATAGCGCAGCTGCCACACCAATCTCATATGTTCAAGGTACTCATAACTGCTGAGAGATTAAATGCCATTATATACATGTGAAGAACAGTAAACAAATAATGGCAGACATATTACTTATGTTGTTATTAGTGTGACATAGGCATAAACCCACCCAATAGACGGAGGGATCGCTGCTGATGGAACTATTCGGCATGGAATGTGCTCTCCGAGTGAACACCAACCATAACTATCCTAATTAACCAGAGTTCTTTATCTAATGACATATAATTAGTGTCGCCGTTACTAGACTTGTATGCATTACAGTTTATTTGTTTTCAAGGTTTCTGCCAGTTATGCATGATGCTGATTGATTCTGCTAATTAGGTTGATTGTGATTGCGTTTTGATGATGATGCATGTCTTTATGAGTATTCGAATGTAACATCAAGAAGAGAAAACAGCATTGATGAAAGCTGTATCGTTTTAATTGGCAAAATTTAATATATATATATAGGTTCGCGTGTGCATAAGATCCGCATTCCCCAATGTTCTCAGATCATCTAACGGCTGCTGTCGCGTGTAGACGGTAATGATTCCTCTCCAATACTTCCTGTTAGGTCACCTTTTGCAACATCCGCTATAGTTCGTCTCACCACAATGCCTTCAGCTCAACTGAAGATTGCAGAGAGAGGCAGAAAATCTTCACCATATGAGTTAAATATTGAGCAATTCATCTCAGTTTGCTGGCCCTTGAGATGACCGTTGTAGGTGGGCTCTTAGGCCAATGTATACAGCTCTTATTATTACGAAATAGTCCCCTCATTATGTAACACGTCAATTGTACGAGTTACCTCAGGTTTATTGGTAGTCACATCAAACTCCGTATTACGAAAGTCTGTATTGACGTTGTATTCATATGCCAATGCTTAGGTACAATGTTGCTGTTTTACTGACGTACATGCATCATGATGCGGTGGGTTTTTTTTTGGTGGATTAACAGTTTCCGTTTATTATTCCTCGAGATTCACCAGACAAACGGTCTATAATCTGTCCTTATCAACAAATAGTAGTATATTTGTCATCTTAGTACAATCATCAGGATATATGTGAATGGGGTAAATAAATATCCCCTCATCGTTATAACATGCCACGCCACTTTTTCCCTAAACTATAACATACTTATTTCTTATTTCGGATATTTACGAATGCAGGCAACGAGTGTCTCTATAAGTATGCATGTGTTATAGAAGAACAGGTAAAGACTATTGTCGGCGTGCATTGGACCATTCGATTTATCAAGTAAGCAATACAATCCGATTTTCAACCATTATATAAACGGATAAGCTATAACTTGCGTTTGCAAATAAATCTAACGTGACAATACAAGCTAAATTGTTATAAATCGGTAGCTGTTTGCAAAATCTAACAATATTCAGCCCTGCTTGGGCTGCGAAGGTTCAAATTTGCTTATTCTATTCAGCACACTAGCATTCCGTCAGAGTGTCGAGGAAATTGACGCTATATCAGGTAAGTATTGACACAATAACCTCTGATATTTGCGTCCTGTTAACTACAGGTTCATTGGTGGAGGTTGCTGTTTTAATCTATATGGCGTCATTTGTCAGGCACGCCAGGTAGCGACCGATCCCTGCAAATGATTAAGTCATTGCGCCAGCACTGATTCATGTATCTAGGTTGCTAACCAATTAAGTTTTGCGAGGTCATGGTTTGTAAAGCTGCATGCATTGCTGTATTATTGACTCCCAGGCAGTTGTTTTGTTTTATTTAAACCGCATGAATGAGAAAAGAATGTTACTGGCCACAATCCCGTTAATTCTATTCTCAAGCTCTGAATAGTAAGATCAAATTAACGAAACCATGCCATCCATCGAAAGTGCATATGGAACTGTACAGATTTCTACTATGTAGTAATTATTTGTATCGGTTAATTTGACTGCATGGTCCGCTTGAAGAAGACGTAGTCTATCTGCTTACACTAGGTATGTGACGAGTATACGGCTACGACAACAGCTAATGCCAGTAAGTAGTGTTGTTGTCTGCTTATGACATAATATAAACTGACAATATAGAGCAAGTATTATCACTAGAAGATTTATGGTATATTAGTCTATAGTTTTCTAACTAGCAGTCCCACAATAAATATTAATAACGGTCGATATGAGTAACGATGGCTGTTAGAGACAAACCCTCGACTGACAAAACATGACAAGATAATCAGTGGTACATTTGTCTATGGTATGCTAACTACCGGTCCCATGTTATATATTGATTTAGCAATCTAATAGCGACCAAATAAGAGATAACCAAATATTCCACTATACCATAATGCCCTCTCGTCTGTGAAGCAGGTGTCAACGTTAGACGTACATAGTTAATAACATGCTGGGTGTGTGCGTACTATATTGGTTCTTTGTGTGTTAAATTAGACATCCAGCCCGAACGTCACGTTGAATGCATGCTGTCCATGCCCGAAGAAGTGTCTTAAAACTCCATTAAAGCAACTTTCGGTCGATCATATAATGTGACATTCGTTTACATTTACTGCTACTGCGATGCAGATAAGATAATTTGAATGACTGCTCGATGAAAACACTTCTATTACTTTCCTCTTACACATCTTCATCAGAATATCTGTAAAATAAGCGAGGTGTAAATCAAAATGCTCTCCATCCATATAACCTGTCACCAGGGGATGCATTGACTTCCCTGCTTCCATGGTAAGTATTCTCTCAAGTTTGATGTGCCCGTCAAAGCGATTCTGCTTTATTTCACACACATCAGCGCATGGCTTAGCCAAGCTTCAGATACCCGCAATATTGATCCGATTTTCCGCCATTGATCTTTCCATTAATGTGTAATACTTAACTAGTACAACATCGTTCCTGTCACGTCTTTCATAACGATGTTTGTATAATGCTTCTTGGTTTATGGTTGTGATAGATTCTGAAAGGCATTTGCTACGCGTTTGTGGATGCAGCGGTTTATTTAGGGCATTGCATATTTCATTCAAGGGGAAGATGTTGTGATTACATTTGTCACGATGCTATCGTTGCTACATTCGACAGATTGTTTTCCTTAGAAACGTATCACCTGTCAATTGCAGTGCCCAGGTTGCATTGCAATGGCGTCATTTGTCAGACACGCCTGGTAATTTTGGCAAAGAAAACAAGAGAGCTCATTCTCTCCAGACGATGTGGTTGCTGCGTTAAGTTGGAGGAATTTGCCAAGATACACTTATGCGTATCAGAACGTCTGGTTGACCGTTAATAACGTGAAGCATTATATAACACTAACGCCATATGAGCTCATTGCCAATGGCGTGTTTGTATTGCAATAGAATATGAATTTCTAGCTTTGTTGCTCTTATCAAAAGTCAGGAAGGCGAGGATAAGTTTCTTTTTGGGCTACCAGTAAGTTTAAACGATTAAATTAATATTTATGATAGACATCATAGCTAATATGGATATAATCATGTCTCTATATTAGCAAATAATGTATTTCGAGACAGTGGTTTGTCATGCACGTCACTATATGTGATTGCCAACCACAGCTTAGTTATTTGAGCTCTCGCTGTTATAGATTAGCCAGCGATACCCTCTTAAGTTGCTTGTGAATAGCCCTCTAATGGAAGACTACTTTGCAGATTAATGGTCCCCATTAGGAATGATGGAATTTCTTTAAGTTAAATGTCAAGTCACATTATGCTATAGATCTTTAAACTGATGACAAATTGCGATTTTAGAATATTGGAGGTGTGGAAAGTTTAAATCGATATCTAAAACGTATATGAAATATATTATAATAAATGCAAGTTATGGAACCAACTTATACAGATCTGTGGGAATTATCGCCTCTATGAAGATAAAGAACCTTGATATTGTTCAGCAGTGTACCAGCCTACTGGCCATAATGTTGCAATCGCAGACTGACGCTAACAGACATGGGGTGAACACACCCGCTTCTTAACAATTTATAGGATTATAGCACTGACTCACTTGTGTATGGGTGAGGTACGTGGAGGGGAGAATGATAATTATGGCATTTGCCTCCATTGAGCACATTCAACAATTGTCGTTGAAAGGATCATCGCTGGATTTTGCTGATTTTACATTTGTTTTATGACTTGGGATTTTCTTTGTGATGGTCAGCGAATCATATGTTCATCTGCCGAATTGGGACCTGGTAGATAGTGCTTTTGTATACAACAATTGGTTTATACTAGTAGATCAAGACCAAAAACAGAGTTCTCGTAATGTGTTCAATCCAAACAATTTAACTATTCCTCTCTATTATAATTACATTTGCTTGCTTGTATAACGCATAAGCACAGGTGACATTACATTTATTTGCTTGAAATATGGTGGAGTAAATAAATGAGAGGCTTGGACAGCATACAGTAATGTTTGAGTAGCCTATTTTGTGAGTTTGTCATTGGGAGGATCATCGGTAGATTTTGCCGATATTACTTGCAAATGTGAATCATCAAGCTTTGTTGTGAACTTGTGGGTATCTCTTTTGATTGTCTGCAAGTCCTATGTTCGATTGTCGAAGTAGAACCTGGTAGATAAAGCTGTTACATACAAATGCCGAAACAAAAACGGAGTGCTCGTAATGTATTCTTTACAAACATTTTAACTGTGCTTTTCTAAAGACTATGATAATTACTTCTTTGAAGTTCATTTGCTTGCTTGCATACCGCATCAACACAAGTGGCATTGCATTTATTTGCTGGTAATATCGATGATTAATTATTATGAGATGTTTTGGATAGCATATAGTGATGTTTGAGTAGCCCATTTCGTAAGTTTGTTGTCAGATTCTTATTTCCGGATATCCGACAGTGCCATTGCAATATACTCGCTGGTATGCACTGATTACATCATAAATCATTGAGTATGACGCTTACAAGTTCAAACGGGCAGCTGATATATGATCGAATACGGCAGGAAATGTTAAGAATGATTTTTATATGATCATTTTGAACGACAGTCAATTGACCTCTGGTGACATTTTGGTCTTCAGTTGTAATTGTTACACAAAACGTAAAGGTTGCTGAAGAGGAAGTCGCCATCGGTGCGAATTGTCTTCGCCAAAAATGATGCCCTCAAGCATCAATCGTGCTTCGTGCCACGACAGCAATTACTGCGAATTTCGGGTTTTTTCAAGTGACGTGACATTTACTATAAATGAGAAGAATGGACCTTGGAAATTGGCATATCGCTTTGATGGATACTGCCGTAACGTTCCGTCTCATTTCAGTGAAGGTCAATTGTTTTGTAGCCTGCGAGACATTCATTCTTGGGCGCAGATTTACACACTGCCACTGCAATCACTGACAATCACATCAATTTGCATGTCATCAACACACAAACCCATCATTATATTGAATGCTTTATCACGGTAAAGCTAGCCACACCTGAGATAGGGGAGTGCTCTCGAGCACATATGTTCATTTACATCCGAATGCACATTTAACAACATGCACCGACCATTCCCATTTACTTATCAATCGTTATCACCCTTTTTTACATACGTGCTGAACTTAATCAACATATAATTATATATTGTATTGCCATCCTTTAGACGGTGTAGAGTAGATGACCAAATACATTCAATAAAATCCTAATGTTAATTCAAGACTTAAATTCCTCCAATGCTATCGGGCTGTTAGTCGGATTGTATGTTTGCAATAAAATGAAGACTCGACTACAACAGAGGGCTACTGGTTACATTGCTAGTAAGGCATGCTGATATTTGTATGGCTTCTGTGTGCTAGAATTACATCATAGTGTTGTGATTATTGGCTGAGCAAAATGAACAAAAATGGTATAGTTAATGTTATTCGGTCTATTAATGTCACTATTATAAGGGTGATAGTACACTGAGTATTGCAGAACTGTATGTGCAGTATGCTTATCTTCAGGATATTTATCCAGCCACTGACCGTTAGATGGTGACGACAGTTTCATTACATAAATAACGCGTCAGGCGTCGTCAAGGCTGAAGCCTGTAATCGAAATATAATAGGCATCAATATTGACCAAGAGTCGTTGAGGAACTGCCTTTGTAAAGAATACATGGAATGTAGAAAGACAAATTAGCAGCCGTATTATTTTTGGCAAAGCCGGTTTACAGAGAGGTCATCCTCTTCCGATGCGACCATGTGTTTTCCTGCGTAGCCATCACCGCTAGTGCCATAATGTCCCCCTAAGCGATTAACCTGTCACCAAAGATAATAATATCCATCGGAAGTACAAGCTTGCAGATGGTTGCGCCCCCCACAAAAGGCACCAGAATAACGCGAAGTAAAGGGCTTATATGGATAGAAAAAGGATGCACATGCCTTGACATTACCTAATAGTGTCCTTGGTCTGGTAAAAAAAGAAGCTTTGGCACGATATACTGCGACTTATGATACCTGACATGCTTACATTCTGTTCAGCAGTGGTTGTTAGTAGTTAATTATCTCTTATGCACTCAAGTCATATCACATCAGACGAAATCGAATACCACTATTGATATCATATTCAATGAACATTTTGTTAACCTGCACGAGATCTTGTTTTAAGCGATGTCCGTCTTACAAGGTGTAATTTGTGTTCGCAATGGTTCGACTGAGACGTCTTGTTTTACCGAGCTTTCTAACGCGCTCTCTAACCCTTTCTAATATATCACGTTGAGAGCATGGTGACAGTGTCAACCACCCCTTTTTGAGGAATGTTCATTGGATCATCCAAAGTAATCCGTTTGCCTGTACAGTTGATTTACTGCATAGAATACTTTATTTGAAAGACTGATCGATCATAACATCTACAACTTTACCCTCTAAAAACTCTTCGCAAATAGAATGGCCCCTAAGATATAAAACATTTTTGTTTGTCCGACATATATGTAGTACAATACTGGATGTAAAAATTATTTGGCGAGTTATTTATGTTCATTTCATTAAAAATCACCACAGATTCCCTTTTACCTTTGGCAATGAACAGTGTGAGTTCGTTATCTTCCAAATGTTATTACTACCTCTATTATTTCAATATATTACACCCATGGAATAACCACAAAATATGCATTAAATTGTTGGTGAGCACAAATAACACACGAATATGGAGCAATTACATACAATTGTCGAACACAATACACATGTGTTTCGCGGGTCAGACACTGTACATATCGCTATTTTCCATATCCGTGGCGGTAATCAAACTGTTACGGATTTTGCTAACTGGTATTCTTCATAGTGTTGTATTTACCATCTACACAGTAGGGAGGCGTTATCTGGCACTACATGACATGATATAGCATATAACTTTCCATTCCTATTAACCAGCAACAAAACATGTAGGCAAACAAATAGGCAAGGATATCAATTAAGCAATGATCATCGAATTGCGAACATAAATTGTTCGCATCATTGATATCTTGCTCCGCAGAAAAAAAATATTACCAATGTATCCGGTGTTTCTTATGTATATCAAAGTAAGTTCCTTGTTATAAAACTCTATCGGGCATTGCACATGTGTGATTAACATAGATATAAATACAGACGTATTCACGGTTTAGATTCACACTATCCAGTCATACACGGACGACCAATTTGCTGTCAAATAAACTACATTTCTTATTGCATAATTCAATGACATTATTAAAATTCATCCTTAAAAGACATTCCTCCTTAAAAGACATTATTGATCATCAGCGCATAAATCGACAACGTTTCTTTTCTTACATATCTGTAGGTATTAATGTTCAGCCACGCTTAAAATATATTCGTACAGATTAGAAAACATATTCAAAAACATCTGAATGCGCATGAAAGACTTGAATGAAATGCAATTACCCTTATTTCCTCATTATGTTATCGCTATGTGAAACGAGGATATCTGCTCGGGCAGTGGAAAGTTTGTTTGGATTATTCATCGCACGAACATCCTGTCGGAAGCATAGTGTTTTAACATTTGTGATAAAAGTGATTTCTCTAATGGGGCGATGGTTTTACAAACGTCTAAGGTATGGTACTTTATTAATTAAAACGTCCCCGTTGCATTCCGTGGGGCGCATTTTGTCCATGCAAATTTACGCTTGATACGGGTAGGCATTGACATAAAAAACGTCAGAGACTTACAGACCATTATCTGCAGAGAGAACTGAAGCGGGCGGCCAGAGCATATTGTTAAGTCATTACTTCGGCGCTAATGAAATTTAATTGGAGAGCTAACCAACTGACCAGAGATTTATTTAGTCACATGAAACCGTCAAAATTACTACCTTATAATATTTATGTTATTCCACTAAGTCGACAGCATGGCATACATAACTCGTCGTATTACACTAATCATGTGACGAGTTTAAAGCTACCTCAGCTTTAAATGTTAGTAAGTTTATAACATGCCGTCTGCGACGACCTACTAATTGTGATATTTAGCGGAGCAAAGTATTGGCTGATCAATGACCTATAATGCTCAGTCCATTTTCCAAACTGCTTGATTAAATAATCGATAAGCCCTGTTTTACAAGATGCCAGGCACGATCACCACGGGGCGGCGGTACGAAACCGGATGGTCAAACGCATGTAGATCCTGGTTTTGTTATATACAGCAGTAATATTACGTTCATTTACCGCAACGATATATTTATACTACTGATATTTTATGAAGCGGCCAGTGCCAAATGCAATATAGCATTGCGTTCACATTGATAGAGATATTCTTCGGGCAGCATTAACATTTGTTAATTTTTCACTAAACCCATCTAATTCATTGAACATGTTCAACACATTTGCAAGGTCCCTAGGTAAACGCCTTGTTTTGCGATATATCAATCAGAAATGCATCTTTGATCGTCATTCTCTTAATGAGACATCAAGTGTTAACGATCTTTCTACGTCCCTTGGACCTCTCTCATAAAAGCCAAGTTGACTTCATGATGACCACGCCTGAATAAGTGTTTTAAAACGCCATTAATGCATCTTGTTGTTACTCTATACTTTGTTTGCCGTTACAGTTCCTACATTACATCTCTTGGAAATTTGAAAGGCTAATTAATTAAAACACTTATAAACTTTCAAAAAGTAAACCAGTTGGTATCCCAAATTGCCGATTGTCTGACCTATATACAGTGCATTA
This sequence comes from Urechis unicinctus, assembly GCA_034190875.2. Taxonomy (NCBI): domain Eukaryota; kingdom Metazoa; phylum Annelida; class Polychaeta; order Xenopneusta; family Urechidae; genus Urechis; species Urechis unicinctus. Next base: position 16,943,600 of record CM067358.1, read on the forward strand.
CCTGATGTTAACATGCATTGTTCAATTCCTTAAACTCTTAGAAAATGATTACAAAGCAAGCACATTAGACTATTGGCCACTGTAATGTGTAATGTCCAACTAAATCAGTGAGAACTTCGTCACCTCCGGCTTAGTGCTCTACTTTATCATTGCATCGGCAACAAATAGTCAGGTACTGTAACAATGGCTGTAGTCCATAACTGTAGTTGTAATCTAATAATGTGGAATATGTTATGTACTACACATACACAGGAATGGGTGGTTATTGCAATGTACCCAATTGGCATCAGCTTTTATGCACATTGCACTATTACAACGATGAGAGGCGTGAATCAATGTGACACATAAGATAACTATTGACGTCCTTTCATAGAACCATTCATGCTGTGCTGTGCTGCCATAGAAAAGTGAACCAATATCCATGTATTTAACACACAGATGCAAACTACAAATTGACACGGTTTTGTCATAAACTAATTCTCCTCTTAGTTACACGAGCTACCGATACAATACAACACAGCACCCATTGACCATGTTTGGAGGTGACGCTAATCGCTTTTTCAACGTCCAACCACCTTGCCTCACTCAAGGCAGAATGCTATATCAAACGCACATTTGATTGGCATATGCAAAAGGTTATTAGAATTCCCATTCTTGTAAAGTTATTGTTTTATAGTAGAGAAATACACGAGAAATCTCTGTATCAATTCAGAAATGATCAGAGTATTTGTACCATAAACTGTTTACAAGTAATCTTGGTGCAACGAATTGTGGTAATGCATTTTGATACAGCTAAATATTACCTAGAAATCCTCCTATTTTGTGACATGTAACTGGTTGCTTGTAGCGTTGGTCATGTGTTGGCGATTACACAACTAGATAAAGCCGGTAGGAATAACAGGCTAGGTTATTCAGATTCATTGCTTTTAAACGATTCCAAAATGTTCATTCCGCAATAAGTCCATTGTATTAGCTCTATCTATATGAAATGTGCTGTACAGCTGTACATGTGTAACTATTCATATTATTTGAAATATATTTATAACAACATCCCCATAAATGCAACTAGCGTTACACATCAGTAACACTGTGTATCTATGAGACATCATCATAACTTTTAACACTCTCAAATATGTAACGTAATTAATGTCTGCATGCGAAACTAAAACAGATTCGTGGTGAATGCTAGGAGTATCTCACTTGTCTCTTTACGTTCATAATTGCAGGAGTCACATGATCACAGTCACTCGTCACCGTTAGAAGTAACCAATACTGCATCGCATAGCATAGCATTAAAGCATATTGCCATAGAATGACAACATATCACCATAGCAGGGATGGCAGATACCTACAAGCAATGTTTGCAACGTATCAATAGCTCACTATTTATTAATATGAATGTCATACAACTTTGTGTATCTCAGCACAGAAGGCTAGCGCCTATAATAGTTGATGAAAGTTTGCAACACGACATTTATTATTTACGTCAAAGTTAGGAGATTAGACACCATGACCTGTTCACTTCGCTCTTACTGATGCAATTATACACTGCACTGCTATGGGTTTTGAAGGGTAAGCTCCATTGAAACAGAGATACGGATGCTTTAATACATAAATACCATCAAGTGGGATGATATGAACAAGTTATTTGCTGTATTGATAATGATGCAACCACATACATCATAAGTGTGTGTCGCCTGGACAACTGAAGTCAAACTAAATGATGCGTAGTATCCTGACAATCTGGATTCATCTCTCAGACATCAGATGTAGACGAAATGCTTTCAATGACAGCATTTCTCACACTTCAGGGAAAATTATGTGTGAGATGAAGCTAATCAAAAGTTTACAAGATTAATGCACGTAACAATGATAAACAGCACATAATGCAGATTAGGTGTTTGCCAACAACTTCTGACGAAATATGATAAATTTGAAGAAACTTACATACTAGCATGAAAGCTACATAAATGATGGGTTTCTCTTTATTGGTCAAAAACATTAAATGAGTTATTGGGAAGAAGAACAGCTCGTACAATGGTCCTGCAAATGTTGTTTTAAGCAAAGCAACAGTAACCTGGTCATTAATATGTTTTGGTCGTTTCACAATTCTCATATTTGGCGAAATAGTTATCATCCGCCAATTGTATTGAGCCGTGAATAGTTCCGATGTCATCATTTACACTCCAGGTCCCCTTCGTATATGGTGGTGACCAACAAATATATAGCCTTTATTGTTTATGTCGTAGTTTGAAAATCACAATTTTCAAATCCAAAGTACAAAGCAGTCCTGGAACATGGTTGTGACATAGTGGTATCACTTTGAATATGCGGAGTAAGCACCTGCCACAGATCAGATGGAGAAACGATGGTTTATTTACGCAGCAGTAAGAGCTTAAACATGTTGCATCGAATAATGGGCTGACTTCTGTCACCACACAGTACATCATTTAGGTGCCCAGAACCTTTAGTACCTCCATATTGTACCCTCGAATGAATAATAATATGAATGGACATTATGTACAATAAAGTCTGCAAGGCATTCTGGCTTCAATGTCAGTGTACATACAATGGTACAATGGAGCAGTTTCTTGCTGCAGAATACTTCACACAGAATTATAATTGCAATTATTTTCGAACAACGCCAATAAGGATATCATCAAAACGTCAACAACACATAAAATAGAAGTGGTACGATATGCTACGATATTTAGAGTTTCCACAAAAATGATTCGTTGTCTTCAATTATTCTTTACAGGTATATCTTAATGTAATCTGATATACACCTATTTTCTGTTAATTGGGGAATGACCTTAGCAATCTTGTTATCTTAACACTCGGCAATTAGCACGCGTGGAATAAATCGATGCATGTATCGATCACTCCAAGTACGCATATAAATTAGTGAAAGGGAAACCTAACATTTATTCATAGTGAAATCTCGTGTCCACATTCCCAATCATGCAGAGCTGATTATACAACAAATAAACGAACGCCCTTATGCATACCACCATCGAACAGTTGGATGAACAAATACGACTAGCGCAATAAGTGCTTCCAATTAAAGTGGCTTGTTTCACAATAATCATTCTTTTTCAATAATTCTTTACTAATGTCTTCCGTTATTCGTTGATTTGTTCCTACTTACGCAGATATAGGTATGACATATGTATTAATTCATCCATTACTTGGAAGGGTCGCTGCTTTGACACATGTATGCTCTCGAAGTACGCATGTAAATGACCTAAAATGGTCCATCCACAATTCATGCCTGTGTGGGACCATCATCCTCATTGAACAGAGTTGATTATATAATACCATGTGATTAGCGTCACTGTTGCCTGCCTTAAGTATGTCGCTAAAATTGTCTTGTATTCAACGTTCACTTCCCGATCTATCACCGCATTGTAACAAATGTATAGACATTTATATTTGGACATTGCGGTTGTATGTGAAGTTCATTAATGACTTCACAGAACAGGTAACAACTTAGATGAAAGCTGTATCTTGTGTCAATGTCAAGTCTGCCTCTACAAGAAATGTCAATATCGAAATCAAACATGATATTGCATTAAAGGGCACCCAGTGGCTTTGTCTGTAATGCGTTGATACGCCATCTGTCACATTATTCCCATTTAGGGAGATCGCCAGAAAGAATATGCATATTGTTTTACAAAACGGAACTTAAGTTCTTGATGAGGAACGTATTGCGAGACCCACAACAAAGGATGCATTGAATTGAGGACGTAATATGAAACTGCTGTCTGAACTAGAAATCAAACACAGTGCACAGGCCTATAATGAAACGGCACAAACACGGAAGTTGATGTACCGGAGTATGTTTACGAAGAACACAACACAGATAACATATCTGGTATGGGTATTCAAAGGTAGGGCTTGGGTGCAGTAAGTTCCGGCCAGTATGATGTTAAATATTTAGTTCTAAGTGATAATGTAGTTGCATACAAACTATTAGTTGATGACGTATCGCCATGAGCAAGACTCTACCTTAACATCAACGTAGCTGTCAGGCATTGACAGTCGATAACAAATACATCAGATCATATCGCCAAATAACACATCATCAATTCCGATAACGCATTACTAGGCGTGCTGGATTAGTCACGCCGGCATACATTGAACACGCCGATCTTGAGGGCTATGCTGGCGGACGATTTTTCATGGGTGGATGATTTTTTATAACCGATATAGATGCGCGCGCAGCGAACCGGCGTGCATCGAATGCGCCGCGGCTTAGAGCTCGGCAATTTTAGTTTATTTTTTTGTGAATATACAACATTCTATGGATAGCAGAACATTAAAAACTATACCTGCACGTAAAATATAATATCAACTTCGGCCGAAAGTGATTGATTTAGTAATGATTGCTAAATGACACTGCATATGCGTCGAAAATGTCAAAAATAAACGCACATCGTTCACGGCGAACTGCACTCGCCGCTCACATGACCGACTGGATTCGGCGTACGCCAGCGGAGACCAGTCGCGAGCACTTACTGTATGAATGAATGGGTGGAAATGAGCTAATAGTTCTGATTGAATTATTATGCATTATTACACATTCCATGTTGGTGCGACAATCTTAGCAATCGATAGATTCCCCAGTCGTAATTGATTTATTTAGTACGAGCCTTAATCTAACAACTCATTCGTCATTGACGCCTCTCGTACTCATATTCATCACGGCCGAGTTATCATACAGTCCCCTTGTCAACCACCTGGAATACTTAATTCAATATCAATCGACTACTATTCCTAACAGTTGTCAAAGCAATTAGACTTAAAAATGGCATCACCAGTTGATTATCAATTGCACTGTCCAGTGTATCACAAATTTAATTAAATGGTTCCAAGATTTCATCGAGTTGCTTCCGTTACTCTTACTTTTGTTAAATCACTAATTGAGCTGACCTATTGACCGATGGAAGTCCTGAATGGTAAAAGGAAAGACACGGGGTTGTTTACTGTTTTAATTGACTTTTCGCAGATGTACTGCTAACATCGCTAGCTATGTTGACGTTTTATTATGGCCTCTGGAATGCTACAATCTGTTGGAACATTAACAGGTTTACCATTTAGATCATATATGTTTTCACTACATGCCAGGTGTATTCAACATAGATGCAGTACTTAGTATTTCTTCTAAATCATATTCATCAAATATACCCGCTGCAGGGTTCTGAAATGTGGTGGATGAAATATCAGACATTGAACTTATTCCTGTGAGGAAACGCTGCGAGATTTTCTGGATTTCTTCCGTCTTTTGCATATGCAACGCACAGTACATACAGTCACAAGCGCACAGAAGGTGATCATAAACGATGCCATACCGATGAATGTGGATGTGAAGTGCTTCTCGTTGCCGTAGATGGAATCCGTAGTGGTATATGTACAGTTAATTATTAATAATTGGTCATCATGTTTTACAGCGATGCACAATGTATAGGATGTATCCTGTAAAAGATTGTTGGCAGTAAATGTCCTCATGTAAGGCTTTATATGCACTGTCTGAAATGATACGTTGGCGTGTGTTAGTTTACAGAGAAGCTGATATATCTGGCCGTACTGGACATCTTTCCAAGTCACCGTAATGCTGTTTGATGCTATTTGAAGAACAATAAGGCTGGCTATCATGTTATTAACTTCAATTTGTTAATTGCGACTGACCAATTGAATTAGTGGCTTGACAAGTATACAATCCATGATCACTTTCCTCGATATAATCAATATTGAGTTCATCATGTACTGTTGTAATGCGCGACGGGCGTCTGTGTGGCGATGATGTGTGTACTATATTGCTAGCACGCGCCCAGGTGTCGGCTGATGTAGAAATGGCCGAGCTGTGATCTGGCAGCAGCCATTGTACAGAAGGTATAGGTACACCTACAGCATGACATGCAAGTCGTATCTGATCCCCAACCACAGTAATGTAGTGGTCTTTAAATAACGGGATAGTCACAAGCAAGAGAGTTGTCATGAATGCTGATTTCTATGAGGGACGGTAAAGATGCTAATGTCTCCTCCTCGACACTTGGCAGGTTATTACCATGAATATCCAACACGGATAACTTGGGGAGCATGAAGAACGCCTTGCGGTCTATGAACTTCAAACTATGACAAGCAGTGATCTCTAACCTCTGAAGTTTTGGCAAGTTGCTAAACGATTGCGCATCCACGACACTTAGGTCTACAATGTGGTTCAAAAGTATAACTGTTATATTTCCATCAGAAAAGTCTCCAGTTGGTATTTTTCGTATTAACGTTTCACTGAGATCAATAGCACTTAACGTACAAAGAGGCCGTAATGCTTCAGTCGGCACCGCAGGGAGTGGGTTGGCTCTTAGAAGACGCTGCTGTAATCGAGAAAGACCAATAAGCGCTTTATTGTAAATATGGTGGATCTTGTTGTGGCTCATATCCAAATGTTGTAGACTATAAAGGTGAATAAATTATTTGTCTCTCAGCACATGGATGTTATTTCCCTGAACGTTGAGTTGACGAAGAGAAACTAAATTCCTGAAACACAATGGATCTATTTCAAATTTCCTGTTTCCCGACAGATCCAGGTGTATTAAGGTCTTTAATCCAAAGAATGCATTTGGATGCACTATCTCTAATGTATTTCTGGCAAGTGAAAGGAAGCGGAGATTCGGAACAGCTATAAAAGCTTCATCATCTATGTAGTCCAACTGGTTCCCCCTAAGTGATAGATATGAAAGGGAGAGATATGAGATCGACAGGTCGTCCAGATCATAGAGGTGGTTGTTAGTGAGGTCAAGGTCCGTGAGGTTCAATAACCTGTTAGTGAGGAGCGATTTAAGATTCAGACGATTATTAGAGAAGATCAGCATCTCTATCCCATCAGGCAGATTTATAGGTAATCTCCTCAAGTCTTGATTACTACAATCCATGGTGTGACGGAATCGCTGGGAGAGGGAGCTTCGTCTGTTGGCTTCACAGCGACAAGTTTTTGTACAAAACGTAGGCCACACCTGCATTGTTCCGATGATCTCGAGACAGAGCGACAACAGCAAGAATCCTCGGCGATACATTTCGGAAAAGAATCGGTGATTTCAACATGTGAACATATTCTATTTTCTTCTCGTCTGTCTTATAGTCCATTCTGAT